>NW_024121321.1:14034467-14450151 GCF_016745375.1 Pimephales promelas
GGACCTGAGTGCAAAAATGGAGGCTCTAGACCCTTCCAGAGCTGAGATATCAAAATTCAAAATTTCGACCCGAAAAAAAAACGACAGTGTTACCCCTTTTCGTTTTTTTTTCATTTTGGGCGAAAAATTAAGTTTCTCCAATCTTCTCAAAACTCTGGATTATGATAGAGGGCCGTGAGACTTTGACCTGAGTGCAAAAATGGAGGCTCTAGACCCTTCCAGAGCTGAGATATCGAAACTCAAAATTTCGACCCGAAAAAAAAAACGACAGTGTTACCCCTTTCGTTTTTTTTTCATTTTTGGGCAAAAAATTAAGTTTCTCCAATCTTCTCAAAACTCTGGATTCTGATAGAGGGCCACGAGACTTTGACCTGAGTGCAAAAATGAGGGCTCTAGACCCTTCCAGAGCTGAGATATCGAAACTCAAAATTTCGACCCGAAAAAAAAACGACAGTGTTACCCCTTTCGTTTTTTTCATTTTTGGGCGAAAAATTAAGTTTCTCCAATCTTCTCAAAACTCTGGATTATGATAGAGGGCTGTGAGACTTTGACCTGAGTGCAAAAATGGAGGATCTAGACCCTTCCAGAGCTGAGATATCAAACTTCAAAATTTCGACAAAAAAAAAACGACAGTGTTACCCCTTTTCGTTTTTTTTCATTTTTGGGCGAAAAATTAAGTTTTCCAATCTTCTCAAAACTCTGGATTCTGATAGAGGGCTGTGAGACTTTGACCTGAGTGCAAAAATGGAGGCTCTAGACCCTTCCAGAGCTGAGATATCAAATTCAAAATTTCGACCCGAAAAAAAAACGACAGTGTTACCCCTTTCGTTTTTTTCATTTTTGGGCGAAAAATTAAGTTTCTCCAATCTTCTCAAAACTCTGGATTCTATGATAGAGGGCTGTGAGACTTTGACCTGAGTGCAAAAATGGAGGCTCTAGACCCTTCCAGAGCTGAGATATCGAAACTTCAAAATTTCGACCCGAAAAAAAAAACGACAGTGTTACCCCTTTCGTTTTTTTTTCATTTTTGGGCGAAAAATTAAGTTTCTCCAATCTTCTCAAAACTCTGGATTCTGATAGAGGGCCATGAGACTTTGACCTGAGTGCAAAAATGGAGGCTCTAGACCCTTCCAGAGCTGAGATATCAAAATTCAAAATTTCGACCCGAAAAAAAAACGACAGTGTTACCCCTTTCGTTTTTTTTCATTTTCGGCGAAAAATTAAGTTTCTCCAATCTTCTCAAAACTCTGGATTCTGATAGAGGGCCACGAGACTTTGACCTGAGTGCAAAAATGGAGGCTCTAGACCCTTCCAGAGCTGAGATATCGAAATTCAAAATTTCGACCCGAAAAAAAAAACGACAGTGTTACCCCTTTCGTTTTTTTCATTTTTGGGCGAAAAATTAAGTTTCTCCAATCTTCTCAAAACTCTGGATTCTGATAGAGGGCTGTGAGACTTTGACCTGAGTGCAAAAATGGAGGCTCTAGACCCTTCCAGAGCTGAGATATCGAAACTCAAAATTTCGACCCGAAAAAAAAACGACAGTGTTACCCCTTTCGTTTTTTTTTTTTTTGGGCGAAAAATTAAGTTTCTCCAATCTTCTCAAAACTCTGGATTCTGATAGAGGGCCTGTGAGACTTTGACCTGAGTGCAAAAATGGAGGCTCTAGACCCTTCCAGAGCTGAGATATCAAACTTCAAAATTTCGACCCGAAAAAAAAACGACAGTGTTACCCCTTTCGTTTTTTTTTCATTTTTGGCGAAAAATTAAGTTTCTCCAATCTTCTCAAAACTCTGGATTCTGATAGAGGGCTGTGAGACTTTGACCTGAGTGCAAAAATGGAGGCTCTAGACCCTTCCAGAGCTGAGATATCAAACTTCAAAATTTCGACCCGAAAAAAAAACGACAGTGTTACCCCTTTCGTTTTTTTTTTTCATTTTGGGCGAAAAATTAAGTTTCTCCAATCTTCTCAAAACTCTGGATTCTGATAGAGGGCTGTGAGACTTTGACCTGAGTGCAAAAATGGAGGCTCTAGACCCTTCCAGAGCTGAGATATCGAAACTTCAAAATTTCGACCCCAAAAAAAAACGACAGTGTTACCCCTTTCGTTTTTTTTCATTTTTGGGCGAAAAATTAAGTTTCTCCAATCTTCTCAAAACTCTGGATTCTGATAGAGGGCTGTGAGACTTTGACCTGAGTGCAAAAATGGAGGCTCTAGACCCTTCCAGAGCTGAGATATCAAACTTCAAAATTTCGACCCGAAAAAAAAACGACAGTGTTACCCCTTTCGTTTTTTTCATTTTTGGGCGAAAAATTAAGTTTCTCCAATCTTCTCAAAACTCTGGATTCTGATAGAGGGCCACGAGACTTTGACCTGAGTGCAAAAATGGAGGCTCTAGACCCTTCCAGAGCTGAGATATCGAAACTCAAAATTTCGACCCGAAAAAAAAACGACAGTGTTACCCCTTTCGTTTTTTTTTCTTTTTGGGCGAAAAATTAAGTTTCTCCAATCTTCTCAAAACTCTGGATTCTGATAGAGGGCCACGAGACTTTGACCTGAGTGCAAAAATGGAGGCTCTAGACCCTTCCAGAGCTGAGATATCGAAACTCAAAATTTCGACCCGAAAAAAAAACGACAGTGTTACCCCTTTCGTTTTTTTTTCATTTTCGGGCGAAAAATTAAGTTTCTCCAATCTTCTCAAAACTCTGGATTCTGATAGAGGGCTGTGAGACTTTGACCTGAGTGCAAAAATGGAGGCTCTAGACCCTTCCAGAGCTGAGATATCGAAATTCAAAATTTCGACCCGAAAAAAAAACGACAGTGTTACCCCTTTCGTTTTTTTTTTTTCATTTTTGGGCGAAAAATTAAGTTTCTCCAATCTTCTCAAAACTCTGGATTATGATAGAGGGCTGTGAGACTTTGACCTGAGTGCAAAAATGGAGGCTCTAGACCCTTCCAGAGCTGAGATATCGAAATTCAAAATTTCGACCCCCAAAAAAAAACGACAGTGTTACCCCTTTCGTTTTTTTTTCATTTTTGGGCGAAAAATTAAGTTTCTCCAATCTTCTCAAAACTCTGGATTCTGATAGAGGGCTGTGAGACTTTGACCTGAGTGCAAAAATGGAGGATCTAGACCCTTCCAGAGCTGAGATATCAAACTTCAAAATTTCGACCCGAAAAAAAAACCCACAGTGTTTTTTTTTCTTTTTTGGGCGAAAAATTAAGTTTCTCCAATCTTCTCAAAACTCTGGATTCTGATAGAGGGCCACGAGACTTTGACCTGAGTGCAAAAATGGAGGCTCTAGACCCTTCCAGAGCTGAGATATCGAAATTCAAAATTTCGACCCAAAAAAAAACGACAGTGTTACCCCTTTCGTTTTTTTCGTTTTCGGCGAAAAATTAAGTTTCTCCAATCTTCTCAAAACTCTGGATTCTGATAGAGGGCCACGAGACTTTGACCTGAGTGCAAAAATGGAGGCTCTAGACCCTTCCAGAGCTGAGATATCAAAATTCAAAATTTCGACCCAAAAAAAAAAACGACAGTGTTACCCCTTTCGTTTTTTTTTTCGTTTTGGGCGAAAAATTAAGTTTCTCCAATCTTCTCAAAACTCTGGATTCTGATAGAGGGCCACGAGACTTTGACCTGAGTGCAAAAATGGAGGCTCTAGACCCTTCCAGAGCTGAGATATCGAAATTCAAAATTTCGACCCAAAAAAAAAACGACAGTGTTACCCCTTTCGTTTTTTTTCGTTTTTGGGCGAAAAATTAAGTTTCTCCAATCTTCTCAAAACTCTGGATTCTGATAGAGGGGCACGAGACTTTGACCTGAGTGCAAAAATGGAGGCTCTAGACCCTTCCAGAGCTGAGATATCGAAATTCAAAATTTCGACCCGAAAAAAAAAACGACAGTGTTACCCCTTTCGTTTTTTTTCGTTTTGGGGCGAAAAATTAAGTTTCTCCAATCTTCTCAAAACTCTGGATTCTGATAGAGGGCTGTGAGACTTTGACCTGAGTGCAAAAATGGAGGCTTTAGACCCTTCCAGAGCTGAGATATCAAACTTAAAAAAAAAACGAGACTTTGACCTGAGTGCAAAAATGGAGGCTCTAGACCCTTCCAGAGCTGAGATATCGAAATTCAAAATTTCGACCCCCCAAAAAAAAACGACAGTGTTACCCCTTTCGTTTTTTTTTTCGTTTTTGGGCGAAAAATTACGTTTCTCCAATCTTCTCAAAACTCTGGATTCTGATAGAGGGCCACGAGACTTTGACCTGAGTGCAAAAATGGAGGCTCTAGACCCTTCCAGAGCTGAGATATCAAACTTCAAAATTTCGACCCGAAAAAAAACGACAGTGTTACCCCTTTCGTTTTTTTTCGTTTTCGGGCGAAAAATTAAGTTTCTCCAATCTTCTCAAAACTCTGGATTCTGATAGAGGGCCACGAGACTTTGACCTGAGTGCAAAAATGGAGGCTCTAGACCCTTCCAGA
Source organism: Pimephales promelas (assembly GCF_016745375.1). Next base: position 14,038,955 of record NW_024121321.1, read on the forward strand.
GCTGAGATATCGAAATTCAAAATTTCGACCCAAAAAAAAAACGACAGTGTTACCCCTTTCGTTTTTTTTTTCGTTTTTGGCCGAAAAATTAAGTTTCTCCAATCTTCTCAAAACTCTGGATTCTGATAGAGGGGCACGAGACTTTGACCTGAGTGCAAAAATGGAGGCTCTAGACCCTTCCAGAGCTGAGATATCGAAATTCAAAATTTCGACCCAAAAAAAAAACGACAGTGTTACCCCTTTCGTTTTTTTTTTCATTTTTGGGCGAAAAATTACGTTTCTCCAATCTTCTCAAAACTCTGGATTCTGATAGAGGGCCACGAGACTTTGACCTGAGTGCAAAAATGGAGGCTCTAGACCCTTCCAGAGCTGAGATATCAAAATTAAAAATTTCGACCTGAAAAAAAACCGACAGTGTTACCCCTTTCGTTTTTTTTCGTTTTCGGGCGAAAAATTAAGTTTCTCATATCTTCTCAAAACTCTGGATTCTGATAGAGGGCCACGAGACTTTGACTTGAGTGCAAAAATGGAGGCTCTAGACCCTTCCAGAGCTGAGATATCGAAATTCAAAATTTCGACCCAAAAAAAAAAAAACGACAGTGTTACCCCTTTCGTTTTTTTTTTGTTTTTGGGCGAAAAATTAAGTTTCTCCAATGTTCTCAAAACTCTGGATTCTGATAGAGGGGCACGAGACTTTGACCTGAGTGCAAAAATGGAGGCTCTAGACCCTTCCAGAGCTGAGATATCGAAATTAAAAATTTCGACCTGAAAAAAAAACCACAGTGTTACCCCTTTCGTTTTTTTTTTTTCATTTTCGGGCGAAAAATTAAGTTTCTCCAATCTTCTCAAAACTCTGGATTCTGATAGAGGGCCACGAGACTTTGACCTGAGTGCAAAAATGGAGACTCTAGACCCTTCCAGAGCTGAGATATCGAAATTCAAAATTTCGACCCAAAAAAAAACGACAGTGTTACTTACCCCTTTCGTTTTTTTTTCGTTTTTGGGCGAAAAATTAAGTTTCTCCAATCTTCTCAAAACTCTGGATTCTGATAGAGGGCCACGAGACTTTGACCTGAGTGCAAAAATGGAGGCTCTAGACCCTTCCAGAGCTGAGATATCGAAATTCAAAATTTCGACCCCCAAAAAAAACGACAGTGTTACCCCTTTCGTTTTTTTTTCATTTTGGGCGAAAAATTAAGTTTCTCCAATCTTCTCAAAACTCTGGATTCTGATAGAGGGCCACGAGACTTTGACCTGAGTGCAAAAATTGAGGCTCTAGACCCTTCCAGAGCTGAGATATCGAAATTCAAAATTTCGACCCAAAAAAAAAAACGACAGTGTTACCCCTTTCGTTTTTTTTTTTCGTTTTTGGGCGAAAAATTAAGTTTCTCCAATCTTCTCAAAACTCTGGATTCTGATAGAGGGGCACGAGACTTTGACCTGAGTGCAAAAATGGATCTCTAGACCCTTCCAGAGCTGAGATATCGAAATTCTAAATTTCGACCCCCCAAAAAAAACGACAGTGTTACCCCTTTCGTTTTTTTTTGTTTTGGGCGAAAAATTACATTTCTCCAATCTTCTCAAAACTCTGGATTCTGATAGAGGGCCACGAGACTTTGACCTGAGTGCAAAAATGGAGGCTCTAGACCCTTCCAGAGCTGAGATATCAAAATTAAAAATTTCGACCTGAAAAAAACCCCACAGTGTTACCCCTTTCGTTTTTGTTTTTTTCGTTTTCGGGCGAAAAATTAAGTTTCTCCAATCTTCTCAAAACTCTGGATTATGATAGAGGGCTGTGAGACTTTGACCTGAGTGCAAAAATGGAGGATCTAGACCCTTCCAGAGATGAGATATTGAGATATTTATAATGGCATAATGCACTCAGGTCTAAGTCTCATGGCCCTCTATCATAATCCAGAGTTTTGAGAAGATTGGAGAAACTTTTTTTTTGCCCCAGAAAAAAACAACAACAGGGGTACCACTGTCGTTTTTTAAGGGGTCGAAATTTTGAGTTTCTCTGATATTCTTGAAACTCTGTATTCTGATAGAGGGCCATGAGACTTAGACCTGAGTGCAAAAATGGAGGCTCTAGACCCTTCCAGAGCTGAGATATTGAGATATTTATGATGGCATAATGCTACGTGGGATCTCAATATCTCAGCTCTGGAAGGGTCTAGAGCCTCCATTTTTGCACTCAGGTCTAAGTCCCATGGCCCTCTATCAGAATCCAGAGTTTTGAGAAGATTGGAGAAACGTATTTTTTCGCACAAAAAAAACAAAAAAACGAAAGGGGTAACTGTCGTTTTTTTTCCGTGTCGAAATTTTTAGTTGCTCTGATCTTCTTGAAACTCTGGATTCTGATAGAGGGCCATGGGACTTAGTCCTGAGTGCAAAAATGGAGGCTCTAGACCCTTTCAGAGCTGAGATATTGAGATATTTATAATAACATAATGCTACGTGGGATCTCAATATCTCAGCTCTGGAAGGGTCTAGAGCCTCCATTTTTGCACTTAGGTCTAAGTCTCATGGCCCTCTATCAGAATCCAGAGTTTTGAGAAGATTGGAGAAACTTTTTTTTTGCCCCAGAAAAAAAACGACAGGGGTACCACTGTCGTTTTTTTAAGGGGTCGAAATTTTGAGTTTCTCTGATATTTTGAGAAACTCTGGATTCTGATAGAGGGCCATGGGACTTAGTCCTGAGTGCAAAAATGGAGGCTCTAGACCCTTCCAGAGCTGAGATATTGAGATATTTATAATAGCATAATGCTACGTGGGATCTCAATATCTCAGCTCTGGAAGGGTCTAGAGCCTCCATTTTTGCACTCAGGTCTAAGTCTCATGGCCCTCTATCAGAATCCAGAGTTTTGAGAAGATTGGAGCTGGGGCGAAAAAAAAGTTTCTCCAATCTTCTCAAAACTCTGGATTCTGATAGAGGGCCATGAGACTTAGACCTGAGTGCAAAAATGGAGGCTCTAGACCCTTCCAGGTTTAAGTCTCATGGCCCTCTATCAGAATCCAGAGTTTCAAGAAGATTGGAGAAACTTATTTTTTCGCACAAAAAAAACAACAAAAAAAACGAAAGGGGTAACACTGTCGTTTTTTTTCCGGGTCGAAATTTTTAGTTGCTCTGATCTTCTTGAAACTCTGGATTCTGATAGAGGGCCATGGGACTTAGACCTGAGTGCAAAAATGGAGGCTCTAAACCCTTCCAGAGCTGAGATATTGAGATATTTATAATGGCATAAATGCTACGCAGGATCTCAATATCTCAGCTCTGGAGGCGTGGAGCGCGGCGCGGAAGACGCGAATACGCCTCATTCGCGCGTCAAGTTGGCGCGAATGGCGCGAATTGAGCGTTGTGCATTCACGCGTTTGACGCGAATTCGCGTCTGCCGCCCGAGTTGAAAAATCTGAACTTTGGCGTGAATTCGCGCCGCGTTAACCAATCAGGAGCCTAGCTGCTTGCTCACGTGGTGAAGTGTCTGGATGCTTCAATAAATTATTTTGGTAATATGACTAAATGCATGGTGGGATTATGCACAACAAAGCAAATGTTTCATCACTTAAAACATTATTTCTATATAGGAGACATGTTCATTTTGTATTGAATGTTATTCATTCCATATCTAGAAATAGTATTAAGTTGTAAAGACACGCGAATTAACACTAGTGGTCAAGCGTCAAACTAGACGCGTCAGGCGCGAATTTGACGCGCGATTCGCGTCCGGTGTGAACGTAGCATGCGTGCACGCTCAGTGAGAGTGAGAATGCTCGCGCAAAGAGGAAGAAGATGACCGATCTATCGCGGGCTGTTGTTTTGATATAATGCGTTTACTTCCACTTTGATTTGTAGCGTTTTACAGAGTGTTTTCTTTAACCTGTTAACATCCGCTCTTTCGACATGTATATGAAGAGTACGTGTGCTTAACTGAAAGAAAGCAACTATAAAAGGACTCATGGAACAACCAGGTCTTTCCTATTCTTCTTCTGGTACCTCAAACTCTGACAGACGTTACAACACACGGACTGTTTCAAACAGGGGTTGGATACATGTTTTGCTACACAAATATAAGTAAACACTTTGCAGACTGAATGTTGTCCTCGTCCTGTATGAACAAATGATGGATGTTTATCATGACTCCACTGTTTGATCGCACCCGCGTGTCTCACAACCAGGTTACGTTACGTTACCTTGTAGAAAATATTTGACCTGGCTGGCAGAACGATTGCCTTTGCCTGCATCTTTGCGGTGACATGACTAACATATTTAAGACCTATCCAAATCTGAATTTAAGACAATTTAATACTTTTTAAGGCCTTATTTTTAGGAAAATTGATTTAAGACTTTTTAATACTTTTTAATGACCCACGGCCACCCTGGTATTGATAAAACATGTCTATTTTGGAAATGAATGGAGATCACACAAATAGTCTATATAAAATAAATGTATTTGATGGGAAGTAACAAGGAATCGGCAGGAGCAGTAGACTCAGTGGTTGGCATTTGTGGCAAGAAGAAAACTGGTAGCAGTATGTGAATTGTATATTCTAGTTTAACAGATGACAATATATTGTGTTTGCTATATTAAAAAAGAAAAATGCTTTCTGTCTCTTTTGTCAGATTACAGCCTCACCTTCCGTCAAACGCCATTATATTCAACAATGTAAGTATGGCAGAGGTATTCAATAGCGTCTGGCTGCAGACTTGCACTTGCACTATATCAGACATTCACTAAATCACCTGCGCTTTCTCTGCAAGTGACGTCACTTGCTATTGTTGAGTAGGATTAGGGTTAGGATTAGGTTTACGGTTAGCATGTAAATATGGATAATTTACTGTTATTACCATAGTCTGAAAGTGGTCCGGTTTAATACAGTTTGGCAAACCAGCATTGGGTTAGCTACATAAACCAGCAGGCTGAGTAGTTTTGCAAAATTGTGAAACTTAACCCAGAAGTTACACAACAATGCAAATATAATTCAACAGAAGCAAAACACAAAAAAAACGCAGATTTTAGAGTACTACACAACCGTAGGTTATGGAACTCTGTATTAAGATCTTATAAGCACATTAAATTCCCGCACCCAAACAAAACTGATGGAAAGATACAAAATTGCAAACTTGTTTTTCTGCATTTTCGACTGTTGTTTTGTGATTTCATCTGAAGATAATTGTGTTTGATTCCTTAACTTCAACAAACAGTTTAGAGCCTATTGTTCTTAATTGACGTTGAAAATAGAATTAGATTTCTTTTTTCTGTTTGATTACATACTGACATGACTTTATTTTGGACGTTACTTTGTGTAATTATAAATTAAGGCAAAAAGATGATACAAAATGATAACAAATACTAAATGTACCCACCTGGTGTCCATTGTAGTATTTCAGAGTAGTCTACTGATGCTGATCGTAAGCTTTGGTGATGAAACTTGTCCAACTGAGTTGAGAAAGCAAGAGGAAAATCTTTTGTTTTCGCTCCGGACTCCGGACGGAGGTTTAAGTTTCGCTTTCTTTTCTCTGTTTTCTTGCTCCGCCCCGCAGCACAGAGGGGTTCAAAAAAGGGTTCAAAAGAATTGTGCGTTAATAACCGGTCAAATGCACTCTCAACAGTGAGGCTACTCTCATGAAAAACACTTTCTCATGTTGTTTTCGGTCGTCACGTCCCCAGCGGCCCTTGACAATATGAATGGCGCATTGTATGGATGTAGCCTGATGGTGATGACTCAGTCTGACATTCCGCAGCACACATGCCTTTTTGGGATAATGTGTTTATCCACATCCACGCGAGGGCACTATAAGCAAAAATGTCTACACTAAGGGATATTGGGTTCCACGTTTTCGGAGTTATGAGCTAGATGGCAGAGGCAGGCCACATAAATAGCACAGATATCAACATAAATAAATATGTAAAATATTCCATAAAAAAAAACATCAATAAGACAAATAATGGCATCTTTTTTTATGAATAAAGGCCAGTAGCCTATCACTGATACTATTATGGTGTATCAATAAATCACACTGACACTTCAATGAAATAACAAATTAACTTTTGGTAAAGGAAAACATCCAGCCCTAGTCTGGAGAAGTGACGGGGATATCTGTGGTTAAAAGTGTACAGTATTTCTCAAACACCAGTACTTGCAATAGAGTAATATTTTAGCAATGTAACAGTGTACTTGAGTACGGACTTTCAGTTCTCTTTCCACCTCTGTCTTTTATGCACACACCACCTAATTAGGCTCATTCATAATGAAGCCAGCAAAGCAGTTAATGTTTGTTAATTCTCTCAGATTCCCTTTAATTTACGAATTTTACTGAATTTAATTGTTATTTGGTCAGGCAGTTCTTTGGACATATTTCAGGGGCCTGTATGCAAAGGCCTTGTTTCGCGCTCAAAACGTTAACAGTTCATTCGGAAAGTGCAACTGCTAGCTGTGACTTCAAGTTCGAGATGAACTTCATTACATGACTGAATGATTCGAAGAGTTGCAAGTTAGAGCAAAAAAGAATCTTGCTAAATTGACCTATGCTCCTTTGTTTTTAGGTGCACTGAAGAGTAATGCAATGACTCAAAATGTTAACCGCAAAGAAGTGGAAATGGCGCTGGGGAAGTGGTTTACTGGCGCACGTGACCGTGGAGGGAAGAGGGCTGCAAGAGCCCATCAGCCCAAAGAGAAAAAGGAGCCTTCTCCACACAGGCGCCATGAGTTTATTTTGTATTAACGTATTTTTTGGAGAGATGTGGGGGTTTTTTTCAGAGATTTTTTTTTTTGTTATATTTTTTATTTATTTACCGATATGTTGTGATATTTAAATATATATTTTAAAGATGATGTTTTTTGTTCAATTTAACAATATGTTAAATTAATTGAAATCAATATGTTAAAAATGAAAGTTTCTGAAATAAGGCCACAAAAATGGTCACACACATATATATATATATATATATATATATATATATATATAATATATATATATAAATTCGTAAATTAAAGGGTATAACAGATATACATTAGATTCAGAATTCACCCCGTACAGCTAACATTAACAAAAAATAATAAATACTGTAACAAATGTATTGCTCATTGTTCGTTAATGTTAGTTAATACATTAACTGACTTATTAACCTTATAGTAAAGTGTTCCTGTATTTTCTTTTAATTTAAGATAAATTAATAAATCCACACATATGGTCATATAAGCAGCTGTACCGAATTTGGAGCAAAATCTAATTGTGTGAAATGGCACAACGGCCAAGTATAACCCATACTCGCAATTTGTCCTCTGCACAACCCATCCAAGCTAGTGCCCACACATTAAGAGAAGGGAGTAGTGAACACATGAACACTGCAAAATGTGGACACACACACTGGTAGCAGTGGGCAGCCAGGCCATTCACCACGTCAGTCACGTGATTATGATGACACACGGAATTCAGGAGGGCAGGGAGTGAAGAGGGCAATGGACGAGATGAAGGAAAGTTCGTACTGTACTACTTTACACGCTATTACAAAAAAAAGAAATAAACAACAAAAAAAATCAAACATATGTTGGACGTGATCCTTACGTTATGAAGAGGACCGATATTTCAACTTATTTGAAAGATTTTCCAGCCATCGAGACGCTAGATATCAGCAACTACCTCGTCTGACATACTTTGACTTAAGTTCGGAAAGGTTACACGTTACACAAATGGTCACTTAAGTTGTATTAACTCACCTTTGACGAAGTGATCACTACGTTACACACACGAGCGTTATCCCATTCGGCTCCTCCCGACAGCAGACAGGCTTGCAAGCTGTTTTTCCAGAGTTTATCAATCAATTTCTTGCATTTCCCCCCCTTATGAACAACAACTTTTGGCACACGATAAAAACTCTTTGTGGTTTAATCGATTCAAGTAACTATAAATGACTCAAAACACAGGCATTTTGAGTTTGTTATCCACAAGTTTCCTACGCCCCATGAGGCCTTGCGTCAAAAGTCTTCCGATTCGTAGTAAACAAAGCGCGACTTGACATGCTTGATACTCATTCATTCAACAGTTGACATTCATTCAAGTTTCAAAGTTTTACTTTGCATTTTGAGTTTTTTAGTGCTCCCCCCCCCCCCCCCCCCCCCCTCCATTTGTATTTTGCGTCATGGCAACGCAGTGGCGTGACGTCATATGAAAACAAGCCATTGGGAGTTCGGTGCCACAATCCGGTTGAACCTGCAACTTCTGAGTTACCAGTCTGACTCTCTAACCATTAGGTCACAAATATAATCAACTCTCACTCTGGTAAACACCTTGAATCATGTCTGTATTCCATGATAGATTCGTACTTTCATTAAACGTCAAGACAGAGATTCAAAAAGTCAGTAAATTTTTCATATCTTTCTCTTTCTTTGTTACACCATATGACCTCAGTGAAAGGGAGATCTCTACTGAAGTGGACAGTATGGTAAAAGACAATACTGACCTGTACAATGCAGTCCACACGAGGGCGCTGTTAAACAACTACACGAAAGCATTGCACCACAATTGTTTTAAAACAACACATTGAATTTGAAGTTCAATATTTCATCATAGTCTTATAAACATGATACATTCATTACATGAATTGCATTCATTAAATAACCACTGTTATAAATAAGTTTTTCTTAAAGCCTTGAGGTTCAGAACTCACAGCACCTCAATTACTCTCCAAGAAATCACAAATCAGAAGTAGCAGAAAAGAATTATGACGGAGAAACATGGAAGACTCTTGAATTACACTTAAACTAAATGAACTGTGTGAGTAACTGCCTATACTGTGTGAAAGTTTGTGTGGAGGCTTCTAGCTGTGGGTTTATAGTGCTCAGAGCTGGTGTAGTGGCAACACACTGTTAGGCTAATTGGATTGGATTGAGAAGTCTTCCTGGGAAAGGAGCAGTTGGGAAGGTCAAGTATTCCAATATCACTGAATCAAGCAGAATTTGATTAGTTGCAGCCTGTGTACATGTTAGCACCCCCCAACAAAACTCCTACCCCCCTCCTCCTTGTTGTAAATCTTCTTATTAATATCATGCAAATAAACACACGTCAGCATTAGGGATTAACTGTGTGACTATCATATGCATTACTATGGATCACAATCATCAATACTGGGTCTCATAACCTGAGATACATGGGTATTGAGAATCTCTTTCGTTTTAATTTTTTCCTTCATTCCTTTTTTTCCCTTCCCTTTCCACTTCTTTCCTTCCTTTGTCCTTCATTCATTCGTTCTATCAAAAAGTGGTTGAAGCAAGGGAGGACGCAGGATCCAAATGCAGCACACACCTGACTCAGGGACAGACCAACATCAAGAACTCACAAGACAGCTGAAACACAGGGCTTAAATACAGGGGTAAACAAGCTAGCCGGGATAACAAGGGGGCGTGGTAAATGGGAAACACCTGGGATGACTAATAGACAGACAGGCAACCGATAAACATGACAGGACAAACCCACACCGACACCGTGACACATTAATTCATTCATTCCTTTCTTTTTCCTCTCTTTCCTTTCATCCTTCCCTCCTTCTTTCCTTCCTACAACATTGTGGCAGATGGTAAATGATGGCAAGTCCACATTTTGTTTAAAAGCAGAGACAGCATTGCAGATGGACAAGAGCGTGGAGGCTTTATTAAACAATCAACCTCATGTTTTTGCATGCATATTGTGCAGCAATGGGGGTCAGCTTATTCAATTTAGTCAACTTAATAAAAAACGAGGAGACAGCAGGAAGGATAAAATCCTGAAAAGCCACTCTCAGTCTCATACAAAACGGCATCATTAATGCCATGATGCAACACTTTTACAATCATGTTGCACACCCGTAAAGATATTCTCTCTTGGGGCATCAATGCAATTAAAGTAGAAAAGTGAAGAGATCCTTTATCCGAGGGAAGCTTTATGATACACACACATAGCATGTAAAACCTGGTATTTATCAGTGTGTGCATGTGTGCAGAGGGGTAAGGTTATGTCTGTGATTGCCATGGAAACACAGAGCTCTTGTGTGCATTTTGCCTTTACTGATGCTTTATTTCCTTGTTCCACTGTTTTCTCTCGCTCTCTCTCATTCGAGTCACAGGGCAGCACCACAAATATCTTGTTTATAAAGTTTGTTACTTTACTTCCATGGTGGCTATGTAGACAGAATGGATTTCTTAGATACATATGGAAGCAAAAAATACAACTTAAACTAGTCTTAAGAAAGATAATCTTAAACTTTTTTTTTTACACTTTTAAATGAGAAACTATCTCAGGGAAGCTCATCTGTATTCTCGTCGTCCTAATCGGGCCTCGCCATAAATGCATTTCGGATGAAACCCGGGTTTCACTGTACAAGGCAGGTGGCAGACAGTGTGTATGGCATTGTGTGGGTGAGCGGTTTGCTGATGTCAATGTCTTAGATTGAGTGGCCCATGATGATGGCGGTAGGGTTATGGGATGGGCAGGCGTATGTAATGGACAACGAACACAGGTATATTTTATTGATGGCATTTTGAATGCATACCATGACAAGATCTCATCCATGACCATCACCTCATGTTGCAGCATTATGGCCCTATGTTGCAAGAATCTGTACAAATTCCCAGCAGCTGAAAACATCCCAGTTCTTGCATGTCCAGCATACTCATCGGACATGTCACCCATTGACTGTGTTTGGGATGCTCTGGATCGGCGTATACGACAGCGTGTTCCAGGTCCTGACAATATCCAGCAACTTCGCACAACCATTGAAGAGGAGAGTACCAACGTTCGACAGGCCACAATCAACAACCTGATCAACTATGCGAAGGAGATGTGTTACACTGCGTGAGGCAAATGGTGGTCACACCAGAAACTGACTGTTTTTTTAGGTTTTTTTCAATAGATAATAAAAACGGTTCTTTACGGCTGTTGGAAACGGGGAAGTGACCATTGAATAATAGATAATAAAATGATTCTTCACGGCTGTTGGAAACAGGGAAGTGATCATTGAATAATTACATAATGCAGTTATGATGTCATATTCAACATAGTTGAAACCTACTCCAACAGCTGGATGTTGGTGGCAGTGTGGCGTCTCTCTCCCTCGTTCTCTTGCTGAGAGACTTACAAAGAGCAGAAGCTGTAATTAGAATGCGAGGGAGCAAGTCGCTGCTGCAAATTGAAAACATATTGATTCTCCCTCAGCTATGTTCTCCCCAGACTGAGAACAGGATGGAGATTCACACACAAGGTAACAGGGAGCAGGAAAGAGGGGTTGGTGGGTGGGGGAGGAGTTTTTGGAAATAAGAGAATATAAATGAGGGGGGGGGGGGGATTACATCATGCACTGGGCATTTTTATTCAGAAAAATAATGCCAAGGATTTTTAATTAAAAGTTTGGGCTGAACCAAATCTAGACAAGCAAATAGCTCCGCCCATTAATCAAGCTAAATTCTGCAGCACATAAGATGAAAAGAGGGAATTATAGTCCACTGTACTGGAAGATTGCTCAGGTCCATGAAGTAAAATAGTAGCTGAATAGTAGGGAGATGTTAAGTTAGAAGTGTGAGCCTGTCAAATGCAGCCATATACCGTGTTGTATGTTGTTGTCTCCCCTCAGGCAATACAATAGCTTTCTCATCCAAAGCAGTGTATCACCACCTCAGCTTTCAAATGAAAGAAAAATGATTTTTCCACAATTTTAGCATATGATTTGTATTCATTTATTTACAAAAGGAACTGAATAAAGCATGTTATTGCATTTTAAATAAGAACTGCTTCAGGGTATTGGTGTTAGAGACGCACCTATTGCACCCTCAGTAGCTGGTGTCAGTGTACAACCTGTTGATGGAGCCTTGCACATAATGCAATGCCTCAGCATAGATATATGCTTGGTGGTCTCAGCATGTGCATGCAGATTCACAGCAATAATTCTGACATAACTGTTACATTTCAGATGAATAGTAGGGGAGACCGGGTATGGTAGTAACATGGCCAAATCAATTCCACTATTTGGGGGAAAAATAAGCAGTCCTATGATCATTTCAGTGTTTACCCACTTCCTTTCAGATCCTGTATGGATCACTGCTGTAAATAGGTACAGTTTCAGTTCACTGTTCAGTGTTGTCGTGGTCATTCCCCTGTGTGCTCCGGCACTGGTGATCCTATTTCCTGAAAAAGCAACACGGATGCGTTTGTGTCTTTTTCAAAAAAAAAAAAAAAAAAAAGAAAGAAAGAAAAGAAAAGAAAATGATGCCATTCCACCTGTGCATTTCTGGATGCGGCCGTTCCCTATTTCCTCTCTGACGGTCACAATTGTTACTTCACGTGTTTGAAAAATGATGAAGATTTTGTGGACGGTACATGGTTCCATTGCGGTGTTATCTTGCTCTGGGAGTTTAACATTGCCCAAGCCAGATCTATAAATGTCAGCTATGCTGAAACGGGCCGCCGAGGCTGCCAGGCTCGAATGGAACCCTCCACTGTGTCCCGTTCAGTCTCGGTTGGAGGATTGGTATCTCGAGGCGGCCACACTGGTTCTCAGCTCCCCGCCCCAGGGCCTTTCTTTCCCGAAGTGCATGGAGAGCTTACCAGGTTGTGGATGGCACCATTCTCTTCCCCCTCACGATCCTTGGTGGAGGAGCGGTGAAGGGTTGCGAGGCTATCCCTCCAGTGGAGCGGTCTGTCGTGACACCTGTGCACCTGTATCTGGTGACCGCTGCCTTTTGGGGGATCCTCGTCTCCCCCCAATGGCCTGTGAATTCTCGTCCGTTCCGACAGGCAGAGCTTACAAAGCCTGTGGGCAAGGGTAGCCCAGACCGTGCACTCATAGGTGAGTGCAAGCACTACATCCCATCGTTCCCGCCACAACACACGTGCCCCGGAGGGCGAGTTCAGGGCTAGGTCTGGGCTACCCTTGTGCATGACCATGGGTGCCCTAGCCTGTCTGGCGGTGTCCACCTTAGTGGTCCAGGAGTGCCCTCGTTGGCTCAGCCTGGTTGAGTTGGCAGATGCGGACAGGGTTCAGTTCCTGGTCTTCCCAAATTCCCAGGTTGGGCTGGTCGGCAACGCGGTGGAGAACTGCGTCCAACAGTTCTCTGCTGCCCAAGCTCAGACAGGCCACCCGGAACATCCTGCCCCGGCGGCCCGCTGCTGCCTACATCTCATCGCCATTGGCAGTTCCTCCGCCTACTCGTCGCTGAGGGGGTTCCTTTACCGCCACTCCCGCTGGGCCTCTGCAGCAGCCTCCACCCTGGGCTCAGCATGGAGTTGGCCACAATAGGGCCGCCCAGCCTGCCCCAGGCACAGCCAAGCCGGGTGGCGAGTGACAGAGAAAGCATTCCAGAGTGGCAATGGTGAGCGGGCGACTTCCGGCGACACGCACGGTCGCGACCGTTGGCGACTGGATGGGGCGTGTCTGACGACGCGACAAAGTTGAGAAATTTTTAACTTTATGCAAATGAAGAGCGATTTTCGGGAGCGACAACCAATAGGAGTGAAGTCAGTGGAGCGCGTCACTCTTCAGTGCGGAGTCTGACCGAGGCAGGTTGAACGAGAAGCTCATTTTAGCAGTCAGAAACTGTCCTGTAATGGATGATACATCCATTATATATCCTGTTTCTCGTTCATCTTTAATATTATGCATTTTATGTACTGATTCCATTTATATTCAGACTTTTCCTTCCAAAATATTTGTTTGTAGCGGCAATAAAACATATTTGTTGTCTAACATAGGGTAACATCCGTGAATGTCACTCACAAACATTACTAGGCAACCAGCAGTGGGAACGCCCTCCAACGCTGGAGACCTGCAGCGACAAAGTCGCGTGTAGTGTGAACGCAGCTTAAGGGCCTTGCAGGCACTAGTTCCAAAGTGGTTTATTCAGACCTCAGAAACATCTAGACTCCGGTGTTGGACATGAGAATGTTGCAGCACAAAGGGTGTATTCAAACCAGTGCATCAATTATCTACAGGACCATCAGCTGAGGGAAATAGTGTCTACCCCAAAGACAGAGTGTGCCCTGAGGCAAGTTCTAAAGAGACTCCACATAATCACATCCAATTAATGAAACCACAAAAAAGGAGGCAGTTCAAAGAGCTACCTTATCCTTTGTGTTTCCACTACTCACTCTCACTCTCTCTTCTGCTTAAATTCACTTTAAGCTTTGCTTGAGCCAATGCTCAAGGGGTGCTTTAACAAGCAGTTGATTAGCACTAGGTTTTTTTGTAGCTCAATGTTTAGCTGACATTTAAGGTCCACATGTTGGTAATACACTGACAACCACCAAACATAGTGATGATGAGAGTCACATGATGAATCGAAGCTCATCACATTCAGCTTTTCCACATGCAAGAAGGACAATATTTTTTTATAGTATGCACAGTGTCATTCACAAACTCTAAACACCATCAAGGTAACACACAGAATTTAAAAATGCAATAAACATTAATTTAAAAACATTAGATGTAACATAAAACCTTAATGTACATAACTGAATTTAAAAGAAAAACTAAGAAAGAAACACTAATTTCAATGAAAATACATCATATGTGAAGTGTCAGGCAGAGAATTCTGGGAATGTCAATTGAAATATTTTGCTGTAAATTATACAATGAAGTTAATTTTCACTTTCAAAAACAAAATTATGGAAACATGATATTAAACATTGTCTTTTAAAGTTAAAATCACAATATTTTTTTTATAGTGTTGGATTTAAGATCATACATGGATGGACCAAAGTTACTTTTGCGTCATCTAAGGGTAACGCCCTTTTTTGGGGGAAAACAAACGGATTCCCCTGAGAACAGAACTCGCTCTTGACCTGCAAAGTTTCTTGGTAGCAAAAATGGGACAAACATACACACTCTCTTTGCCGGCCGAGGACCGTGAGCAGTATTTAAAAAAGTTACTGGACACAGGGTTACAGAGCTGTCCCTTTGAAAGGGTATCACAGTATGACAAATTAGACGATGAGGCCATGTCACTTGGATCATACTTAAAGGGTTAGTTCACCCAAAAATGAAAATTATGTCATTAATGACTGACTCACCCTCATGTCGTTCCAAGCCAGTAAGACCTCCGTTCATCACCCTCATGTCGTTCCAAGCCCATTGAAAATGTATGTACGGTATAACGTCCCTGTCCAGAAAGGAAATAAAGACATCATCAAAGTAGTCCATGTGGCATCAGTTGGTTAGTTAGAATGTTTTGGATCATCGAAAATACATTTTGGCCCCAAAATAACAAAAACCATGACTTTAAACTAAACCTTTAACTTGATTTAAGCTATTGACATAGTTTTGTTGTTGACTAGCTATACTATACTGTTGACATAGTGGCAGGCTAAGACTAAAGTGGACTTGGCTGGTTTCAGCTTGTGTCTAGAAAGTGCTAGGACTTTGAAAGTTGTAAAAAGTTTTACAGTGAATGACAAAATGTGTATAGGATGTATGCATGGGGCTGTCAAATTGGATGTTACATTACGCTATCCTATCTAGCCCAGAAGGCTTGATCTACTGCCGTTCGTGTTGTTACATGTAGCCCAGAGCAGTGGTCGTTGAAAAGTCATATAGGCCTAAAGCACTTTCTAGACACAAGCATAAACCATGTTCACTTTAGTCCTAGCCTCCCTCTATTTCAACAGTAAAATCAGTTAACGGCTTAAATCAAGTTAAATATGATCCAAGTGTCATGGCTTCATCCTCTAGTTTGTCATAATGTGAGTGTGTTAATGACAAAAAAATAGGCTACTTACCAACACATTCTCACCCCAAGGCGTCACCTTTGACCATGCTTCAATATTTGACGTTTTAGGCGCCCTTTAGCGTCACTTACATGACGCGATCCTACGGCGTCATCTAACTGACGCTAAAGGAAAGCGTCCGTTAGAGGACGCGGTTAGGTTTAGGTATGGGGTCGGGGTAGGGTACACGCGATCCTAGGGCGTCATCTACCTGACGCTAAAGGGCGCCTAAAGCGTCAGATATTGAAGCATGTCCAAATGCTTCCCAAGGCGTCACCTAACTGAGTGAGAATGGGCTGTACTTACATGATGATTCCACAAGATAGTGGTAGATGTCTGAATAGTCCATATTTGACCACTGCGTGGGGTCATTAATCCAGTTTTCGACCATTTCAAAGGGACACCTCTGTAACCCTGCATCCAGTAGCTTCTTTAAGTTTGTGCCATTTTTGCTACCAAGAAACTAGAGCGCGTTCTATTCTCAGGGGAATCCATTTTGTCTTCCCCCAAAAAGTTACCCTTCGATGACGCAAAAGTATACACCTATACACTTCAGCATTAATTACACACTATCTCTAAAATACCCATTCATTTGTGTCAATTTAATCATTCCCTGCTGATTCACAGTAGATCACACACTCATACTCAGTGGCCGAAGCCAGAACTCCTGTTTGCTCATTGTTCATTCCAGTGATCATGACACAGCTAATAGAGGCTGGATTAGTGTGCAGGAACAGAGTGGGCAAACACACAGAGACTAATGATGGAGACCAGCCAGTCTGCACCACTTTCTCATGCTCTAACACCACCTCTATCATGTTTGCCCCTACATTTATTGGTGCATATTATGTTTAAGTAGTTCACTAAGGTGTTGAAATGCACTGAGCTTGTGTCTACTGATCTATTTTATATGGTCTCTTTTTAGATGGTTATTTCTATATTCCTATTTTATAGCTATACCCATTTCACCCATCCATCTGCCCCCACTGATAATCATACCATAGCTTTGAATGCATTCGTATGTTATTTTATTTATGCTTGAATACATATAAATTTCCTACACTCTTTATCTTTTCTCTGCAAATCTAAAAATCAAAGTCCCCAATTGCCTGCTTCAGTAAATATACTCCATATATTCCTGTCCCCTTCCTCTTTGTTTCTGTCAGTGTGCTCTCCTCATCTGTCGCCTGCGCTTTGAATCCGGAGTGGTCCGCACTGTACCAGACTAGAATTTTAAGCATGTCCTTTGGTCAGGAGAAGGTGTGTGTGTGTGTGGGGGGGGGGGGGGGGGGGGAACGGAGCTGGTGCAGATTTCTCACTCCTGTTTTTACTGGTCTTAGCTATATACAGCTACATGGCTACTGTGTGTTATTTTCATCACATAATCAATTTATTCTAAAAAATTGAACTGATGAAAGGTGAGAAATGTATGCTTTATAAAGTTGCCATGGGATGACATTAGGATAAGAAATTTAGGACATGCAATGAACATGAATACCAGTCAATGAAGTCAAGGTAGAGGTGCAAAAGTTGATAGAATCAAAATGAAATGGCTTGTGATTCTGCATTGGGTGAATGGCATCAAATATCCAAGCTGGAAAAGCAAAGATGACAACATTCTTTAAACCATATGTTTATGTATATGTATATGTTTTAATCAAAATTACTCAACCCACATTGCAAATCAGGTTTATTGGCAAAATGTACAGACTTTTAGCAGTTTCCGATGAGCAAATCAAACAAGAATAATTTTATAAACAATTACTTTTGAAACAGCTCAAAACAACAAATGTTTCAAGTGTTTTCTCAAAATTCAAATGAAAATGCAACTTTTAATGACTTCTGCAGTCTCAAAATTATTCAACCCCTTCATGGAACACCCTTTTTCTCTGCTGCAAACAAGATGTCTAACCAGACACCAGCTTCTGGCAGTGTTTCTGAGGAATCTTAGCTCAATCCTCATGACCAATGGCCTCCAATTCAGTAATATTCTTGGGTTTACATGCTGCGACCAACTTTTCCAAAACCCACCAGAGATTGTATATGGGGTTCAAGTCAGGTGACTGTAGAATCTTCCAGGACTTCTTCTTCAACCAAGCCTTGGTGGAATTGTGGTATGCTTGGGATCATTGTCCTGTTGGAAGGTCTAAGCTTCAGCTTCGTCAGTGACGGCATTATGTTTTCTCCTAGGATTTCCTGATACTTCAATGAATCCATCTTGCCTTCCACATGCTTCAGGTTTCAAGTGCCAGATGATGCAAAGCAGTCACAGAGCATCACTGAGCACCACCATGCTTAACTAACTGTAGCAGATGCTTCATTCTTCCTCCTCCAGACATACCGTTGATCCACAGTGCCGAAAAGCACCAATTTTGTTTCATCGCTCCACAGAACAGAATCCCAAAACTTCAGTGGGATTATTTATAAGATTTTGAGCACTTTTCTTGTGCTTTGGGTCAGTGGTGTACCTCTTGGAGTTCTGGCATGGAAATCGCATGCGTTTAGTACTCGCCTTACTGTGCAAGCTGAAATCTCAGTGCCTGTTGCCACCAAATCTTGCTGCAGGTCTTCTACAGACACTCAAGGGATTTTCTGAACCTGTCTTCTTCGAAAACTGGTTGCCACCGTTGATAGCTTCCTTTTTCTGCCCTGTCCAGGTAGTGTAATCCCTGTTCCTTAAACTTCGAACTTGCTAACTATTCTTCTGTGTCTCCAGGAACATTTAGTGCCTTTGCTATCTTTTTGTATCATGTTTCTTGTTTGTGAAGGGTGATGATATCTTCTCTTAACTTTTTGGACCATTCTTTTGACTTAGCCTATATTTCTAACATGCAGTCCAACGTGACACTCAACAAACCTAGCCAGTTCAGAATATTTCAATTATTATTATTTTTTTTTTTTGATTTTGGTTGAAAAAAAGAGTGCGCTAAAGCCACTTGAGAACATTATTTAAAGCTGCAGTCCGCAGTTTTTCCTCTTTGTTGCCATCTCGGTTCAAAATCTGCCATTGCAGTTATTCGCGGAATAATCAACTTTACATGGGTTGTGCTTCAACAAGGCACAGCGCGGATGAATCCAGTGTTTGAGGAGAGTGTGCAGCTGTCAATCACCGCACCGGTGTGGATACTGTCATTCGGAATCACATATGATTCTTTTTGGAAGTATGCCCAACATAAGAATTTCCACTGGAAAATGTCATCTGAACAAGTAACATCCACTTTTGTTCTGGTTCTGAACAACTAAAGGAAAAAAATAATTGCAGTAAACTGCGCTGATTAAATCTAACAATCGCTTATCATATCACTGAAAACTGTGCAAATTATACCTTGTTCTCAAATTGTCAATATTCAACATCAGCATTGCATCAATACATTTAATGCTCTTCCGATATTTATCCTTGTTTTCACATGGGTCCGGTTGCAGTCTCTTTTTTTTCTGTAGCCATTTTTGAACACTGGCTGGTTATGTATTCGCTCAATTTTATTTTGGATATTTTTAACCCAAAAAGCAACGGACAGCAGCTTTAATATTAGCCTATTTACAAATAACAAACAATTTGTTTTGTTTACAATGCTAATGTTACAGTAGGTAGTTGACGAATACTGAACGTGACCGTACGTGTGGCTCTGTGTATTTTAAAATATAGGCATTTCTAAATAAAACAACTTGATTTTTTAACTCGATTACATAATCCACATAACATGCAGTCCGATATAACCCAGCACTGTAACTCAGCATGCAAGCATCGATTCAAATCTAGGCTACTATATTCGTTCGAGGACGTGAGTTAATATTCGAATGTTTCGCTCCATTCAAATGAGAGTTTTAACTGCACCCTTTTCTGTCGCCACACATATCCCTTCTCTGTTGTGTAACACACTCTCTCTCTCTCTCTCTCTCTCTCTCTCTCTCTCTCTCTCTCTCTCTCTCTCTCTCTCTCTCTCTCTCTCTCTCTCTCTCTCTCGCCACAGCACGCCTGCCTACATCCCTCTCCCAAATCTTCACTAGCACACAAGCAAAAAGGGGACCGAAGCAGACCCGTATCCTCCTTTCCCTGCACACCACGTTCCTCATTCTCAGGTTTTTTGTTGTTGTTGTTGTTGTTTTTGTATTTTTTTATGGCGCAAGGGCTCTGCAAGCGGGACGGTTCTGGGTGCGAGAAAGCCAGCGCGGATTTGGATAAGCGAGCATCAGTGACGGGTCTAGAATACAGCAGCAGCTGCGGCGCCTCCGCCTCCTCGGTCTCATCTAGCCGGCTCTATGACGAGTAATGGTCGGCTCGTTCTGCTGGATGCTCCCTGCTCTAACCGGATCCTCGACGGCACCATATTCAACTGCAGATTGCCATTTTCGGAAGAAACCTTCAAAGAGCTAGGAGATACATATGGAAACTGGGGATCGGAATTTTAGGAAAAAGGATATATAGTAGTGCTTTATTTTATTAGTCTAATTTGCTCATTTATGTTTCGTTCTCGGTGAATTTCCTCATTTCATCGTTGACTTGATTTGTCAAATTGATGCGAGAGCGGCGGCAGCAGATTTAGATTTGCCTGGACATTCTTTTCGTTGGTTTTGAACTGGACTATCCTGGCCATCCATCCATCTATCCTATATTTTTTTTTTCTGCTCCTGCACTTCAGTTGAGCTTATCCTGTTCTTTCTGGGTTTTTTTCTCTATCTCTCTGTCTCTCTCTCTCTCTCTCTCTCTCTTTCTGCGTCTTTCCCTCTTGATTAGAATACACTATTTGCTTAGCCATATTATGAGAAGACAGCGTGTTGGTTAAGCAGCTACGTAGGTCAACAGTTGTTGTAACCCAGTGAATTATTTAGATTCCGATCAGAAGCAAAACCTACCATTGCTCCATCAACGCGAGTCTGAATTCCACATTCTTCCTAAATCAGTATTTATCCTCAATTTCTAATAGGCTACATCAAATCTACGCGCCTAAAATTGTCATGATTGAAACCGAGTAGCTATTGTTTAACATTGGCTTAATTGCAGTGGCGTTTGAATGACATGTTCAGGCCATTATTACAGGCCTCGGCAATTAATTATTATCTTTGATTAGTGGCTTTGCAGCGTGAATGTGTAAGTTTAAGCTGGAGCGTAGCTGCTGCATATCTTACCTCGTTTAGAAACAAAGACCAGGACAAACGATTTAGAAGGCTGAAATTGCTCTTTGTTGGAACAGAGCGGAAAGCGTACAGCGTTCCTCTCCAAAAACAAACAAAACAAAACAAAAAACAGCCAGAAAGGCTCACCTATTTCTTCCTTAATCGGTTCTCACCCAAACGCAACCATAAGGTTCCTACCGCATCCTCCCCCTTCCCCCTCCTTTCGCTCAAATATATCCCATTTTTTAAATTTGGTTTGGTCCCGTAAATTTTCAAATATTTATTTCCTATACATCAAGAGGAAAGGGGGTCCCCCTTTCATGGAATGCGGAAACATGGGTGTGTTTGACCGCGGAGTTCAGATGTTATTGACCACGGTGGGCGCATTCGCTGCCTTCAGTCTCATGACCATCGCGGTGGGCACGGACTACTGGCTGTACTCGCGCGGCGTGTGTAAGATCAAGACCAACAACGAGAACGAAACCAGCAAGAAGAACGAAGAGGTGATGACCCATTCGGGACTGTGGAGGACATGTTGCTTGGAAGGTAAGACGACTGTCATGATTTTTTTTTATCCACCCGATGACGTTTAGCGGTCCCCCATTTGCATTGGAGGGTTCATCTCAGCACGTACACACGTGTTCATGTCGGTTGTTACGGAAACGCATCTTAGGCCTACTGCTTTCATGATGGTTTAAAAACTCCACTTTCAGCACCACGGACAGCGATAGACGCGCACACTGATATCAAACTGGTGTAAAAGATATCAAACAGGGTATTGCTAGATATAGTCCAAACAAAATGCTGTCTCTTATGGCGAGTTGTAACTTGTAGCTGGTTTCTTGCTGGATGATCATGTTCTAAAAACCGGTTTGAAAACATTAATCTAGTAACAGCTATTAGCTGGTTTGTTGCTGGTCTAATAAAGATTTGCCGCAGCTAATGTCCTGCTTGGACCAGCAAATAGACAGCTTAGGCCAACTAGAAACCACGTTCTAAGCTAAAATGGTTCACCACAAAAGTAAAATTAGGTCATGCTCACCCTCATGTCATTCCAAATTGCCTTTCTTTCTTCTGTGGAGCACAAATGAATTTAATTTGAAGAATGTTTTATCCATACAAAGGTCCATAACATGACTGAATGGTGTGTGTGTGTGTGTGTGTGTGTGTGTGTGTGTGTGTGTGTGTGTGTGTGTGTCAGCATAAAAAATAAAGTTATGCAGCTTTGAAATGACCACTTAAAAAAAAGATTATTTTGGGATCTATATGGTTCCAAATAATCTATAAAATAATCTATGGAACTTTTCCATTCTGCAAAAGGTTATTTGCAATGTATGTTTTTTTTAGATTTTAGATTTATTTTTAAGAGTGATGAGGGTGAATAAATTATAATAAAAAAGGGGTTAACTATGCCTTTAAGATGGATTTTCCACATTGGAAGGTTATGGATACAACAGCAGATAAATGCATGTACTGGACTTCCACTATTATAGGTAACACCTGGGGAAAAAATGCTATTCACATGAACCATGTTCAGAAAGGCTCTCTGTATGTCAGGTCAACATTCACAGACTGTTGATTTCCTGTCATGCTTCAGTGGCTGAACTGACTGCTGACTTTGGCCAAGCAAGATCACCTTGTGAGGTCACAGAGCATAACAAATCTCCCTCATCCTCACCAGGGCTCAGTTGAGGCACAGAAGATGGCCTGGGTCTCTGAGGCACACAGCCATATGTATCCTCTGCTGCTTCTAGACCACAGGAAGACCTATGGATGAAAATCTATGTAGCATTATTTCAGAGGCTGGACACTTTGAATTGGCAAAGACATGATGAAGCCAAGTCATTTACAGTCAAATGAGTTCAATTAAGAGGCATACTGACAGGGGAGATTAGATGCTGCTGATCTTGATCATCATCATGACAGCATGTTGTCATTGCCATATGTTGACCATGACAAGTGACTTTGATCACATCTGTCAGTGTGTCCATAACATCTGCTTTTTAGGTTTGTCTGTCAATTTATCCTTAAAGGGGTCATATAATGGTACATGCACTTTTTGTTGATTGTACTGAAATGTGTGTTGGCAGTGCCTGTACACAACCATCATAATGATACAAATCTATCCAGTGTTTTTGTTTTAATCTCCTCATATGTTTTTCCCTGCCTCAAATCGAGCCATCTGACCGTGTGACATCACACGGTCGGACACCCCTCCCACAATTGTTGATTGACAGCAGCGTTTCAACACAGACCTACCCTGAGCGAGCTGTCATCATAGTCTGCTATTGTTTATACGCTAAGCGATTGTGGTGTTCTGTTCTTGGGTTTAATAATGAACACAGCAGTCATTTTGATGTTCCTAAATCCGAACCGCTGAAGACAGTGACTGAGTTTTGTTTTCAAAGGAAATATTCCCAGAGATCAATGCCAATGTTTTTATATTTGCGCAAATCATTTCTCACCAGACTGCTTTATAAACGAGGGTCAGTATAAAGCAGCTGAAAAAACGAATCAGGACCAACTATTCATGTCCCTGCTACACCTCCAGAAGAAGTGTGTGTAAGTTTATTAACCTTTATATTAATCTTTGCAAATTGTGAAAAAAAAATTATGACCATTAACTGTAACATCAATCTTTCATGAAATAATGTATACATCAGTAAACACATTTGTTCGTATCTCACTACTCGACCCTGCTAGTACATACAAAGATCGATCAAAGTGACATTAGGTTAACCAACCATTCAGAAACGCCCTGTTCAATACTTAGTTGTCAAACTTCTTTGCGGCCATCATCTTGTTCCTTGTTCTGACTCTGGTTTAAACTGATATGGTCGCACAGAGACTCCCGCTGCCATTCTTTTTCCAAAATATAACCTATATAACGGTTGTCAAGGCAACACTTCATGTGTGTTGTGTCAAAACGTCCCACAGAACAGAGGGTGGAGTGAGCGAGTCATTATCATTTAAAGACACATGCACAAATGCAGAAAGACAAATGCAGGCATCATAAATGTAATGCATGTGACTCCAGTGATTTAACCTCAATTTTATGAAGCAACACGAGTGTCTTGCACAAGAAAAAACAGCAACATAATTTACAAGTTTATTTACAAAATCATAATCTCCAACAAGCTTTCACAAGAGCACCACAACCCTTGTGTTGTGTTTACACATAAGCAGACTTTCTTGTGTGAACGCGTGTTGGAGATTTTGTAACATAAAGTGGTAAATTATGTTTTTTGCTCAAACAAAGCACCCATAATTAATGACAGAATTTTCATTTTTGGCTGAACCCTTTAAGGTTTGTCTGTCAAAAAAACTGAAATACTCCAGGCTTACAACATCTGTCATTATGTTACTTTTGGTGTGCAGGAGAATCTGTTGGATCAAAAAGTGCTCTGTGAGATTAAACAAGTGGAACCTGATTTTCATGTAAAATATTTCCTAATATATTTCTTTGTAGTGCCTGTGTTTAAGTGTGTCACTGGCCCAACAAAATTCCACATGACAGTCAGTCATTTGTAATTTTAATTTCATTGCAGACCAAGGTCAAATTCTTTGTATTAGCAATGCAATGGCATACTTTTTGTTTTGGTTCAACTGAACTGTACGCTACCAGAATTGATCACTGGAGAATGAAAAAAAAATTGCAAAAATTGTGTCAAAAAATAAATCCTACAGTTTTTCAACAGCCAGTAATTCCAAAATGAGTTGAATAAAATCACTAGGGAAAAAAAAACTTAAATAGTAGAACACTTAAATAGCTGATTATACAGTCAGCTCATTTGCAGAATTAGGTGGTCTATGATAAGCCTTAAGTAAATAGGATCTTGCTGCTTCAATGTGAAACATCATCCTTCTGTTATCAGTTCAGTCTCACACAGATCTCATGCTCAGACGCTATGAAAAAAGCAATTAGATGCAACAGTAAATAACACTTATCCCTCAACCTACATGCTGGATCCATCAACCAGGTGCTGCCTCGCAGAGCCCATCTTGCACTATCATCTCATAGACTGTGTAGGCTGGCGAGGATGTAAATCTCAGTGGTCAGTGCAGAAGATGATTTGCTGGGGAGGAATAGATTTACAGCATGCAGGTGGGCAAGAGTGTTAGTGTAATTTGTCCCTGGAGTGCTCCAAACTGATGAGAGAGAGGAAACAACCTCTACTGAACTGTCCTCAGCAATTTTAACAAAGCTTCAGATATTTAACATCTACCCTTGGTAACCATCTTTATGGTATTGTTGGTATACTTACTGTACATTACTGTCGGTAACATTTTCTTTTTAAAGTTTCTAATGCCCACCAAGGCTTTATTTGATCAAAAATACAGTAAAAAAAACGTGATATATATATATATATATATATATATATATATATATATATATATATATACACACACACATTCTAAAAAAGGCTGGGTTGTTTTAACCCAACTTTGGGTCAAATATGGACAAACCCAGCCTTTGGGTAACATTTTTTAATTACATTTTTAACCCAGCATTTGAGTTAGTCCATATTATGGACTCCATATTAGTCCATATTGGGTTAAAACAACCCATTTAATATATATAAATAATTTGTTCCTGTGATGGCAAAACCTAATTTTCAGCATCATTACTCCAGTCTACACAGTCATATAATCCTCCAGAAATTATAATATGATAATTTGGTGTTCAAAAAAATAGTTAAAATAGTTAAAAGAACTGATTTAATATTTCTTGAATGTTTTTGAACCGTAGTATGTATTTGACTTGTATCAAATTATTTTAATGCTACATAAAATGTAGCTATTGTCAGTTATGGAGGTTTACATCAGTCGGAGCAATGCTTCAAAAATATGTATAGAGGCCAATAGCTAATTAAGCAGCAGCGGCATGTATCCATTTACGTTTTATTCTTATATATTTCAGAGTTGCTTTAAGTACGTTTGCATTAATTTCTAGCATCAGCAGATCTATTTTGTTCCCAATGAACTTACATTGGCTCCCAAAGTGTTTGAACACTTAAGCCACACTTAAAAATGATCATTAGATTCAAAACCAACAGGTGTTTATTAAAACAAATGCAACAAGCACACTTAAAGAAAAAACATGTCTAGTGGACAAAAAAAGTATTTTAGCTGTCAAACTAGATTGGATTATGGTACATAGTGAAAATAGTGAACTACACATGTGGTTACTCTTTGAGAAAGAAAAAAAATTAAAAGTAATTACAGAAATGGTAAATATATTTGAAGTTAGGTCTGAAAATAAAAAAGTCCAGCATTATCTATTTGCAGATGCCACTTGGTTTGACATCTAGTTATCTAATACAATTAAATTTGTATACTTTAAACTAGACTTAAATGTACAAATACTTTTAATGGTCATTGCATATTTTTAACTTTTTTATTATTAATATTTTAATCTTAAATCTCAAAGCAAAAATGGTCAACCCGTCCAAAAAAAAAAAAAAAAAATTGCAACTCAAAAGCATAGCACAATCCAACTTGCTGTTATCGCACCTCTCAGTGAAAGATGACAGCTTGTTAAGGTCTTATTCTTGACACCCACGGAGCCATTATAGTACCACTGCAGATTAGAATGTGTCCCTACAGTGAGTGGAACCAAATATCAATCAGCATGACATTGCATCTCTATGAGTTGCAGAACTTGTATGTACACATATAAACATTGTCGTAATAGAACACAAACTGCTGAACGGTGGACCGCCATTACCGTAGTGACCCAAGTGTAGTTTGCAGAACAGTTAATCTGCGTTATTAATCTTCAGTACTCTAATAATGAATGTCAGGGTACAGCACAAAGAGAGCTCAAGAAAAGCACAGCAAAGTACAGTGACAAAGGAGGCGCAGTTATATTCTTCGGATACCCAGCACTTATCATCCAAATCTCTGTGACAGCAACTTTCCCAATAGGACAGATCATTCTTCCGAACGCTTCGAGTCGCCTTGAATATTTCCCAGGCTACAGGGGGCCGCTGCTAATGAATGGACATCCTGCGCACATTTTTTATTCGCAGGCAGCCAAAGCGTGTGTTTGAAGAGATAACCCGCGCCACCTCAGCGGGAGGGGGTGCAAAATACTCTTACATTTTTCTCACCTCTCTCTGGTTCATGCTCACAAATGTGCTCTTTGTATGCAAGTGCATGTGAGGTTTCATACTCTGCGTTCATCCAGGTCATCTGAATCAGTATGGCTGCTTTGTGTTGCTATTTGTGAATCGCATCTTGGCCAAAATTCGTGGTCGCATTTTGTTTAAAAATGCCTTATTCTTATGTATGTGTGATATAGACAGACAGGCCGTGGGACTTAGCCATGCTTGGCAATGGTGTAGAGACGGATTACTCTCATAAACTGATCAGATAAGGATTACCAGCTTGGCATGTATCTGCCCAGCTAATGACCCAGGTCTAAAGTGGCATTATGCAGTATTACAACACTACTGCATGCTTCAGTTTGCTCACACAGGCCTCCTGCCCCAAAACAATCATCCCAGTTCAGCTCTAAACTACCAAAGGAAAAAAAAAAAATTCTTTGGCATGCCCACCATGGCTTTTCACTCTCTCTGAAACACTTTAAAACCATGATCCACTTATCCTATAAACACCAGTGATGTGATAAACAGTGGGAAAATAGTGGAAGCCAGCATATACAATGCCAAAACATTCTGTCAGGTTCAAATATCTCTTGTGTTAACCTGACAGTTGTTTAGGCATTGTATATGAGCTATTTCATAATGCTGCTTCGTTCAACAACTTTTCTCATTGTCTTCACATGAACAATACAGTTAAGGTGGCATATTTGTAGCTGGATTGTATTGTATGGCATGACATGAGGGTAAGTAAATGATAACAGAATTTAAATTTTTAGGTGAAATCCCTTTTAAAGTTAAAATCCCTGGAAGTTTACGAAGCAAAAAAAAAAGAATATATGTATCAGACATTACTGTTCAAAGTTTGGGGTCAGTAAGAATTTTATAGTTTCATTCAGCAAGGATGCATTTGATCAAAGTGACTGTAAAGACATTTAGATTGTTACGATTTTTTATTTTTAGGATCATGTGACACTGAAAACTGCTAATATTAGGGTTCCCACGGGTCCTTGAAATCCTTGAAAGTTTGTGAATTTGAAAAAAATAAATTCAAGGCCCTGGAAAGTTTTTGAAAATAAACATATATAGATAAATTGCCTTGAAAGTGCTTGAATTTATTTTGTGCAAAACATTTACTGTAAAAAAATCCATATTATTCCCTCCAGTCCTCTAATGTGTTTTTTTGCCAACACTTCGTGGCCTATGCATACTAGCTTTCTTCATTTACGTTAGTTACGCACATTTACGCGTTAAGTTGTGTTTCCAGCGTCAGGTACTTTGTGTTGTACGTTGCCATGACGTTCACGCGTGCACAAAACTACTATGTTTTATACTTTAATTTCTTGAATTTGAGAGGATTGGACCTGGAAAGTCCTTGAAAGGTCCTTGAATTGTAAGCTAACCAAGGTGTGGGAGCCCTGAATAAAATGGAGTATAAAACGCTGATGCTGTGGTTGGATGTGTGAGGGAGAACCAGGGTGGACAGTGAGTCGTTTCTTAAAACGCAAATAGGTCCAGTTAACTCCCTCAAGATCAACTCCACCCCGGAGTGGAGTCTCCTTTCCTGGGCCTCAACAGGATGTCTGCTCCCTGATTCTGGTGCCTAAGGAGAGCAGTTTGCCCTGAGCCCACAGGAGGGTCTAGAGTGCCAGTTTGTAAAGTGGGTGCGACCGCAGTTACTGTCCGTAATATAAAAATGATTTGAGCTGGTGTTTGCTTGTCATTATAATGTATTCACATGAATGATACGGGACAAAATGGACAATACATAGAACAGAGCAATTCATACACAGAATGCTTGCTTAAGGCACAGAAGCTGACATTGTTTGGCACAGTTGCTATTTATAGAGCCACGTCATTGGACTGATTTCACACATGATCATAAATCTAAAGATTCCCATAGCCTTGCTATTCTGATGCAGAAAGGGAACCTGTGCTGTGCGAATGGAACCGGACTGGAGAACTAGTGGTCTGTCACTTCCTACAGTATGAGAGTTGCACCGCTCTGCATTGCACAAACACGTATCTACCAAACACGTCTACCACGTGTAGCGGTTTGAGCTGTGTGTCAACTTAGGGTAAAACGCAGCACTCATCACGGTCACCTTTTACCCAGATGTCCAATCACAGTGGAGGAGGGGCGGGACAAATACCACTCTGACCAACCGCCATATTCTGCTTGTACACCATCAACAGATGATAACAAGTAGCACAATAATGAAACAAAATTATTTAAAACAAGAGCCAGAGCAAATGCGTTACATTGTACCGACATTTTATATAAACACTGAAACAAACTGCCTGTGAAATGAGATACTAGTAACACTTCCGCAGATATTCCATATCATTGCAAGTAACTGAAAAAAAAAAAAAAAAAAAAAAAAACCCTGCTGTGCTGCCAAAACGCTCTCAAGCGCACACAGCCAGGCATTTTCCACAGAGCGCCTAGCATTTTCAGTTGACTAAAAACGCTTTGGTGGACACGTGGCCTAAATTCTGTTGTCAGTCTTAAAAACTAACAGTGTGAACATAGCATTTGTTTCAAGTCTTTTAAAGCCATACAATAGTTGTTGTTTTTTTAGGAAGAAGTTTACATTTGCATTTATTCATTTAGAAGACAGAAAGGCACAGCTTTAACATTTTGCTATAAATATCTGCTTTTGTATTCCACAGAAGTAAATCAGTTATATAGGTTTCAAAAGACATGAGGATGAGTAAATGATTACAGAATAAAATATTTGTGGAGTTCACTGTCCATTTGACAGAAGCTATTTGTTTTGATGAATAATGTTCTTATTTAAAGCTAATGTACTGGCAAGCCAGGACTCACTTTGAACCTCTCAAATGCAGGACACATTTTTTTTTTTTTTTTTCATCTAGACAACCTCTGCCAAAATTAGAGGACAAAATTCTCCTCTGCCACTCAGACAGGAGGGAACATAATTAGGGTCTCAGGGGCATTATTAATATTGGATTGGGAGACGGCCCGGGTGGAATACCATTTGAATCTTTCTAATTCTGATTCAGCTCTGAAAGCAGGTTGAATGTGACGGCAGTGATCAGAGTGCAACAGAACAGTCTGTTCCACATCTCATTTCTCGCCTTCTCTCATATCGCTTGCTTTCTCGTTCTGCATTTGCTTCTTTCTTTGTACCTGAATGTTGGCAGGTGCATGTGTAGGAGTACTCATGCTATTCTGGAACTTCTGTATCCCTCCCCACTCAGTTGACCCTTTACTGGGATGCACATCTGCATTAGTAAAATCCACATTCTTTTCGCATACAAGGGACTGCTAAATGATCAGAGTCATTGTAATAAACTGTACATGATGTGGTGAAATTAGAAAGGGCCATAAACATAACTGTTTGACAGTCCTGTCACAAGTAGGAGGAGCCGAGTGATGTCATTCATTATATCTCTTGCGGGTTGCCTATACCAGGGAAAAGATATGGATCGAATTTTGTTTTTGGTCGGGGTGCATTGTGTGATTCCTCTGCACTTTGACCCAGGAAACATAGAGGACACTCCCAGGATCCGTGTGTGGGAACAGCCTCTACAGCCTCTAACATCACTGATTATAGCTGATGAATGAATGAATCAGATAAGCAGAAACTAAACTTTAGCGCCAAGCTAAAACGAGATAATAATCTTCAGAAGTAAATAATGGTATAATGGCATGAAAATAAAGGCATTTTAAGGTAAATACCTAAGGTAAATAGCCACATGCCTTTCTTGCTAACATTTAAAGTCACTGGTGACTAAGGTTTTCTTAAGCTGATAAAGAACATTATTAATGGTCCGACTAGTGCATTATCTTCGTCCTCTCAAGCAATATCATATAGGTAGAGTAACATTTAAGTCATATACTATCATCCAAAAGTTTAGGGTCTAATTTCTTTCTTGTGATCATCAAGGCTGCATCAAAAATATAGTTAAAGGGTTAGTTCACCCAAAAATGAAAATTAAGTCATTAATTACTCAGCCCCATGCTGTACCAACCCCGTAAGACCTTCGTTCGTCTTCGGAACACAAATAAAGATATTTTTGATTGAATCTGAGAGCTAGATCAGACCTATATAGACTGCCTAAGGGACTGGCTCTTGACGGCCCATAAAGTCATTAAAGAAAAGGATTAAATATTCCATGTGCCTACAGCGGCTCAATTATAAGTTTATCAAGCGACGAGACTACTTTTTGTGCAAAAAAAAAAACATAAATAACGACTTTATTCCAGTATTCCATTACTTGCACATGGGCGCATGCGCGAGAACTGAGACGAGGACGTTCTCATTCGTTTACTTCTTGTTACCGGCTGCTCACCGCTTAGGAGTTTTACCGCCCCCTACCGTATAAGATGATGTGCTGATATAGCTGGAAGCACAAAACTTTCTGTTTACAAGCAGAGGAAGATGCGCTCTGTACATACGCTTTTCAATTTGCATATTTTCCGCACTATAAGGTGCACTTAAAAGCCTTTAATCTTCTCAAAAAACGACAGTGTTCCTTATAATCCGGAGCGCCTTATATATGGATCATCATTTTATACGATAGGTGGCGGTAAAACTCCTAAGCGGAGCAGCCGGTAACAAGAAGTAGACGAATGAGAACGTCCTCGTCTCAGTTCTCGCGCATGTGCCCATAAGGAAGTAATGGAATAGTGGAATAAAGTCGTTATTTATGTTTTTTTCGCACAAAAAGTAGTCTCGTCGCTTGATAAACTTATAATTGAGCCGCTGTAGGCACATGGAATATTTAAACCTTTTCTTTAATGACTTTATGGGCCGTCAAGAGCCAGTCCCTTAGGCAGTCTATGTAGGACTGATCTAGCTCTCAGATTCAATCAAAAATATCTTAATTTTTTGTTCCGAAGATGAACGAAGGTCTTACGGGGTTGGAACAGCATGGGGGTGAGTAATTAATGACTTAATTTTCATTTTTGGGTGAACTAACCCTTTAAAACAGTAATATTGTGGGATATGAACACAAGTAAAATTGTTGTTATAACCATTAGTAACTGTTGTGCTGCTGCTAAGTATTTAAGGTTTGATTTCTTTCATGGAATCTACCTGAATAAATCATGTAAAATCCCCTAAAATATTTATGTCTATGAAACAATGAATTTAATATTTTTCGTGAAATATGCTTTTTTATTTTAATTTGACTCTTAATATGTTGTGAATTTCGAGTGAGTGGAAATTTCCTATTTATTTAGACTTTAAATTATATTGTATAATTAATAAAACTGTATGCTATTAGCACAGCACAGATACAAACTTGTTGCTGTGTTATCACTTTAGCAAAATTTTTGCTTAAAGGGACATTGTGTAGGAATTTCTCCCATCTAGCTGTGAAGATTTATTTTGCATTCAAACGAATTGTGCTCTCCAGCGCCTTGCTTTTTCAAATGCGTGTTGCATCTACGGTAGCCATGTACCAAAAAGCTATGTCAGGATGTCTTCTAATAGCACTTCATTTTTTTAATGAAAATTACAAGACCCTTGATTCATTTTTTACAGTGATGTGCTACACATTTTTTTAGGGTGCTTCAATGAATAGAAAGTTAAAAAGAACAGCATTTATTACTGTCACAATTGGTCAATTTAATGAATCATTGCTGGATACAATAAATTATTTATTTCAAACGGGGAAAAAAATATCTTACTGACCCCAAACTTTTGAACGGTGTAGTATATTCATTTCATTTGTAAATGTACTTAAATACATTAAAATATGGTGCTTCAGGACATTTTATCTGGCATTTTGTTATTACATTTCTGTCTGTTCTTCACTCAAAGCACTTCAGAAGACTTGGAATATGAATTGTATCGATTATTTCAATTACACTTTTTGGCTCTAACTGAAGCATTGATATGGAGTCCTGCATGGCAGAAAAGAATTATGGGGTCATTTAGAAATTTTACTTTATGTCCTCTTGCATGTACAGCAAGTGCCAAAATCTCTGTGATACTATTACTGGGCAAGACCAATTATATAGAATTGATCTCATTTCTAGTGTTGTAGACCATTAGGCCAATTTTGTGATGATATTTAAAGAAGATCATTCATTTATTCCCTTTACACCGTTCTCTGACGGCCATTTTGCAGATTTAAAGTAGAGAGGGGAATTACCGCCATATATGCTGATTAACTCTATATCTGCTCCATTCATTTTAAGTCAAAGTGTTTTGCTGTTTTTCCCCCGATAGCGGCGGTGGAGTCTGCAGCCCTCTCAGGTGTGATGAATTGGTGGTGTCCTTGGCACAGTTCATTTGCAATCCATTACAGTGCATTAGCTTTGTGTCAGAGAGGAACCCAAACACCATGCATCACTAAAGTGAGGGGATGTGATCAGATACCCCATCTAACACCCACATAACATTAACTTGCAGAGCACGTTTGAATTTTAATTTTGTCTTTTATAAAGTGTGTTGAAATTAGGCCAGAACTGTTTAAAGGAAGTGTGAAATATTCAGGAGAAAAATTGGAAGAAAACTGTAGTGCTCAGATGCTGCTCATTTATAGGTCAAGAAACTTATTGGAGACCTCAATTATTCTTCATCTATCTGCTTTGTCTCAGAGTGGAAAACCCATTAGGAAATGAATGATGCATACAATCAGAGTACGTATACACACAAAATATAGTACAGAAAGAGAAAGAGAGAGTACGTACATTAAAGAATATATATACTTTTTACTTAATTTTCAGGATCATTACTCCAGTCTTCAGTGTCACATGAACCATCGGAAATCCTTCTAAAATGCTCATTTGATACTCAAGAAACATTTCACTGTATGTGTGTGACGAGCAGTGTTGTGCAAGTTACTTCGAAACTGTAATACATTAGGTATTACTTGTTACTTTTATTTAAAAGTAATTCATTACCTTACAATATTACTGTCTCAGAATTGAAATGCGTTACATTACTCATGTATTACTTTTGAGTTACTTTCACCAAAATAACTAAGTAGAACTTAACTTTTGGGCTGTAACGATATGCAATATGAAACCGAAATCGCGATTCGCCACACGACTCAGATCCACAAACCTATAGAATCGCGACACACCTCTTCCAACTTCAGCGTTATTCTCCTTACCGTCCAGAGATCCAATGCTGCCTTATCTTTAAATTAGGCTATTAGTATTATTGGAAGTTAACATTATAAAATACATAGACCTACACAAAACTAGTTGAGGATAAATTATTTAAAATTGGGGAAGTCCAGCATTATGGACATGACATTTGTAGTCAAAACTTGA
Organism: Pimephales promelas; assembly: GCF_016745375.1. The sequence continues at coordinate 14,073,159 of NW_024121321.1, forward strand.
AATAAAAATTCTCAGAAAATTCATGTATTGAAACGTACAGTATATAGGCTACTTCCTTAAAGGACTCCAGACATTAGACAGATATCAGTCTATGTTTTATTTTTAATATTAGGGAAAAGACACATTCATGCGTGACAAAAAAATAGGAGGCAAAATATATTTTTTGTAATTCTGTTAATTACACTGCGCAAATCAGATGAGGAAGGGTTGGCTCTCCAGTCTCCATATAACTTAAAATATTCATTTTATTTTAGTTTTCGTGTTCGCATTTATGAGGAAAAAACAATGTTACAGACGCGACCGCTCTGAATTGGCACTAAAAGACTGCTTTAAAACTTTCACATAGTCTGTTGCCTTTAAGAAGTAAAAGCAGACAATACACTGTAATACAACTGTAATACAAGCCTCACTGAACATGTAACGAGTAAAATATTACTGAAAATTGATTAGTAATGCCTTACACTACTGCGTTACAGCAAAAAGTAATATGTTACTGTAATGTATTACTTTTGTAATGTGTTACTCCCAACACTGGTGACGAGCAGGACGAGGCTGAGCTTTACTTTCATTTAGGATTTGTTTATTTTATTATTAAAGTGTTGAATGTTCGCCGGTTCCCACCTCCTTCTTCCCATAACATCTGAACCCTGTTACAATGTGTATCTGTACAAGAAGAAATTCTTATACACACAAACCTGGATGTATGGATGGATGGATAGCACAGTGAGACATTAAATCTGACACTACAGAGGAGACATGTGAGGAGTCTTTTACTCAAGAGAGCAATTTAAGAAGCATGATAATCCATTTACTCTCCATTTTCTCTTATTGCCGTTTAATCTCATTGCTGTCATTTCAGAAATTAATGATATCTTTTTTTCCATCCTATGGGTGAGTTTCACCTTGGAGAAGATCATATCTTAGCACATGCTGCTTAGTGTTTGCTTCAGTCTTGATGTATTACAAGCCTCAAGTGTAATGTTTCATATAGGACAACACTCAGACAGCCCATTAAGATGTCCCTAAACATTACCGTGTGTAAAGTCTTGTTCATTTATTCCTGATCTATTTTCGTACCAGGGGTACTCACATTTTTAGCATATATCTTCACGGTTGGCATCGGAGAGGCTCTTGATGTGTAGAGAGGATGAACGGAGATGTTTCCACCTCTGCAGACCTGCGGTTAGCACCTACTGTAGCTGGCGAGGTGTGACAGTCACGCTCCTCAGTCCAGGCCGGAGCAAACGACCAAATCCACCCCCCACCCCCTGCCGCTATGTGCTCAAGGGAAAGAGACGGACGGTGACGCATGAGAACTGTAGAAGAGAAGCAAAAATTAAAGTGTTTTCTAAAGTCACACGAAGTTGCACAGTAAAGTTATTTCACAGCAATGAGATGACAAATTGAGTTCCTTCCCACACACAAAAAAAATCCCAAAAGACAACATTACCTCAATTTGTATTTTAGTTTCATAAGTATACAAAGCAGCAGGGCTCATTAAGTACATTTTATTAGTTGGCTTTCAAAATATGTGCATTGAGCTACATGCTGCATTTCTATGTCCCTCGTGCATCTGAAACCACATGACCATATTAAAGGGATAGTTCACCCAAAAATGAAAACTCTGTTATCATTTACTCGCCCTCATGTCATTATAAAGACATAAGACCTGAGAGGTTTCGCTCCCTCCATTGAAAGTCCAGGTAACCAAAACTTAAAAGTGGCAAAAAGCTTATATATATATTACTGATTGGCTTCATTGTCTCCTCTCCACCAGTAAGCTGAAGTGTGGTGGGTGTTCTGGCACACTATGGCAGCCAGGTGGATGCTGTACATTGGTGGTGGTTGAGGAGATTCCCCACTTCCATGTATAGCGCATTGAGTACCCAGAAAAAGCACCATATGAATGTAACAAGTTATTATTATTAATTATAAAGGCATTGTAAAAACGAATCCATAAATTGAGCGGTTTATTTCTAGTCTTGTGAAACAATATGAGAGTGTGATACATAAAAACCAATGAGGCTTGTTCTTGAGTCACACTCCAATGTCTCCATTCATATGGATTTGTTTTATGACACTTTTTACAAAAATCTTTTAAGTTTTGATTAACTGATCTGTCAATGTGGAACAACATGTGGGTGAGTAAATTATTTTTTGGGTGGACTCTCCTTTTTATTGCAGTTGGTTAAATTATGCACTTGTTTAGCCTGAAGTTTCTAAACTAGAAGACATGCACTGTATAGTATCAGGTTTCATACAAATATATAGTCATCTTACTCCACTTTCCTCTCCTGCTCTAAGTGGGAGATCAAGTATAACGGTCCACATTGTGTCTGTATTGATTTCAGCTCTGCTAGGGATTTTGAAGACTATTGATGGGAAGTAAACGGTGCCCTGTGTCTCATTCTGATGGTATGAGTATCTCCTCCCTCTCATTTATTAGCGTGTATGTGTGCGTGTGTCACACATTGTCTTTTTCTCAAAATTCGCACTCAATTTTAGTTGCAATTCTTGAAACTTTTGAATTATGGAGGGCCGCTTTGTACAGGTGTCTGGGTCCAAAGGGGCCAAGAAGTGCTGTGGTTGAGCAGAGCTGCTCAGATGGCTGTGTTTACATCAGGCACCAGTTCTGGCAAAGCCTCCAGTCACAGCAAATGGTGCTGTTGGCTAAACATACTGCTGTCAGGAGACTGCCACTGTCAACTTCATCTGGGAGAATTCAACAAGACTGGCTTTCTCAGGGAAGCCAGATTCTTGCAGGGCTGTGTAAATTTCAGTGTTCAGCCTAAAAAAAATTCTTTAGACTGAAGATTTTCAGGAGAGAAAATACAGCAATTTTACCATATTAACAGACTGATCTCATGAAGTAGCGTGTGTATGTCACGCCAATTCGTACTTCCATTTTTGGCGTGCCATCATAACACATAATAGCCTTTCAGCGTGTTTATGAACGCCGTTGACTTAACGTTATATAAATATATGACTTATCTCAACCCCGTCCCTAAACCTAACCGTCACTGGGGTTAATGGCATTTATGACTGTTCCCTTACCATCCTAGGTTAAAAAAAAGATGTGACTTACCTCAACCCCATCCCTAAACTTAACCGTCACTGGGGTTAATGGCATTTATGACTGGAGATTTGACGGCGTGTACAGACACGCGGAATGACGCGGACGTTAATGGCGTAGACATATACGCATACACGCGGATAGCTCAAAATGCGTAGAGATAACACGCCACCTGACTCGAAAGTGGCGTATATGTTTACGCAAAAGTCATGATGTCATGTTGATATTAAACACACCACTGTGAGGCCAGGCAGAGTGTTGCTATGCAGTTAATAAGGGGTACTGAGGGCTTTAAACATGTTGGTATGTAGGTGATCTGTGTGTGTTTATTTGTTTTGTTTTGATTTTTTTGTTGGTGTGTGTGTGTGTGTGTGTGCAGGGTGCTAATGGGTTTTAGGTGGGGTTTTATTGCAAATTGCTATTTGAATGCTTTGAACGTCATGTATTGTGATGTTTCTTTGTGGTTGCTGACCTACTTTTAATAGTGAATGCTTCCAATCATTTAAAGGAATTAAGTGCACCGCAAAAAAGTGTAAAAAAGATGTTAAAAAAATGTACTTCTTTGGTCAAATTATTCTGATAATGGAAAAAATCCAGCAACATCCGTTAAAGAAATAAATAGGGTTAATTTTGATTTCATGTCAACCATAAATATTTTAATCAAAGCGCTCATGTAAATATTAAAATCAGGATCTTGCTGGTTTGAACAACACAAAGTCATTCTGAAAGTAGAGGCTGGGTTTATAGCAAGAAATTATGTGCACCTGGTATTGTAACTTCTGCAAACATCAAATAATTCATGTATAAAAAGGGTTCTGTAAGCTTCTCTTCTGAAGATAACCTCAGGAAAAGCTTGCACAGGATGTCAAAATAGACTGCTGCTATCATGTCTTTGTGCAGATGTGGCAATAGATAAGTATGCAGTTTGGGTCATGGAGGATGATGATGATGATGAACTTCCTGTCAGCTGTGTCATTCGTATCCTCTACTCCCACTTTCCTCTACCTGTCTTGAATCTCTGCTGGGCTTGGACTAGGCAAGTGTGTGTCTGCCTGTTTATTTTTCTTAGAGTAATACGGAACAATATGCATTTTTAATGAAGAGCAGCATGGCTTTTCTTTACACTCTCAGGACAAAGAGTCTCTAATCTTCAAAGTGCTTGTAAATATGTATGTGTATGCATGTGTAAATGCATTCACACAGTCAGGAGTGAACACAAGCTCAAATATGAGTTGTGTCATGTTGAAATACTTTCTCCTTCGATGCACAAAGTCAGCAATAAGTGAGCCATTTGTGGCAGCAGATGTGGCGACGGGACATACGTCTCCGTTCCCTCCCTGAGGGTTACCATATGTAACCGAGACGTTCCCTATCGGTCAGTCACCACAACGTAGGTCACTGAAGGTTGTACTGCACATGAATAATGGGAGACTTAGCTCAAGGGAAAGACACGGACTTCCCGATAGGAGCAGCCGTTGAAAACATACACATATGGGATCCACGTAGGGTCATATATATGGAACCCAGCCCAGATCCGGTTTTCAAGAATTCAGCGGATAAAGGCCTGGCACCGGACGCTCCGCCGTGTCTGGACCAAGGGGTTTTGGAGGACTCAACAGGTTTTACTCTGGAGTAATAAGGTTGCAGAGTAGGGTGCAGCAAGCCAACAGAGCCGGGCCTCTTTCTGCTTCTACCCGTCTAGGGTGAGAACACTGTTGAAGACCGGCTCTACACGTAGGCTATAATATCTAGCGAATGTGTTAGGTGTCGCCCAGCCTGCAGCTTTAAAGATATCTGTTAGCGAGGAGCCTCGTGCCAGCTCCCAGAAGGATGCAATACCTCTCGTGGAGTGTGCATGCAACCTGAGCGGGCAGGGCACGCCTTGTGCTTGGTGGGCCATCCTCAGTAATAGACAAAGAGCTGGTCTGAGGTCCTGACGCTTTGAGTTTTGTCCATGTACATATGCAGAGCGCGAACGGGACAGAACAAAGCCAGGGCTGGGTCTAGATCCTCCATGTGCTTGCAGGTTCACAACCTGTTTTTTGAAGGAGTGGTAGGAACCTCAGGCACATAGCCAGGCAGGTATGTCAGAAGATCCTTCCTCAGAGGAATGGGCCAGGGAGAAACTGTCACAAGGAGCATGAGTTCTGGGAACCAAGTCCGGGTGGGCCAATAGGGAGCCATCAGAAGGACCTGCTCCCTTATCCTCCCAAACTTTGCAAAGTGTCTGCGCAAGTAAGCTCACTGCGGGAAATGCATATTTGCGAAGGCCCCGGGGCCAGCTGTGTGCCAGTACATCCGTGCCGAGTGTCCCCTCAGTCAGGGAGTAAATCAGCTGGCAGTGGGGGGTCTCTTGGGAGGCAAACAGGTCTACCTGAGTCTCCCCGAACTCTCTCCAGATCAGCTGAACCACCTCGGGGTGGCGTCTCCATTCTCCTGGGAGCACAGCTTGTGATAGCTCGTCGGCCCCACGTTTGAGCACACCGGTGACATACATGGCTCAAAGCGATGCTCAGTTTGCTCTTTTCCCAGTTGACCTGAAGACCAGCTGGTCTTCTGGCTGGACAGGGACAGCCCGAAGGGTAGGACTTTGTACTGATATACTCGACCCTCGAACGTAAAATGCAGAAACGGCCTGTGTTGAGGAAGAATCGAGACATGAAAGTACGCGTCCTTCAAGTCGATCTCTGCAAACCAATCTTAGGGACGGATGCATTCGAAAATGCATTTCTGCGTGAGCATTTTGAAAGGTAGCCTGTGGAGGCTCCGATACAAAAGTCGCAGGTCCAAGATTGGTCGTAACCCACCAACTTTCTTGAGTACAATGAAGTAGGGACTGTAGTGTCCTGACCTCATATAGGCTGGAGGGACCGGCTCTATCATGTCCTTCGCCAGTAGGACTGCGATCTCCGCACTCAAGACATGGGCATCAGTGGAACCAGACGATAGGCTTACATGTTACATGTCCCAGCTTGACTGTTAAAAGCAGACGATTGGCTTTCCAGTGGGAGGGGCGGGGCATGTGCAGATGCAGGAGAACGCCCCACGGGCGACGAGCAGACTGAGGAGCCCGCCGCGGTAGAATGTATTTGATAGCCTCTGTCTGCTTTTGTACAGCCGAGAAATGCTGGGTTTCTGAGAAATGCTGATGAATTTCTCGACCGCATCGCCAAAGACATCGGTCTTGGACACACGGGAGTTAAGGAAACGGAGCTTGTCAGTCTCCCTCATGTCGGCTAGACACAGCCAGAGATGGTGTTCTTGGAACACCAAGGTGGACATCACTCGACCCACTGACCATGGGGTGACCTTCGTCAAGGTCCGTTAAGGAACAAAGTTCTTGGAGAACTTGTGGATCATGACCACCCCCGGGCAGGTCCTTCAGTGCCTTGTCCTGATGGACCTGCAGCAACACCATGGTGTGCATGGCAGATACAGCTTCCCCACAGGCCTTGTAAGCCATGTCGAATACTTTCGAGTATTTACAGGCCCAGGAAGGAAGACACGCTTCTCCACGACACGTGTGTATCACGTGTGTATCCCTGTGTATCCCTGCCCCGCCATTCGATTCCCCGTCCACTGAAGGAAGTGCGCTCACTGCAATCCTCAGGTCTCCCATGTCACTGCCCGAAGCAACCCTCTGAGGAGGATTGGAGCGAGGCAGAAGTATGGGGACTCTGCCCCTTTGCAGGAATGAGAGTTTCAACCTATAAAATGGTCATCTTCCCACAATGGATACATGATTCATCCACAAATGCTGCCATGTTCGAGGCCCAGACACACGAGGCAGCGATCATGACCCCAGGTAACGACCACATCCAGAAACACACAGATAGAATGTCATCTGTTTTTTTTGTTTTTGTTTTTGTTTTTTCTGAAAAAGACGCAAACTATGTAACACTTTTAGAGACTGCTCTCCTTGGTGCTAAAGAACGCAGGGGAACGGTCACCGTGAACACAGACAGGAAAGTGCACTGTTCTGTTTGTGCGCTGTTCTCTCTCACTGGTGAAAACGGCTGTTGAACGCTCTCACCGCGCACCTTACCAGCTTTTTTGTTTTGCTCAGTTTAAAAATAAAAACAGAAAATAAAAAAGAGAGAGAGAGACAAAGAAGACCCCCCGCGCTGCTGTGCTGTCACGCCCGCACCAAAGTGGAGAGATCCAGAAGAGGCTTCTAAAAAGATTCACTCTGTATAGTCAGCATACAAAGTGCTTGGCTCCGAAGCAAAAAGCTAGTGTGCAATTGCAACAGCTGACGTTAAATACCCACGCTGCGAGGCTGCACAACTGATGCAAATGATTGCACGCCAATGTGTATTGGTTTGTTTTAGTTTTACTCAAAGTAGATTGGCCTCTCTGGCGAGATTCCTAATAGTCAGTCATGACATACGTTGTAGTGACTGACCGATAGGGAACAACCATGGCCATTGCAAACAATGTAATACTATATATTTCTTTATGTTTATATAGATATATTATTAATTAAAATATACACTACTGTTCAAAAGTTTGGGGTCAAACTTGTTTTTTTTTTGTTTTTTTTAAATATATTTTTAATCTATCTTTGATGAATAGAAAGTTCAAAAACAGTTTATTTGTTATAGAAATCTTAAAAATAGAAAAATAGAAATTAAAAAAAATGAAGCTGTAACCGACTTGTTGCTTCAGCTGGAGTAGGAGTAATCTACATACTATCACTTAGTCATGGTGCTCATAGTAGCTTTGTCTGGAAAGTTTAATCCTTGATTGCTTAAAAAAAAAAGAATCGCTTAAAAATTCTCTATGGAAAAAATAATACGTAGAACCCCAATGTTTGTTTGAGCGGTCTGAGGTGTAAACATCTGGTTCCATCAACCATACCGGTTTGTTAGAAAATGTCTGCAAAGCCTGTTGAGAAACAAATGTTATTTTTAACAAATTATTTCGTGCTAGTGACGCAGATTCTAGATTCTTCTGAAATACTTTTGTCAATCTGTGCTGGGAGAAGAACAGAAAATCAGAGGCAGGAGTAACAGGGATCTAGTGACCCTGACCTCTGACTGTCCACAATAGTGAGGCAGCACGATGCAATCCATCCCTGCTCAGCCCTGCAGGAGCCTAATTAAAGCAATTAATCAGATGAATTACGCTGAGATCACACACTGCTCCTTCAGGGCCCTTAGAGTGACCAGAGCTAGCGTGGATGCTAAAGCTAGTGAACTGTTGCTTGAATGACATCAGGGGTTTTGGGGTTAAAAGTAATGAGGTGCTTTGACTGAGAGACTTTTACAAATCAAATGCCAACACATCCATAGAAATGCCTTGAATGAATGGCAGCAAGGCTCTTGGAATCATCTTGGATTCATATCTTTCTCTATTTTGCTCTGATATTTGCTCATTCTCAAACAGGCCCACAGCACAACATGCTCTGAGGGTCACAGCGGCGGTGGTGGCACACATTCCCATTTAAAAACTCAGTTTGTGTGCATGTGTGTCTCTGCGTGACTTAGGCATTGTGTCTCAGTGTATTGTGTCTCAGGGGACCAATGGCAGACACACTACGTCAAGCTGCTGTGTGTCACTATCAGGAAGTAATCAGATGAGAGGACTGCGTCACGAGTCACAGGCTCATAGCAACAGCAAGAAAAAGGAGGAGAAGGGAAGGGAGGGAGTGAGTGAGTGAGGAAGATAGTACGAGAATGAATTAACACCTTTTAACGGCTGCAGCCCATTAAAGGCCAATTTATACTTCTGCGTCGAGGGTACGCCGTAGTGTACGGCGTTGGCTACGCACGTAGGCGACGCCGTTGTGAGCATTTATACTTCTGCGTTCAGGTCTTGGTTGCTCTGCAGTACTGCTCCGAAACGCTAGTTGGCGGCGGAGAGTTTTAATGTTCCACTGTGTTTAGATTCCTCGCGGCTAGGTTACTACGAGTGAAAGAGAGCTGATCATGTTGGAATTGGAGCTTATTAAGGTGGAAAAACAGTTCACTTTAGTGAAATTACTAAAACTGAAAGGCAGAAATGAGAGAAGACTTCGGAGGAGATGAAACGTGTGGAAATCATAGACAGTGGTGGAAATGCGTGAGAAGGTACGTGCGGAAATGCGTAGGAGGAAATGCGATGCTACCAAGCCGACCAATCACCGATCTTGCGGTCCGCGTCGTCGCGACGTGTAGTTACATTTTTGAGGAGGTGCGCGTCAGGCGACGGCGAAGGGTACGCGGTATGGGACGCGTCTGTGCGTATGCTACGCCGTACCTACTGCGCGCACCCTACGCAGAAGTATAAATTGGCCTTAAGGCTGCAGAAAAGCAGACAGGCACGAAGAAAGAGAGGGAGAGATTGAGACACAACGTAATGAAGGAAGAAATATGCATAGTGATAGTAGTAAAGAACATTCAAATTGTTGAAACGCAACGGACATACGGAAGATGTTGGGACTTTTTGCAATGCAAATCTATACATGCAATACAACACAGAAATGGCTGAAAAAATCAGTGTTTTTGGTTTTTCTAGGTCAACTTAAATTTAAAGCAAAACGGGTCAAATTTTAGGAAAGTAAAATTATTATTTATTAAAAGAGATCATTTTAAAATGTAAACGACATTAAGACATTAAAAGTAATACTTTACAATAAGGTCATTATTAGTAAGTAAGCAATACATTTGTTTGAGTATTTATCTTGTTAACATTAATTACATGTTAGCAAACAGATTCAACTTTTGATTTTAATAATGCATTAGTAAATGCCATTAAAATACATTAGAAGTTAACTAATGCAAAAAAATGGAATTGTATTGCATTATCACATTAAATACATATAATAATTTTACAGAATGAGATAAGATATTAAACCATTATTATATTTAGTTTTTCAAATTAAAATTGTTAAATTATTACAAGCATTTGTAAAGATATTAAAAGCTTTTCCGAAAATATCTTAAAACGAGAAAAAAAAAACTTAGCATACATTTGATTTAAGTATAAATATATCCAAATTTAATGAGGTTTATATAGAGACTTAGGAGGTTGTGTATTTGCCAATGGGTAAAACAAGTCCTCTCTCTCTCTCTCTCTCTCTCTCTCTCTTTTCTTTTTTTTGTGCTAAATTTATTTGTTTATTTATTTATAGTTTTGCTTCTCACATACATTTACTAGTTTAAAAGGATGCTTTTCTGATTAAGAAATGTATTTTTGTAGTCTTGCTCACTTTCCTTTCACTGCAGAATAGAAGATATGCACTCAATGAATTTCCAGTTGCCAAAGGGGAAAAGGTGTGCAAAAGGGAAATGTGTGATAAAAGGAAGTAGAAAAAAAAATTAAGAGTGGAGGAGAAAAAGGGAGGAAGAGGGGAGGTGGTTTGACGCATCCAGACTGCAACCATGGCTTTTTTCTTCATTAGGGATCAGAGGGAAAAAACTGCAGCGAAGCAGTGCACTGAATCCTGGATGCATTCCTCCAATTCATTTTGAACATCCATCCACATGCATTTATCTGTCAAGACTAACGTTTCAGTCTCTGTCTTTGTCTCCTTCTTTCAGGCCCCCCTCCCTCTTTATTTGCTCATAAGTGTCGCGACCCTTTTTTTAAAAAATAAACACGAAAATGCACAACCCGAAGCTAAATGCTTGTAATTCAAGAATGCTTTGGAATATAGATGTGAGATTAGTATTCTTTTAAAGAAGACATTTGGTAGATTTGTGTAGAAAAGTTACAGAAGTTTGAGTTTATGAAAATGTAAAAAATTAATTATTCATATTTTATATAAAATATATTTTTTCAAAACCTGGTGGACTCTAAAACTGCGAGAAAATTAAAGCCAAAACTCTGAACAAGTTGTGTTTCAAATTCTAGGATGATATCTAAAAAAATTGCTTTCAGTAAGATTTTGTTTGGGCCAGTACCAAACTTTTTCTCTAGGTCACAACCAGACTCCATTACTGCCCATATAAGGGTGCTTACAGTACATTTCCATGTGTGTTTTGAATGATCTGAACCATTATTTCCATTACAATTTATGAAGTAGGCATCCTATTCAGAAAAAGTAAGGGAAGTTTGGCAGAAATTTGATATGAATTGAAACTCTAATCACATAAAAAGGACATGCATTTGCGTCATAGCTCGCTGACACATAACGGTGAATCTATACATTGTTTCTATATATTTAAAATATTTTCAGACCTTTTTTTCTAAAAAAAAAATGAATGGATGTTATCTTTTGAACTATTGACATGACAACAAACAAGGTTTCTACCATTATTTCATGTTTTTGAAATATGAAAACTACAGATTGTACGCTTTCAAATGATATAGTTTGTCAATATAGGTTTAGTATAGGATATTACTTTTTGAAATATGTAATGGCTATGGGTGACACAGGGGAGGGAGAGTTCAGTAAAAAAGGGAAAATTCTGTCGTCATTCACTCACCCTCATGTTGTTCCAAACCTGTGTGACTTAATTGCCCTGGTCCAAAACCTAGAGAGCTGCTTAATTATGCTTATTTTGACCAGCATCGGAAATGCACTTTGTACAAAATGCAATCCTTGAATGCATCGCAGTGCACTCCAAGAAAAGAAAAAAAAAATCAAAAAGATGGACAAGATGAGGGAAATGTTGACAATTTAAGTTGGTAACACAATTCAACATAATTGTTTTAACTTTAGCACCTAATTGTTTTAGAACATCTTGTGTCTGAAACTGCAACAGATGTGAGTGCAAATACATGTTCATCTAGCGCATATTCACATATAAAAACAATGCTTAAACTTGCTTTGAGTGAACATCCCCTTAGAAGTGAGCTGCCTACATTAGGCAGTGATGTTGCACAGAGCTTCTTACTTCTCCAATCATGGGAAAGCATGGGGATCGGGGACATTCAGGGTGACCATTCACTATCATTGTATGAAAATAACAGCTAGAACATTTTGCTGCAATAACTCCTAAACCTACACAAAACCTTAAATGACATACAGCTGAGTAAATGGTGACAGAATTATTTTTTGGGCTATCCCTTTAACACCTTTGTTGTCTCCTTTTAGTTGTACATCTCACACAGAGTCTGTCTTTAACTCGTCCGTCATCCTGAAGTCGCTCTGTTCCTCTACCTCTCTCATACATGCACACAGACTATGTCCCGCCTTTGGTCGCTCACTTGGCTCAGGAAGAGAAATCAATAGCAACAAATTAATCATTCCGCCTAAGGCAATCCGGTAGAAAGGGGGAGGGTTGGAGAGGTGTGCATGTGAGTGAGTGTGTGTGTGTGTGTGTGTGTGTGTGTGTGTTGCAGATGAAGAATTGGCAGTAGTACATGTTCTGACATTTGATTTAAGCTCTCCTTATGGCTAAACCAACATTATTTCATATTGGGGGTGGAACTGATACTGTTAGCCTAGCTTGTTGTGGTGTTTTGTTATAGAGCTAATTTTTCTTGTTCTGTTCAGATCATGTCAGTCAGAGTTCCGTACAAAAGGCAGGAACCTGTAGGAAAAGGAGAACAAGATACTTTTGCATTTGGGCTCGAAATTTTACACCTTGATATCCCTGCAAAAAAAAATATCTTAAAGGGTTAGTTTACCCAAAAATGAAAATTCTGTCAGTATTTACTCACTCTCATGTTGTTCCAACCCCGTAAGACCTTCGTTCATCTTGGGAACACAAATTAAGATATTTTTGTTGAAATCTGAGAGCTGGATCCATACTAGTCCATAGGCTTCTTGAGGAATTGAAATTTGCCGGCCTCGAAAAGTTATTAAAGACATCGTTAAAATAGTCCAAGTGTCTTCAGTGGCTCAATCTTAACTTTATCAAGCGACGAGAATACTTTTTGTACGCAAAAACAAACAAAAATAACGACTTTATTTCAACTATTCACTTCCTTCTCTATGCGCCTCTAGTCAGTTAACGTAGTGTGATAGCGTAGAGCTACGTCACACGGCTCACTATTGGCTGACGCTGGTCATGTGTGTGTGACGTACAATAACAGAAGCTTACGTTATTAAACTAGTAACCTGACTCGAGGCAGAGAGAAAAGTAAATGAATAGGTGAAATAAAGTCGTTATTTTTGTTGTTTTTTGGGGAAAACCAAAAGTGTTCTCGCCGTTTGATAAACTTAAGATTGAGCCCCTGTTGTCACTTGGACTATTTTAACGATGTCCTTAATAACTTTTTGAGGCCAGCAAGCTTCAGTTCCTCAAGAAGCCTATGCAGGAGTGATCCAGCTCTCAGATTTAAGGTCTTACAGGGTTGGAACAACATGAGGGTGAGTAAATACTGACAGAATTTTCATTTTTGGGTGAACTATCCCTTTAAACCAGCCTAAGCTGATTTACCCATGATTGTCCCATTATGGTCTGGTCTGCAAGTTTTAGAGGGTTTTTGAGCTAGCCAGCTTGACATCACTGAAGCTTGTTACTGGGACAGTCACAGTACCCTTTAAAAGGACAACTTTGGACCTCCTCTATCCCTAAAAGATGTAGTAGGCCTACCTTAGAGTAGTGATGTGTTCTCTTACTATACCATTATGAAACATTTCGAGGGAAACAAGTTACAACGGCGTTTATTTAATGATACTCAGTGACAAGCTGTTGTACCCCTAAAGGCCTGTTCACAGCAACAACGATAACTATGAAGATAATAACTATATTAGCGTTCACAACAGTTCGGATATTGTTCTGTTTATTGAAATGCTCGAGCTTGTTATAGCAGGATGGATTCTTATTGGCTGTTAATTTTTTTTATCCTTCATCAGCTGGATAAAATTGTTCTGAAAGTTATTCCAACGGTATTGTTTCTCTGTGCCATTACCGTAATGCTGGTGTGGACTTTTTTATGATTCTTTAATATTGAGAACAATTTTTCCGAACTACGTATATCTTTATCATAATCGTCCTTGTTTAAAGCAACTAAGACCAACACCATAGCTTTTTGTTTTCAGCACAGATTTCAGCACGGGGGGATATAATATAGCAGGTAAGGATTGCACAACTAATTGTCTTTTACAAGTCATCCAGAAAAGAGCCTGATGGCTCAATAGTTTACTGAATGTAAATGACTCATCATATGACATGCACCATCAGGGGCCTTTGCTGTTTCTGGCAAGTCTGTTAATGGAGAGCGTGTGTAAGAATGAGATGAGAAACAGAAACATTCTTTACTGTCAGACTCGTTCTGCTTCCACTATCATTAACAGAGGAAAAAGTCATATACGATTTATAGTTTTTGTTAGCCTGTGGCGACACTTGATTAGTTTCGGAGTAGTTTGCAAGAATATTGGCTTGTATTTGTATGGGAATGCTCATAATATGCTTTGTGAATGCAAAGCATCCCAGATTTACGTTATTTTCACTTGTCTAATTCCAATAATAATAAAAATGATAGTTATACACACTAATAATTGTATCTTAGTGTATGCCATCAGTTTTGTATAATAATAATAATTAGTAAGTAGTAAAGAAGTGTGTGCGTGTGTGTGTGTGTGTGTGTGAAGTACATTGTACACTGGTTCACTGGCAGTAGTCCTTGTCCTTTCTCAGGTTCATTCATAGGATATGATGTAATTGAGCTTTTGAATTGATTGTATCTTACTGGCACATTTGTATCAGTAACAGCCTGAACTCCATGCTCATATCAGTGAGGGACAGTGCTTAAAAAATAACATGATTAAATACAAATGCTCACATTAATGCGGGAGGTGGATTAGGGCCCAAGCGTGAGCTATAATGACATACACAGTCAAGTCATTCAAAAGATTTTAACAATGTGACACAAAGTTAAACACACTCCGCTTTAAAAGTGCTGTGGTGTAAAAAATGTGAAAGACTGCAAATGAGCTATTCTACCTGAGAGACAGAGAAAATTACACAGGAGGCATAAAAGCAGATGTTATTGATCCACCCCCTCAAACCAGCACCTGGTTAGCAGCGAGCCCACCCCGCAGCCCACACGCACCATAGGGCACTGCAAGCTACTGTATGCCTGGAGCAGCACACAGAATCAGGGATGTTTATAAACACATGCACACAAGGGGTGAAGCGATGCGCTCATACATGTAACATCACATGGGAGGGAGAAAATGCCCTTGGGTGTTGAGAGAGTAAAACACTAATCTGGTTCATAATGTCGTCTATGATAGTGTTTTTTACCCTCCTTTGTTAATTTGGTAAATTTTCAGCATATGTGCATAAATGTATCGCAGAAGACTGAATGATATAGGTCTTAAAACCGTATTTTGATCTCCCTACTGTGTGTGTCTTGGTGATTAGTGTTTATTGGGGAGTTTTACAATGCTCCATGAGCATTAACATGTTAATGTTAAAGTATGGATGCACTGATATAAAAATGAATCCAATAAATATTGGCACAATTGTTAATACATATTACGATAACAGCTAATTTTACAATTTTATACTACAAGAAAGATTGTGGTCTGTAAGATTTTTTTTTTTATGTTTCTGAAAGAAGTATCTTACGCTCGCCAATGCTGCATTTATTTGATCAAACATACAGTAAAAACAGTAATATTGTGAAAAATGATTACAATTTAAAATAACATCTTTTTTTAATATATTTGAAAATGTACTGTGATCCTGTGATGGAAAATCTAAATTTTCACCATCATTCCAGTCTGATCCTTCATAAATCAATCTGATGTGATGATTTGCTGCACACACACACAAAAATAAATAAATAAATAAATAATATTATTATCAATGTTGAAGAGAGCTTATTTTGTATTAAAAAGTATTAAGCCTGCTTAATATTTTTGTGGAAACCATGATGCATTTTATACAGAATACAATATTTTTTGATGGATATAAAATTCAAGTGAAAATCATTAATTGAAATTATTTCTAACATTATAAATGTTTTTACTGTAAATTTCAATCAATTTAAGTCATCCTTGCTAAAAAGAATGAATTTCTTTCAACAACCGACCCCAAACTTTTGAAAGGTAAAGCATTTTGTCTAAATAAATTAAAAGAAAACACTAAAAGCTAATTTTAAACAACATCACATTATACAACCTTGTACAAAATGTATTTATTTTTAGATTTGCTGCATTTAACAGTATCTTAAATGATTAACATTTTAAAGATTACATTTAAGTGAGTGTTAGATGACAGTAAATGTTCTAAATGTAAAAATATAGTTAAAATGATCATGCAAAATGAATTAAGAAAGAAAAGTATAATATCACCCATAACCAATATGGTACCAAAATATTGTGGATCCCTAAACCGCACTCTTTCTAGAGTGATATAGTATAAATATCATTCAAGCAACACCTAATGACAAACGTGGCATCATTCAAAGGTGTTGCTGATTTTTACCAGCTGCGCCTCTTCATATGAAAGAATCATGTTATGATGCTGAACTAAATCAACAGCTCCTAATGCCCCACCCCTCTCCCCAAACTCATCTCCCTTTTTTAGTCTATGCTCATCTCTCACCCTGCCTTCCTTCTCATTCACACTCGCATGACATCTCACTTCACTCTCTGTCCCTCTACTCCTCTTTTACTCTCAGCGGCTAATTTTATTTAGAAATTTAGAATATAAGGGATGAGAAGAATCCTCGATAATATGCTTATATATGCTTTTTATTTAACTTTTGATAAATAATATATCTCATTCGGTTGTCTTTGTGTCCTACAATTGCGCTAGCTTCATTAAGATGGACTATGACACTATTTTCTTCTAGATCTGCTGTACAGCTGAAACAAACTTTGTTGCATTATTTTCCTTGTATCACTGTAAAGCTGCTTTGAAACAATCTGTATTGTATATAGCGCTATATAAATAAAGCTGATTTGACTTTACACTTTATTGGAACATGTCAAAAAAAACATGGGATTACCATTGTACATGAAAAAAAAAATGTATTGCCATGGTATGTGGTCATGGTACATGGTCTGGAAGTGTTTAAACCAAATGTTATGTTGCATGTGTATTTGTGATATTAGAAGAGGAGCAGGTTTGATGGGCTGTGCCTCAGTGGTAGGGGAATGACCACTGTGAACTAAATCAAATTAGCACCTGGTCGGTGGGGGTTCTTGGCCGGCCAGTGTCTGTGTTAATGAGAGCAGCCCAGCCTCAGTCACTCTGTGTGTTTTACAAAGCATGCACCACAGTGAGCCTGCACACACACGTACACATGCGGTGCAAGGGAAGTGTGAACACACCCCCTATGAACCATGTGTTTTCAGAGCTAAGTATGTGTGTGTTTTCTGTTTGACCACCTCACATCTGCATGACAGAAAGGTACATGTTTCAGTAGAATAATGTGAATTACAGTGAGTACAAGGCAGCACTCTATTGATATTCTTCAAACATTCTGTTCAGGGTATGATCCCATAATCATGAGTAATATTAAATCAAGACAAATCACTGCGATTCAAACTTTGTTTTATTGATGTTAGCCTTTTTCCTGTTTTGTTCCCCCCTAAAATTCATAACATTTAGGTAAATGTATTGACATTGTTAGAATATTGATAGTAGAACTGATGATATTCAAAATGTAACCAACATTTTGCTCATGTGGAGGTAGAGGAGATGAATTTCAATTGGTTTTCTTTTTTACACCTATTTACTTGGTAATGGATGTGGCCATGTTAATGAATTTGGTCTCGGTGGCATAGATCTGCTGCTGCTGTTGCAGAGCAAGTACAGAGACTTACTACTGTCAATACATTCACAGACATTACTGTTAGCATGTAAGACATGCTTCTGCTGCACATATAACAAACATAGAATAACCCCAACAAAGTAGGAGACATGGAAAGACAATACAAGCCAATATATGAATGCTGCTGCATCGGCAGACATGTATCTGCACAATGATAAACATAACGGGATGAGATAGGACAATACTGTATGTTCTAATTAGATATCAATGCAAGCTGATAGTAACATAATTTAAGTCATTTTGATAATATACAAATAGTGTGATAATTTAGAACCATATCATCATATCAAACCCTCTATAATCCTATTTGTATATGTAGAAGTAATCTGGAACAAGAGATAAATAAAGTAAAAATTAAAACATCACCCTTGGAAATAATTAAGATGTCATTACTGTTGAAATATTAGCTAACATTGCAATCTGATTTTGTTATACATGCTGCTGCACAAAAGTACTAAGAGCTCCGTTTGAAATGCAATACAAAAGGGAAAGCCTAATTCATTTTACGAAGAGTTCACATGCCAGCAATGATATGTCTCTGTATCCTTATGGCAACTACATTATGAAGCAGCAGCAGCAAGCAGACAAACATGATATTGCATGTTCACAAGCTGCAAATATGCTTAGTAATTAACTCTAGGATTAAACAGGATTGTTAACATGACACATGATTTTGAACTTTGTGTATTTTGATTTTGAACTAAGGAATTGACAAATCAGACCACACAAAATGCGTAGTGGTATAGCGTGAGAAAGGCAGTTCGATGATGTTAAATTTCAGAGGATTTCTGAAAGCGTCCTGTAGACACCTGACAGCAATGCCAGTATTCGAATGTTTGAGCAGCAAACTCATTGGCTGCTGATGCCAGCGCAATGTAGATAACAATGTGATCGCTACAAATAGCCTGTGCATCTAGAGTTTCAGAACAGAACAGTTCAGTGACAGAACTTTGTATATTTCATGAAAAATTTATCTTTTATTCAGGCTCATGTCCATCCAAACCAAAATGAATTTCTTTATTCTGAGATATATATACAGTATATATATATATATATATATATGTATATGTGTGTGTGTGTATATATATATATATATATATACTGTATATATAAGTGCAGATTTAAAGTCTGGCCAATAAAGCCTTACAGGACTAACTCATATCAGTCTTTAACACAGGCAAAATGTTACAAATCAGGACTTGTGTAGTAAGCTACAATAATCATTTTCTTAAGCAGAAGCAAAGTTGCATAAGATTTTTGCATAAATTTACATAAATCTAACAAAATTAGTATTTTTTAATCTAAAAACAGGCGACACACTGGCTCAATGGGTTGCACGGTCACCTCACAGCAAGAGGGTTGAGTCCCGGCTGAGCCGTGGAGCTGTGTGTGTGGAGTTTCTGTGTCTGCGTAGGGTTCCACAAGGGGCTCCGGTTTTACACAATCCAAAAATATGCAGTATAGGTGAACTGGAGATGCTAAATTGTCCGTAGGGGTGTGTGTGTGTGTGTGTGTGTGAGTCCCAAGCCATGTAACGGGTAGGGTGGAGGAAAGACCTAGTGACCTATGCCGGAAAAAAAATTATATATAATTGGCAAGAAAATGAATGGACAACTCTCGCGTGTGGTGAGAGATGACCCATGGAATCACCAAGAGTCGGATAAAACTGAAATGATTAATGAGTGAATGAAATCTAAAAACAAGAAAATAAAAGCATTTAGAGAAAGAAAAATAACCTTAACTCAAGATACCAGTTTTCTTTACAAGGAAATGTATCTTGTTTTAAAGGGGCTATGAACTGCATTTTTTTTTTACTATATAGTGTTTCCTGAGTTGCGCTTATAATGTTTGTATGATTTTTACATCAAAAGTTGTCATAATTTATAAATATAAGGACATTTTCTCGATTTTAGCCCTCTGATTTTAGTGTAATCGCCCACTGCTGTAATTGGCTGACTTCATATGAAAAAATGATTACATGTGAAATTCTCTTGAGATCTTTTTCTTCGTTTTTACTATTACAACTGTCGAGAATAACTAATCATGAAAAGTGTTTATTATAGCATTATATTTAGATCTACTCCCGATGCATGTTGCAGTGATTAACCAATGACATACATGTCTGTTTAGTGTATGAATGCAGTGATCTCATCATTGTTCGATTTCGGTTCTCTCACGCATGCTTTCATCATAACAAACAGTGCAAACATGATTCAAATAAGAGATTCATTGTGTAGTGTAGACAGCATCATTGATTATAATGGGATTTTTGGCTAGAGTCCAGATAAACTTGAGCTGTGTGATTGACAGCTCCAGGGATTGTCACTTTCTGTATATAATTTAATCAATTTTATTTTCATGCTACTAAGAGAAATAATGTGAAGTTGACTGGATCAGTGGCTTGATTTACTGACATATAACCAGCAATAACGATTTTGAGACAAAGACCGCCTGACTGTACATGAATCATAGCGCCTCTTCATATTTGCCATGACAAGCTCCTCGACTATATATGCAGCTCCTTGATGTATAGCCGTCGTGCATTGGTCACATCACCCATGTAATCAGGGTGTTGTGCAATGAATCCAAATGTTGCCATTGAATCCAAATTCTGATCTATGGTTCTCTCTCAATTTGCATGGCTTGATCATGACAGGCGGTATGTCTGGCTTGTTCTAGTGAAGAGTCCACTGATAGACGTAAAGGGTGACCAATAGCATTGGTTTATGACAACAAATTAAAATGATGAAATATGGAGATACAAGGTAACGTTATATTTCAACTTTTATTTTGTTGACCTAGCTGACATTAGACAGCAACAGCAAGCTTAGCTAATAGTATTGGAGATGTTTCTCTTTCTCACTAATAATGGATTTCAAGGTCAAGTTAACTGTAGCCTAACATTCAAATATTATATCCAGTTGTCTTTCACAAAATATCAAATATTTTCTGTGATAAAAATATATATATATAAAATAAGACATGCTTGAAATATACAAAAGCAGCCGTGTTGGGTTGTGAAATGTGTGGCAGGTGAATAGTTATCTGCAATGAATATCTTCCAACAAAAATTTACAAATACAAAGGTTCCTACAGTGCTTACCATAAGTGAACACACACATACTAAAATTGACTAAAAAGAGGAATAAAAAAAAAAATAATCTTTTGAAAATTGATCTTAACTCCTTAATTTAAAAAAATAAGAAAAATCCAACCTTTAAGAACACCAAATTATAAATACTTTTTTTTTTTAAATAAATAAATGTTCTTCCTTAAAATTCAGGGGGCATAAGTCAGGACACCCCTATGTTTAATTCCTATATAGGCAGGCAGATTTTTATTTTTAAAGGCCAGTTATTTCATGGATCCAGGACACTATGCATCGGCATCCTGATAAAGTTCCCTTGGCTTTTGGAATTAAAATAGCCCCACATCATCACATACCCTTCACCATACCTATAGAGATTGGCATTGGGTACCATCATCTCTCAATGCAAATGGCTATTAGGCTAACTGAAATAAAACAATACTAATCTCTACATTTCTTTCAAAGATATAACAAACACACACACAGCCATGATTGAAATAACACAGGGAATGAATACGGGTCATTTTAGACCCATGTGCATTTGATGAGTAGTGACACAAAAACAATTGTATTCGAAAAGATATTTTTAAAAAATCAAATAAGAATTTGTAATGATCTAAAACAAGCTTTTGAGTAATGCCTGCAATACTGAATGATGAAATTAATTTCTTGCAAATACATAGATAATAAAAACTTAGTCAGTTAACTTTAGACCCATGTTGTACATCAACGTTTTAAGAAAATATTCCATTTTCTGTGTGGGATTAAACACCTTTCAGGCGACATGAACACGGTGTACCTCAGCCTGATATAGATACTGAGAGAATGAGAAAGAAAAGAGAGAGGCGAGAAAAGAACAGCACATGCAGATCTTTGACCAGCTGTTTTTAGAACGCCCTCCAGTCCCCATTGGTTGTAAGCCCCATTCCTCTCTCTTCTCCTTTCTTTCCTCCTTTTCCTCTCTCCCCATGTGCTCATTCACTTTATCCCCATCACCCTTCACTCTGTTTTACTGTGTATTGTCTTTCCTAAAGTTTGGTGAGGAACCATGAAAATACTTCACTGCCCTCTTTCCTTGCACCATCAAGTCTTGTTTCTTTACTAAATGTTTGCACATCTTGACCTTTTATTTTCTCTCATTCACATGTGGGTCCTATGGTCCTTTGTTTAATGAATTTGTCTATCATTCATTTGGAGTTCTGTTCTGTTCTCTGCTCTTTTCTTCAAGGTGAAAAATGAATTGAGGATGACCCAAAAAAGTTTGCCTGGAAACTAGGATAAGAATATCTGTTGTCCTACTAGCGACACCATGTGCGGTAAATAGACAGGGTGACATCTGAAGTGTAAGCTCTTCTCCGTTCCCCCTTCCCTCGTTTATATGTTCGGGAGAATCCGAAAGGAAAAAGCTGGTTTAATTTAGCTTATGTATTTGATTTGATTATTTTAATGAATATTATATCATATTATTAGCATATTATAGTATAATATGTTATAGATAACCATGTAGGCCTACTATATATTTGTTAAAAATATATGTATTTTAATTAAAATTAAAAATTATTCACATATAATAATGTAATTTATTAAACAGCATTATTTTTCATTAAAAATATTATATATTTGGGGGGGGGGGGTGCAGTTTAGGTGGGCATGACTACAGCTAAATACACGGACACTGGTTCTCATCTTTGATCTTTTTTCTTTTTTAACCTTTCTCTGCAATCTTTACTTTCCTCACTTTGTCTCTGGCATTCAAGTATACATTCATCCTATAGATCCTTCTCTTGCCTCCATTGCTTCCACTTTCTCTCTTCCTTTACTTGAGCACCCCGTCAGTTCTGATGACCTGGTTCTTGGTAACTGGTCTGGAGTCTCAGATTAGCTCTCCAGTGGAGAGAAAGAGTGAAGGATCATCTCTATAGCTTTGATATGAATTTCAGCTGGGTCAGATACTCATGACTGCAGTCCTAGAGTGGCCCATTTTGTATTTTCTGCACAGCAGTACGAAAAGGCATAACATTTTAGGAATTTATAAGCTTTCGTTGAGACAGAACATCAGCAACATCAACTTCACATGCTGTCACCAACATGAGGGGCAAGTGGAGACGTGAGAGGGGAGGGTGGGGTTATAGGAGAGAGTAAGCTGATATGAGAGACAAAACTGAAAAGGAAAGGAAGGAAAAGACAAAAAAAAGAAGAGGTTATTTGAGAAAAGGAAGGAAAGGAGGTCTGCCAGGGGAAGGGGGGATGGGTATCACACTGTAGAGAGTGGTGATATGTGTGTGTGTGTTGGGGGAACTCCATGATGATGACTGTGGGGTGCAGGCTGCTTTTAGCTGAGCATCAAAGCTAATGCCCAGGGATCTCTGATCCTCAAAAAGTCAACACAAATACTAACAGGATGTGTGTGTGTGTGCGCGCGCGCGCATGTGCATGTGCATACTTGGGTCAGCACTGCAAATCACTGTCTAAACCTTCTAAAGATGCATTTGTTTCAGAACTCTAAATAAAGGCTTGCATTTAATCCAAAACGGTTGGAAATCGCAGCCCATTTCCTCAGATGTCTACCTACTATTCACGACTTCTCTTTTCTTTATCTATATTGTTAAATGGTTCATCATGACATGTCATTTTTATTGTAATATGTTCCAAGTGGTTAAAGCTACAATATGTAATTTTTCGTTGCCAGAAGTCGCATTTTCAAAACAATAACAAAGGTAAAGCTTGATGACGCTTTGTAGGAGAGTAGGAACAATAGGAGATATTGTTTTTACCATACAGAAATGTATGGTATAATTCACGAATCATGTTCATGGATGAGGTAATAAATTAGTTTTTGTATTACCTGAACATTTGGTCAAACTATTTTATGTCATCGTAATGAATTAGCTGCAAGGAACATGACATGTAATGCTATATTAGCCTGCTACTAATTTGTGACTATTTGTCAAATGATTTGGTGGGTTAATGCTGCGCAGTTTTCCACATTTAAAACAATCATGCTAAAAGTACATTTGAATACAAATAAAGTGCAATATAACTGTACGTGTACAATATATATTTGCTTACCTGTCTATTAAAACATATGCGAGAGCTGTTTGTCGCGAAGTGTTCCCCAAAGCCTGTTTGCCTCAGTTGATCTATGTTTACGCTTTTTGGGAGGGGGGGTTGCTGCTCCTGAACCATGATGACTGAACGACACAACAGCGGTGTTGTATCATAGAAACATATACACAGATCCTCTTTAGCGACTTACGTATATTACCCATTGAAACGGCCACTAATGAGGATTCTATGTATATCTGTGGTTTCTACAAGCAGAAACAGAGGATAGCGTGGATATATTACGTCATTGATAGGGGACAATGACAAGGGACGAGCCGTTATACAAAACTGGAATTGCTATGGAAAATGCACCAAACTTACTCCGATGCCATTAATAAACCATCCATTTGTTTCTGACGCTGGCATCCTTCTTAAGTCAGTACAGAAATGCATGCAGAAGATATGTTTAAACTGGACACGGCAAAGCAAACAGTCAAAAGATCAAGGCAAATGTGATTTCTCATGATCACTTTAAATCCATGAAGGAATTTAGAGGTCAGTTGTCACCTTTTAAGAAAACAAACCCAACCAAACCAGTTAAGCTTCTATAATTAATATATGAATATTAGAGCGGTCAACATGAACAAAATAGTCAATCAACAAAATATAAATGCAAAAACACAATTATAATGCGTCATGACCCAATTGCAAAACAGCTATACAATTTTCCAACCATCTGAGAAATTCAGAAAATGGCTCAAATGTCCATTCCCACAGTTTTGGATTCAAATACCCCTGGGTAATGCATAGGGGGAAAAAATTTAAAACTGTTAGCATGTGTCTTAAAAACACTGTCCTCAAGGCACAAGACACTGAAAAAAGACATACAAGACATAAAGCAATTGTCAAAGATGGCCATTTGCATGTATCCATAGTTCAACAAAAAAACATAGGAATACAAGAATGTGTCCTGTGCAAGTGGCCTCTGATTAGGAAAAGTTCACTTGAAAATGCTATTGCTGTGGACTGTATGCCAATCAGAGATGTGCTCAGTGATATGCAAATAAAACAAATACTATGTTGACATCTAAAGACAATTACCCCTAGATTCACAGACAAATCTTAAACTTGTCCCAGACTAAAATGCATATTTAATCTGTTTTAAAGCAATTTGCACTAGCAAATCTTAAAATGTCAGTGGCATTGTTTTGTCAGATGCACACCAGATGCACTAACGATTATATAAATTAGCTGGTATTCATTCAGACCTAAACTCAGTGTATGTATCTCTACAGTAATGTTCCACACACATATGATGCAAATGAAAAACTGCATGCAAGCTAAATCAAGTTGAACAAGCTAATACATTATTATAAATGAATGATCAGTATTAACCAGATAGTTCATCAGAAGCTGGATTTTTGTACTAGGAAAATGGCTGTAACAATTACTGAGCATCTAATTTCTGAAGCTGTTACACCTAACCTGGAACAATCCAAAACACACAACACCCAATTCACCAATCCAGCATCATTATTTATGCCAAGGCACATGCACACACAGACAGAACACCTGCTGGGAATGGTACGAGCAGAGCTCTCCTGGCGACGTACTCCAGCACACACCTCACCAGCAGGATTATTGAGATTAATAACTGGTGATTATTAAGATGAATACACCGATTATGTCTGTTGTGCCTTATGCTGCCCCTGTCGTTAATTAAGGCCACATCGTTAGCACACCAACGGCAGATATTAACCCCAAACTCATCCATCCCCATCACCGAGGGCAACGGTAACCATGGAGTGCTTGCTACACTTCACTGTGGTTTTGGAATAAAGTCTTTGGTTATTAAGATACTGTACAAACATTAAGGGCTCTTTAACCACACCAAAGTAACATTCATATATTGTTCACGTTCAGTAGCTTCACTGCTGGAAAAACTGCTTAAACCGGCCTAAGATGGTTAGGTTGGTTTGGTCTGTTTTGATGGTTTTAGACAGGATGAGGGCCTGCTAAACCTGATAAATACCAGTTAGGAGACCAGTTTGACCAGATTAACAGCAGCTTGGCCTGGGTTGGAGACAAGGTAGACCATCTTAAACAAGCTCCAAGACTCCATATAGCAACTTCATTACTAATTAATAAGCAATAAATATGAAGTTTATTGAGGCAAAAGTCATAGTTTATGGTGAATACAGTATGTGTTCCCCAGACTAAAGTGTGACCAAACACTTTGGATAAATTTTATTTATATTATATTTATAGGTATATTTCCTCATATATTGTTAGTCATATAGAACAGCTTAGGATGGCCCATTTAGTTTACACCAGAAATATATTGTCCAATTTGAAAATACATTTCATTTAAACCTTCAAGTGAAAAAAATAAATAGTACAAAGTGTACTTAAAGTGGCAAGAAAATACATTTCAAGTCTTAAAATACATCTTAGGTAAAGGCAACATTTATTTTTTTGGTCTTTATGAGAAAATATAATATTTATTTATATTGTGGAAAAAATACTGGAAAAAATACCGTTTGCATTTATGTTCCCAAATGTGTTTGAAGACTGGACTTTATAAGGATATTTGCAATATATTTTGTTCACTTGAAAATTTAAAAATGAAATATATTTTTAAATTGAAGGCTTAGATTGCTGTTTGATATAACCATCTGATAGGCCTCAACTGTAACCATGGAAACTCAGACTAATAATTCACAGCTCATGATGCTGCTGGTAAACTTTCTGAAACTATTACACCCACCTGCAGCAGGCCAGTAAAAAAAGAAGAGATGGGGCGGAGTCTGATGAAAAATCTAAGCTCTCGCTCTCACAGAAAAAAACAAAACAAAAAAACAAAAATCTGGCCTACTCCTCCACTGAGTTGAACTGAGCTGATTGACACCCCCTACACACACAAATACATCAAAAACATACACACACGAACCCTCTTCAGCTCTGTCTTTAACTGTGTGGGCAACGGCATTGATTTTCTCTTGAGCTGAAGGGATGACATCACTGTTGGAGGGGAGCAGCATGTGGGCGGCTCTTCTGCACGCCTGTCTTTAGTCGAGCAGACGATGATAGGACAATGGCCACCGAGGGGCCGGTGACTTTCTTCATAGGGAAGACGACTTCTGATATCTAATGAGCCGCATGAAGGGTGGAGATGAGAAGAGAGGAGGACTGTAAGAGAATGCTCCCAATTATCTTTAATAATCCCTCTGTAATCTTTCACACTGAATTGTGCGGGAAAAGCATGGGAAGATAAAGATTACAATTAAAGTAAAAATCACATTTTTTCCATGCAGTAATCTGCCATCGTTGGGCAATGAGCTTTATGCTTTTTCTATGGTCATTCATCTCTAAGAAGCTGAAAGGACTAAAAAGGCAGAATGAAACAATGAGGACAAAAGAGAGGACAGATACTGAGCTATACAGTTACTGAGTTGATGTTTTCAGTAGAAAAAGCCAGCCTAAACCTGGTTTATGCTGGTCAGTGCTGGTCCGACATGTGTCAAAACGTAGCTGGTTAATCAGCATGGCATTTCTGATGATACTGGTAGACCAAAGATGTCTTCCGTGGATAAGCTAGTGGAGAAACATATCGGATTGGGGCCAACACAGTTAACGTTATTTCGATAATCCACTTTAGACACTGATACGTTGCAACATGGCAACGAACATTTATTATTTAAAGTATTAGTAGACCGCATGTTTGCTTAATATTGACATGCAGTTGCAAAGTATTACTTATCGTCAGTGGAATGTCTATTGGGACAAATTGGGGACCTAACTAATACCAACACACTATTATGTTAGCAATTAATATATTTTTAAGCAGTCTATAGATCTTCACTTTGACCTGAATTGAACTCAGGGCTTGTTCTGAATTAAATGAGTGTAACTGAGAGAAAGGGGGAGGAAAAAGTAAAGAGATGAATAGTGGGGAGTTTCAGCAGAGAGAAAGTGTCCCACTTTTAACCAGCAGTAAATCCCACGCAGCACATCTTTACAATCCAGCACTTACTTAGAACGACGGATGAGAAAAGACTAGGGGGAAGGTGCATAAAGGCCCCAATGGCTTGAACATAGAAAGAAAACATTGCTGTAGGGAGAGTGTGGAGAATTAAATTCACATCTGTATTCATTAATAAAATATTAATCTCTCAAAAACAGGGTTCATTTTTCCACATCCAAAACTAATTTGTGTGCGTGTGTGTGTGTGCGCGCGTGTGTGTGTTCAACTATGGGCATGCACTTTTGGTGCTGTGTGTAAACACTTGCACTCTCATTTGTTAGTAATCTGAAGTAATTTCGATGTAGCATTCTTCAACAAATGTTTGATTAAGCTGGCAGACTCTTTTACCAAGCTAAGGCTAATTTTACCCGTAATATTTCAAAAACTATGTAAAAGTTTTTGGACAATTTGGCAAATTAGCTTAATTCCTACACAAAAATACTGCATTCAAAAATTATTACAACATTTTCCCTTATTTTTTTTTTTTCAACATTTTCCCTTATTGTTCTTTTATTCCTCCATTTATGACATCTCATAGTATTTCCTCTCAACTATTAGTACAGTACAAAAACAACCTTAAAAAAATGTTAGTTGTGGTGGAAAGGATTAACTGATAGATATTGATAAAATATTTTTTAGGCCGGATTCACATTATAGCGCCTAAAACGCGAAGAAAATGCTGGGTGCGCCGCATTCTCCTTTTTCCAAATCGCTAGGGCGGTTGCGCTCCCGTTGGTTCTTGTCATGTGACCTACTCTGTGCTTTTGTTGCGCCTTGCGGCATTCTGAAATGTCGAGATGTTTTTATCTCGATCCGGCGCCTACATTTGAAATAACGAACTTGACCGTGCAAAAGACGCGATATGTGAACAGGCCAGGTCAAGCAAGGCAGAATCTAATAATTTCCACAAAATAAATATTGGAGTGGTTTATTTTTATTTCAGTTTGTTTAGATCAGTGTATAAATCATAAAATATGCATTTCCATTAAAGAAATATTGCAAGGCTGAAATTGTGGATCTGAGACTAGAGAAAAATAAATAATATAAGACATTTGACAATTAGCAAAAAATAAATGCATGCTAAAGGTTAAGACAGTTTTAATGTTACCTTCGTAAGAAACCTGTTATTTTATTTGAATAAAAATCCACCAAAGAAGTGCATGTAGTTGAAAAAACGCCCACATAGCCTACATGTGATTCTACCTAAGCAGCCTCAGTTCTCAGGCAGTGTCTATGGAAACCGAACATCCACGAACACGAACAGAGAGAAAAGGCTTGGAAATGGAGAACACAAGAGATTGAGGTTCATCGACTGATGGCGAATGGGAAAGCCTAGTGCGTGGGCTGACCGGGGGTTTCTGCCGCACAAGCACTCATAAATTAGCTTTTTTCCTTCCCTACCAGTCCCTCAACCTTTCTCTCTATCTCTCTCCTTCTCTCTCTTCTCTTCATCCCTGACCCCCTTCCTTTAAGCATAATGATAATTGCATGCTTTATGAGGAACTGAAGCAGGAGGGCAATGCATAGCTCATCTACACGTCACGAGATAGGATGGGTACGACGACCCCTCTCCGCCATTACAGTGATTAAATAAGACGGACTCTGTCCCTATATCAGCGATGCAGATCACAGACTTTCTCAGCCCTTGAAACTGGAAGGCCAACTCTGACCTTCAGACTCAACTTTAGTGGTAGACATTATCATTTTATGAAGTCTTCATGAAGTCTCTTGAGATATACACACAAGCATGCCTGTTCTCCGTTTCTCACTAGAGGAGTAAAGAGTCTGGTCCATCTTTTGATTATTATTATTTGATTAATGACTATTGGTAAAATGTGTTTACAACCGTTTCCCGCATACAACATGAACTGCACCAGCCAAATGGGAATCATAGGGCCATTTACTAAACAGCAAATTAGCGCGAGACTGCAGTCTCATAAATACATAGATGGGAGTGGTCGATCTACTGACAATGTGCAAATTAAAGAACAAAGACCCATCAGCTCATTTCTATTATGACCAATACAATCTACTAAGAGTAAATTTAGCGTATAGGGTCACAAATCAGAGGCGGACAGAGTGCACAGCTTTATTACTTGAGTAAAAGTACAGATAACCCTTGCAAAATTTTACTCAAGTACAAGTAAAAGTACTACAGTCAGATGTCTACTTAAAGGGTAACTAAACCCCTTGTCAGATCCTGACTCCACCAACTGGCAATATTTGAAAAATGCTAAAAAAGTGGGCAGACCCCAGCGGAGATAGAGGGGACGAAATAGATGCTAAAACGCTCCTGATCGTTTTCAATAGTCGCAATTCCAACTCCTGACTCACTACAGTGGTTTTGATGAAACAAGCTGGTTTTTATACTGCCGCTCATACCAAGAGCGTGGTGAGCTGAAACCTGCGTGCGTCACGAAGTGCGGAACATCCAATAGGAAAATTCAACTGCAGTAGCCACCGATCAACCTGAAAAGGGCAGCACTAAGACGTTTTTACACCATATATTGTAGAAATAAAACACTTTATACACAAATGTCAAATAAGTTACTCGAATCAATGACTGGTATTAATAAAGATCCATTCTTACAGATCATTAACTAAAAAAAGTTGGTTTAGGGTTTAGTTACTCTATAAGTAAAAGTACCGAAGTACTTGTTTTTAAAAGTACTTGAGTATCAAGAATACAAGAGTATATTTTCTAAATGTTGCATTACTACTGTCACAGTGCTTACATTTGGGGCGGCAGTGGCTCAGTGGTTCATGTGGGTTGTCTACAAACCGAAGGGTTGGTGGTTCAATCCTCGGTTCCACCTGACCAAGTGTCGAGGTGTCCATGAGCAAGACACCTAACCCCAGCTGCTCCTGACGAGCTGGCTGGCGCCTTGTATGGCTGACACCGCCGTTGGTGTATGAATGTGTGTGTGAATGGGTGAATGTGAGGCAATATGTAAAGCGCTTTGGTGGCCATTAGGTCTATGAAAGCGCTATATAAATGCAGTCCATTTACCATTTACATTTATGTACAGAAACGTCCAACATGGAGTTATAAAAAATGTTAATGTTAATACCTTGGAGAATATAAAAGGATTTGAAAGTAAAATCAAGTCATTTTCATCTTTTTATCATGTTGCTTTATTTAACATTTAAGAAAATTTCATAAAAATTCAGAAAATTGAAATAGTCTGGCGAGGTGGGGCCACAGGTTGGCACATTCACGGGATACTAAACACTATCTTCATCCATTGCTGCGTCTTCATCCATTGTTTTGTCCATGGTTTCGTCTCTTATCTAAATCTGACCATGGAGTTATTTGGTGGAAAGATGAAGGTGATTGCTGATAGGCTGTCCCAATAAGTGGCGCCTGCACAATCCAATCACGTTTGAGAGGGAAATAACAAATTAAGGGTTTCCGATATTTTTCTTTTTTCCATTTTTTTTTTTTTTAGTAGTAATTGGTACGCATGGTTATGGATAGAAATGTAGTGGAGTACAATATTTCCCTCTCAAATGTACTTGAGTAAAGTCATGAGTACTCCCCAAAAATTATACTCGTACATTAAATTGTACTTAAGTACTGTACTCAAGTAAATGTACTCCATTACAACGCATTCTCACCCCAAGGCGTCACCTTTGACCATGCTTCAATATTTGACGTTTTAGGCGCCCTTTAGCGTCACTTACATGACGCGATCCTACGGCGTCATCTAACTGACGCTAAAGGAAAGCGTCAGTTAGAGGACGCGGTTAGGTTTAGGTGTGGGGTGGGGGTAGGGTACACGCGATCCTAGGGCGTCATCTTACTGACGCTAAAGGGCGCCTAAAGCGTCAGATATTGAAGCATGTACAAATGCTTCCCAAGGCGTCAGTTAGGTGACGCCTTGGGGGTGAGAATGGGCTGTCCATTACTGTCCGGCTCTGGAGACAATGATATTTAGGTGTGGGTAATCTACTAACAACACAGGCGCTAAAAAGTGTGGCTTGGCAAACAATGTTCAGATAAGGTACAGACTGGCATTCCAAGTAAATCTACACTAGAGGAGAAAATTCTCTCCATTCTAACACGCGCTCTCTTTTCCCTGCAGCACCTCCACAACAGCAACGATCACATTCATGTCAAGCGCAAAAATGGGTTATGACATGCTTTTTGGGTGTTGGTGCGAATACCAGTAAATTGACTACCGCAAATCTTAGTAAATCACGTTCCATTATTTATTCAAACACTCTCCTCCCCTAAATTTTGTGTCTGAAATGGAAACTCTTT
Organism: Pimephales promelas; assembly: GCF_016745375.1. The sequence goes on from NW_024121321.1 coordinate 14,105,320, forward strand.
AAAAAGTTACCCTGTCCATGCCTTTTCAACACTAATTTTTCACTATGTGTGTCTTTAATAAATACTAACAGTAGTTTTTTAACACTTAATGAGTGTTTGTGCTGGTATAAGCTGTATCATATTCTCTGTTTTACCTCAAGGATACCACCTTTTCCCTATCATTCTATGTTTGTAATCTTTGTTCGGTTCTTCCTTCTATTCTGTCCTGCTCTTCCCTTTCATCTTCTCTCTCTCTCTCTCTCTCTCTCTCTCTCTCTTTCTTTCTATACCCCCCCCCACCCCCACCCCTCCCTCCCTCTCCTGCTCCAGCTAATTGCCGCAGAGCTCACTGATAGAAATCAATGTGCAATGTTTGATTGTGAGCCAAAGCACAGGAAGGTGAAGCAGAGCAATGAACATCACAAATACACAAACATACAAACTCAGCACTTGCATTTCTGATGCTCAGATGAGTACGAAGAGGTGTCGAACACAAACATTGTGCATTTGTTGGGTTTCTCACAGAACCCCTGAATCAATCTGACCTTAACGCCATTAGCTATATTTGAGCTTGCTTATTATTCATTTATTGCATTAAAGCCAACCTCAAATGGCTTTGAGCAGCATACAATGCAATAACAGACAAATCCAACAGAGTAAAAGATGCTGCTACTGCTTTACAATCTATTAGAAAACATTTTCAGCCTTTTTACATTGAGACAAAATTTAAAGAGATAGTTGTGAAAATGTTGTGAAATGTTGAGAAATGTTGTGATAGAGGAGGGCTTCAGCAAATTTCCAAGGGCCCAATTATTCAAATTAACACATTATTATTAATACAAGTAATATGAATATTAATATATTGAAAGAAACTAACTTACAACTGCATCATTAAAGGGATACTCCACTTTTTTTTTGGAAATAGGCTCATTTTACAACTCCCCCAGAGTTAAACAGTTGAGTTTTACACTCTCAGAAAAAAAGGTACAAAAGCTGTCACTGGGGCGGTACATTAAGGTACCAATATGCACCCTTTAGGTACAAAAATGTACCTTTTGAAAAGGTACCGCCCCAGTGACAGCTTTTGTACCTTTTTTCTGAGAGTGTACCATTTTCGAATCCATTCAGCCGATTTTCTGATATTTAGAAGAACATCAGTAACCAGACAGTTTCTGGTCTCATTGACTTCCATAGTAGAACAAAAAAAAAAAAAAAATACTATGGAAGTCAATGAGACCAGAAACTGTCTGGTTACTGATATTCTTCTAAATATCAGAAAATCATCTGAATGTACTTGAAAACGGTGAAACTCAACTGTTTAACTCTGGGGGAGTTATAAAATGAGCCTATTTCCAAAAAAGTGGAGTATCCCTTTAAATTAAGTTCATTAAAATTAAAAAACTAATAAGTATGATTTCTGATTATTTCCCAGCTTATTTATCATAATTATAGTAGGAACACTGGAGGACATGTCTTACCTTACTGTATGGCCTTAAGATTGTTTTGAACTTTTGAGGGGCTTTTGAGTCAAAATGGTTGGGACCACTTATTTTTCCTTTTTGTAATTGAGCACTATTCAAAAGTTGTATTCTGACAAAATATTATTTTTTTTGTGATTCACAATTATTTCATTATAGTATTTAGTATATATTATATGAATAGTGTATATATGAATAGTATTTTTTTTACCAGTATCAGTGGGTAATTTTTTTGAGGAATGTCAAAAAGCAAGACGTATTTCCCATTATCTTTCACTTAAAAAGAACTATTCTGATTGGCTGGTGGCACTACAAGAACATGCACAGTCCCAAACCTGAGAGACTGTGCACGTTCTTGTAGTGCCAGCCAAGCAGAACAGTTCTTCTTCAGTTCTTGAGTGATTAGTCACAAGACATTTTACAACTCTAATTATAAATCCACTCGCTTCTAGACACAATTGTTTTGCATATTTTAAATCATGCATTTTCAGCTCCAGCCAAGCAGCCACTGAGATGAATGTGAATGCTAACGTTTGGCTTTTTCTCCAGATATTATAGACCTGCTTGGTTTAACAGTCATTTTGATTGCAATTCCATTTGGTGACACGAGTGGCACAGAAATTACAAACTTCACCTCAAAGTATTCTTATAAACTGCATTATTCTATTTTCTTAAACCAAAAGCTGTCATCTTGAAGCTGAAATGAAAATCAATACTGACAGAAAAAAAAAAAAAACGAACAGACTAACCCTGTAAAAGCAGAAGGTACAGCTCGCCTGTTATCTTTCTTCTCGGCCTGAAAGCCTAGTGGAACAGACTGTATGGAGTAGAGAGACTCGTGTAAATCTGTCTCCAACATGAAAGCTTCTTTGATAGGCCTCTACTCTCATCTCATCTCCACAAGCATGCCACTAATGTTCTGCCTCCTAGCCAAAATATCCCCAGCAACACCTGGCACCAAGAAGAAGTAGAAAAAAACTGATTAAATCATTAGAGAAACACATGGGAGGATGGAAAAGAGATAGTGGGAGATGAAGGAGGGAGAGTGTGGAGGTAACGGAGTGGGGATTGGATGAACAACTTCATAAGCTTGGCACTGTGCTCCTGGTGTCGTGCCCGTTGTTTATGTCCACACACACATCAAAGGCTGTGGTAATCGCTGCTGTTTGCAGGCCCACATCACCAATTCACCTTGACTGACCTGTAATGCGCTACGGGGCCAAAGTAGTGGCGGAGGGTGGCAGGTTCCTCACTGAGCAGGCCAGAAAGTGTCTGAAGTGGGCATTAGCATGTCAGGTTCTTCTAGAAATCTTAATAAATGAACATTAGGATATGAGCTTCCCATAGCACAGCGGTTGGAGCAGCTCCAGGTCTTCACCAGCTGTGCTGCTCTTGTTTACAAGCCGCCGCCTGCTGCTGGAGTGGCGTCGCAACAGGCCTCTGCTCCGAACCGCATCCTCGGGCTCGCTTGAGTAGCCGAGCCCAACCCGAGTGCATGTGCGCTGGGTCTAAACATCCTTACATGTCCCTTGGTGCCCTCTGAATAAGCATAAACTTTAACAAAACGTGAAAATGTGGTGTTTGAATTCACAAACCTAACTCTGCAACTATGCTTCTCTGTTACAGGAAACTTCAAAGGATTGTGTAAGCAGATAGATCACTTTCCAGAAGACACAGATTATGAAGCAGATGCCTCAGAGTACTTCTTACGTGAGTGCCTCCTTAGTGTTTCTGTGACAGTATTCATGTTCTCACCATCTTGTTCTTCCTTGTTCAATCTGTGAGGCATTTCAAGTAGTACCAGATATGCTATTTTTGTTACTTAAACTAGATTAAACTACTTAAAAAGTTTGGGGAAGGTTATTTCCAGGCCCCCAAAACTCTGCAGGGTTTTCATGATTCATAGACTTAAACAGTCTTTGCTAATAATTAAAAATTGTTTAAAAAAATATTAAAATAGTATTATTATTCAAATAAAAATGATAAAATATGCTGGATATTTTAGCTCTTATTTAGACACCAATAAGAATGTAGTAATCTATCCTCTAGCTGTTTAAAAAAAAAATTATTTGTTATTTTTAATTAATAAGATAATCAAATATAATTTTTTTTAAATTATTAATTAAAATATAAATTGTGGGTTATTTTAGCTTTCAGAAACAAATAGGAATGCAATACTCAATCCGCTGTTTAAATAAACTGTTATTCTTGTTCTAAGTTTTTTTTTTTAATTAAAACGTAATCAAATATTAAAACTCTATTAACATTAAATAATGTGGGTCATTTTAGCTACCAATAACAATGCAGTAATCTAACTGGCAATTAACACATTTCACCATGTTTACTGTCAATTCTTTTCACAAAATTCAGCAGATTTCACAGCAACAACAAAAATCGGCAAAAATGCAATCAATACATAAACATATAAATAAAAATAAATTCCGTCTGGGCCTGGCAGCCGTTTCTGCTGGCAATGAAGTGTCTCTCACGCTAAACGACTGCAATAGAGATGTATTTCAAGTAATGTCCTAGTTTTTACTTTGTTCCACCTATATCTTTGGTTTCCTCATGCTGTTCAGCCATGTAAGGATGGTCTGTTGTCTCTGCGGGAGAGTGTGAATGTTTCCTCACTCTGTTTAGACTCTCAGCAGTGGCAGACTCTCCAGCTCGTACAGTATAGCTCAACTAGGCCCGATCACAGTACACTGGCTCCCTCGTAAACACAGAGCATTGATTTCCACTCTTTTTTCGTCTGTGCAAGCAGACCTGGGAAGTGAGTGTCAAACAAGCCTCATGCATCAATCCTAAACTCTCAAGCAGGACTATCAGTTACTGTCATCAAAACAAGGGCCTGAATTGACAGGAAACAACATGGTAACAACCAAGAGTAATTAAAGATTCTTGAACTGTTGTGGAAGAGGACAATGGCAGACTGGAGAGAGAGGAAAAATTAGTCTAAGTGCCGGATTTACTAAGTGCCCATTGGGACTTTTTTTGGACTGGCTGAACAAGTGCTAAAGCAGTGTTAACTTTGTCAACGAAATTACTGACGAAAATGTTGATACACAGGGCAACTTTTTGAGCAATGTTACTGGGCAACGTTGCCGTCAATGGGCAACCAGATGAGACACAAGGCCCACGACCGATCGACTGATCTAAATTATCCAGAAATGTATTGGGAAAGAAATAGAAATGCAATCCAGATAGAAATGAAATGGAAAAAGTGCCCAAGCAACAATCGCTCGGCAAGATTGCCAAACAACATTGCTCAAAAAGTTGTCCTGTGTATCATCGCCTTAACAGTTTGCAGTTGTGACTTTTAAAGTCACGGTTCGTGTGTTTTTGGTACAGCAGTTATCATTTAATGACGTTGATGTCATCTCGTCTGAGGCAAGCCTATTCTACATGACTTTTGGCAGGATTTTGCTGTCGCAGACAGATTTCCAAGGTCTGAGACAAAACCCCAGGATCAGTTGATATTATCGCCATGTGATCTTAGTGCGTGCAATGCAACGACAAGGTGGAACTAATCCAGCCAATCACAGTGCAGATAATATAAATGGAAAGCTCTCATAATCCTTTGCGTGAATTTCTCGCTTGACTTTATTTTTTTCCCCTCTGTTGGTCAGGACTGCCTCTTTACCAAATGTCTGGTAGTCTTTACCAAATGTCTGCTAGTGCACCTCGTCAGCATTGTGTTGTGTAGTAGGCTATTTGTGTTGCTATGACAATATGACGACAGATGACAAAAAAAAAAAAAAAACAGTGTGAGCACCACAGCAGAGCAGTTCAGGTAGTCTTACAGTAATCATGAAAAAAAGGTCATCAACAAAAGTTTATTTGTCATAGATTTTGTTACTGAAATTAACACTATTGCGCTCTGTTTGTTTCCGGGGTCCGCGACTCGTTTATTGAAGTGTAACAGAGACTCGCTTGCTGTCAGGATGAGCCATTATGCAAAATGGAAATACTTGTGTGACCTTTAACATTTATAGATAATGATACAACCGTAAAATGTCAATTATGCGCAGAGGAAAAAAAAGGTCTCAAATGCATTAAATAGCACAAGCATCTGACAGGAGGACAGGCCACTTTAAACTGCAAGCTTATGGGTTAGTTTGAAATGCTTATTATACAGCACGTCTAATGTTTTGGACAACTTGGATCATGTTCCGTATAATACATAATAATAAATACATTTGTTCCGTATAAACAAACAAAAACACTGACAATGAATAACTAAGCATGGCTGTTGTGACGCACCAGGTTTTTGAAATGCTGTGTCAAGTAAATCACATGGGACACGAGTTCTGTGCTATTCACTTATGCTTCATCCAGCTGAATGACCACTAACTGATCCAATCAACATATAACATTTTCAACTATGTTACTTCTTGTTTAAATCAGCTCAGACTGTAATATTTAGCAATAATAATATATTAGAATGTCATTTACAGCCAAGAGCCTTAGAATCACAGCCAAGGAATCAGGCTCATCGTTCAGAGCATTTGCCCATCCAGTCAGAACCGTTTAACCTACTTAACCGAACACCCGTTGGTTAGATGATGATATCAGATAAAAGACCATACAATTATCTCAGTACAGAGCCTTTTTCGGTATCGAAGCTTCATGCGTCACCCCAAACAGTGTGCCTCACCTGCTGTAAATGAATCTTCACTAAGCCTGTGATTATAGTTCATGCATTTAAACAGCGCAGGTTACGCAGTTATGCGGCAGCATTGACCCCATTGCGGTTGATCGTTAATTGACAATGTCATAATGATGCATTCGCTGTCTGAGCGCCCTGGTCTCAATCTGAACGTCTGAGTTGGATCTGTCCAAGCATGTCTTGCGCTCTGGGCTACTGGGTGGGTGCAGAGTCAGTCACATTGCATGCTAACTCCACAGATAAAGCCTTACCAATGAGTCTTGGTGCTTTGAGCACTTGTGCCTTCCCATATGTTTAGCAATAAACAACAAGTTCAAGACGCTCAAAAAAACGACACCCAGAGAAAGGGATGAATATTGGGACTAGTTTACAAGGAGTAGTCGAGATGACATGCAAGCCGGGGACAGAGAACTACCGCAGATTTTACACGCCCTGAGTGTGTGTGTGTGTGTGTGTGTGTGTGTGCACGTACAGTATATATGAACGCATGTGTGTTTGTCCTTTTCCTTAGCTGCAATTGGACGAATAGGCCCCAACGCTCCCAGTGGCTTGTGAATTAGGACACTTACTTCCATAAATATTTCAGCCTCTTTCTTATATAGGTCAGTTTTCTGTCTCTCTCACTTTCTCTCCTCTTCTTCCTACTTTTCTTCTCCTTGCCTGTCTATGTCTTATCCTCTTAGACATCTGTTCTGTAGTAACTTTGGTCACCAACTGTGTCCTGAGTGACTGGAGATCTACAGAGTGGGCAGATACAGTGGTGTAGATTTCAAAAGTAAGTCATGCATTTACATTTTCTTTATTTTTACCGATACGAGGTAACAAACATTGTGGGTGTCTTAGCTAACCTTAACTACCAAGTTGTTCTGAATCCTTCAAGAGCGGACCAGTCACTGAGGGATGCGCTATTTGCAATGCCGCAAGAACTGACAGGCTGAATAGGTAGTGCAGCATGTAAGTGCACTTTTAGCATTGGCATTTGCTTGTTGAAAAAGCATGTTGTAATACAGAGAGTATCTGTTAATATACATTTGTAATCGAAATTATTCAACCGACATTGCAAATCAAGTTTACTGGTAAAATTCAGACTTTCGGCTGTTTGCAATGAACAAATCAAACAAAAGTAATCAAAACAGCTCAAAACAACAAATTTTTCAAGTGGTTTCCCCAAATTCAAATGAAAATGCAACTTTTAATGACTTCTGCACTCCCAAAATTATTCAACCCCTTCATGGAACTTCCTTTTTCTGTTATGATCTGCTGCAAACAAGATGTCTAACCAGACACCAGCTTCTGGCAGCGTTTCTGAGGAATCTTAGCTCAATCCTCATGACCAATGGCCTCCAATTCAGTAATATTCTTGGGTTTACATAACACAGTCTCATCCCAAAAAGTCATATAACTGACGTCTTGGGACGTCTTTTGACCATACGTCAATATCCGCCTTTTAAGGGCCCCCTTAAACGTCGGTAGATGGCGATCCCGGGCCGTCATACAACTGACGCTTTACCTTTAACGTCAGGTGACGGGTTATGTTTAGGGTTAGGTTTAGGTCTGGGGTAGAGTTAGGATCCCATAACCTCATCTACCGACGTTTAAGGGGGCCCTAAAAAGGCTAATATTGACGTATGGTCAAAAGATGTCCCAAAACGTCAGTTATATGACGTCTTGGGATGAGACCGGGTTGGTTTACATCCTGCAACCACCTTTTCCAAAACCCAGCAGAGATTGTATATGGGGTTCAAGTCAGATTGTATATGGGGTTCAAGTCAGGTGACTGTAGAATCTTCCAGGACTTCTTCTTCAACCAAGCCTTGGTGGAATTGTGGTATGCTTGGGATCATTGTCCTGTTGGAAGGTCTAAGCTTCAGCTTCCTCATTGACGGCATTACGTTTTCTCCTAGGATTTCCTGATACTTCAATGAATCCATCTTGCCTTCCACACACCGCAGGTTTCAAGTGTCAGAGGATGCAAAGCAGTCACAGAGCATCACTGAGCACCACCATGCTTAACTGTAGATAACTGTAGCAGATGCTTCATTCTTCTTCCTCCAGACATACCGTTGATCCACAGGGCCGAAAAGCACCAGTATTGTTTCATCGCTTTACAGAACAGAAACTTATATGGCTTATTTATATGATTTTGAGCACCTTTCTTGTGCTTTGGGTCAGTGGTGTACCTCTTGGAGTTCTGGCATGGAAACCGCATGCGTTTAGTACTCGCCTTACTGTGCAAGCTGAAACCTCAATGCCTGTTGCCACCAAATCTTGCTGCAGGCCTTTTCAGTCACTCGAGGGTTTTTCTGAACCCTCAAACACACACTAACAACACCTGTTTTACAGATTTGTGCTGTTGTAAGGGATTCTATTCAGGGGGTTGAATCATTTTAAGACTGTGGAAGTCATTAAAGGTTGCATTTTCAGTTGAAACCACTTGAAAAATATGTTGTGTTAAGCTTTTTCAATTACTTTTCTTTGATTTGTTCATTGCAAACATCTGAAAGTCTGTAAATTTTCCCAATAAACCTGATTTGCAATGAGAGTTAAATCATTTTGATTACAAATAGGCCTGCAAAGCGATAATCTACTGTTTAAAAGTTTGGGGCAGATAAAATGTTTTATTGTTTTTGTGTCATGATCAAAAATACAGAAAAAAAACAGTACTATTGTGAAATATTATTACAATTTAAAATAACTGTTTTCTATTCTAAAATGTAATTTATTCCTGTAATGTAAAGCTGGATTCAGCATTATTACTCATTATTCAGCATTATTATTATTAGCATTATTGCTGATCAAGAAACATTTCTTATCATTATCAATGTTGAGAACAGTTGTTTTTCTCGTGGAAAGCCTGATACATTTTTATTTTATCAGGACACTTTAAAAAAATGCATTTATTTGATATAGAGATCTTTCATTATACATTTCTCTATTGTCACTTTCACACTGTTTATATCTTATATGATAGCTTTTCTTTTCCAGTTAGCGCTAAGCTAAACATGTAGGCCTTAGCTGTTAGCTTGATAACTAAAGGCTGACTGAAAACAGAAAGGGAAATGTTTAATTTTTTCAATTTTAGTTTTGGCATTATGATGTGAAATGTCATTTAAAGTACATTAATTACCATATTTTCATGATTAAGACCAAAGCTGAATTTGGAACAGCATACTACCATTCTTACTGCAATATTTACATTTACATTTAGCAGAAGCTTTCATCCAAAGTGACTTACAATAAGGAACATCATAATCAGTTTGTCATTAGATCCAACAATTTCTAGTACACAACTGGCTAAATAGCAGAAATAGTAATATAGTAGCATGCAAGCATGGTATTCTGAATTTATCCTGATTACTGAAATATAACCTACAATTAAAGTGATTTTCTATCATTTCTAGTTGTGCACCAAAAAAAAGTACCAATAATTTTCTCGGCCAGTGGAATGGCTTTGGGGTCTTGCATAACAACAGCATCTTTTACTAAAATATTCTCAACAACTCACTCCCTTACAAACATTTGGGGGAGCTTTTTGACTAAATCATGAATAGGAGAATTTTTGATGCATTTAGAAGTGAGATTTCTGCTAGTATCATAATAATAATGCTTTAGTAGACACTGTGGTTTGGATGCTCTCATCTCCACCACTCGTGAAACAGTTACGTAAGGAATCAGAGCTCCAACCGAGGAGCCACATTAGTGAAGTGACACATAAGTGATGTCATAGAAAGCGTCATACAGTTTAGCGATACACCAAATAACTGACCATTTTTGACAAACCACACAGTGCAAATGAAGATTTGCAGATTTGGGGAAATAAAAACAGGTCAGTGTTCACATCTGTTCTAACACTGCACATAAAAGCGCATGTATATTCATGCCTGTATTTTTAGAGCCCAGCATTTGCATACTTACATGCAAAACTACTGTATGGATTCATGCACATTTTATTATGAGGGGATTGTGCACTGATTCTCAATCACCCTCGGGTGTACGCTCTCTGAGGGTAATGAAGAAATAAATATACGTCATAGTAACAGCACATCATCTACAAACACACAAGCGCACACACACACACACACACTTTCACGCAGGCCCTATCAGTGGCAGGCTTCTCTTTGTTGGAGTGATCGTATGAAGCCTAGGCAGTGGAATCAGGCATTTCACACATCCACACACTGTTATATAAGAGTGCTGAAGCATTCTGAAGCGCCAGTGGGTTTTTAGATCATGCCGTGTCAGAGCTGCAATCTTCCACAGGACCAAACAGCGCTGAGAGGAGGGGGAGGGGAGGATGAAAGAGAAGGAATAAGAGGGACTGAGAGCGAGAGAGAGATTTTGAGAATGTGAACCAGCTGGTAGAATGGACAAGACAGAAAGGAGTATAAGGGTGAAAACGGTAAAAGAGATAATAATTAATTTCACATGTATTCTTTTATGCAATCTGCTCCATTCCTTCTCTTTATCCCTGCAATTTTGTTTTGCCTTCATCCATCTAATGAGAGCCACAGCATTAGCCATTAGCTTTAGCCTGTTTCTGTTTAAAATATACTACTAACATTGACCATTAAAGAAGTGGGATCATGCACCCATTCATTTTGAGAGGGTAGTCCTAACATGGTGCCCTATGAGTGGGGTCAATTTTGTTTTTTGCTAAGTAGTATATATTTTTAGGGCTGTCAGAATTAATGTGTGTGATTTTTACACATTCAAATTCACCTAAAAATTACTATTTACAATGTTGTCAACTAGTGTTCTCTATTTTTAAAAGTAATTTACAGTATATACACAGTCACACCACTGTTTAAAAGTTTGGGGTCAGTAAGAAATTCATATTCAGCCAGTTTTTATTAAATGAATCAAATGTGACAGTAAAGACATTGATGATTTTAGATTTCAACTTTTAACTTTCTATTTATCAAAGAAAATGTAGCATGTTTCCACAAAAATTAAGCAGCACAACTTTTCATCAGGATCAAGACTGGAGTAATGATGGTGACAATTCAGCTTTTCTATTACAAGAACAAATTATATTTCAAGACAGATATTTAAATTTTTAATATTATTACTGTTTTACTACAATAATGTGGTCAAATAAATGTTGTGTGTGTGTATGAGAGAGAGAGAGCATTTATCACACTTCTTATTTTTACTCGCACAGTAGATAAAAGGATTTGTAAACATGAAGTTTGAAAAGCCCTTGCTCTGACATAATCAAAGAGGAATATATTAGAATTATAAGTTTAGAGTACAAGTGGACATACGTTCAAATTTACAGATTTTAATTATTCATTTAAAATTATTCATTTTGAGGAAGCTGACCTATCAGCTCACCTGAAAACATCTCCCCCTCTAGTTTGAAAAATCATGACACTTTTGCATTAAATAGAAATTAAATTAAATTAAATTGTATTACAACAAAAGTACAGAATTTTACAACAGGGACACATACGTTTTTATAAAGACAAAGCATTTGTAAGTTTCATCATAAACACAAAGTGTTTTGTACATTAGTTCAATTCAATTTCAATTCAATTTCAAAAAACTTTATTTATCCCCATGGGGCAATTGCAAGGCCCGTGGATTGGTACAAGTAATATTTCAAAATAAAGATAAAAAAAAATAAATAAATAAATAAATAAAAAATAATTAGTTATCACGATGGTGTGAACTGCTGAACCTACATGTCGACTACTAGCAGGTGCTCTGGAGTATCAGTGTCTGTATGGCTCTCCCCCTCACGGGCACATGGTGTGGCCAAAACTGGCTGTGACTGGATGACCCAGACACACACACAGACGCACACATACCAAAACACTGGCCGATAAAATCAATGAGGCTGGCCGAACAGCAACGGGTTTGCATGTGCAGAGGCTGCAGTAGGTTAGCTCAAGGCAGAGGATGGATTGCTGCTATAGTAGATAGCAATAAAAGAGGAAGTCACCATCCGACACCTGCAGGCCCACCATCCGGCCTGATCACCGGTACAAGCTGGGATTTAATCAATCCTCATTCCCTTTTCGCCACCTTTTTTTTAACATTTCTTTCTGCTTTCTTTCGGTGCTATCTCTCTCTCTCATTTTCTTAGTCCAAACATGACAATTCATCATAGGGGTGGTGGGGGGATGGGGCACATGCCACTGAAGCCTCAGGCCCTGGGCATAGAGCACACACACACACAACACACACACATGAGAGTGCAGGCCACTGCCTGCATCACCTGATATGACATCACTTAACTTATAGAGATTCCACACGCCCAGCCGACGGATCCGTGATTATAATAGCAAAGGCCATGCTCTGCATTATTGATATATTTAGGCCACAGTTGCCCTGTTGGTCATGTAATTTTCATCACTGTGTACTGTTACTGCACCAGATTCCTAGCATTACCAGGACCGCAGCAGCCGCTTATTGGGCTCGAGAGGCACGAAATATAAGATGATACTGCACACTGTGATAGAGATCAGTGGAGCTCAATGGTAATAGGTGGAGGATTTTTTAATCCTTTTGTAAAGGAGAATTTCTAAAAGTGAGGAATCTGACCAGGATATGAGTGTTTTAAGGCATTAACGGATATGTAATGGTCTTAAATTGACAGATGAAAGAATTTATTGCAATTGAAAAAGGTAAATACAGCATGATCATGACTGGCTTGGAATAAGTTTATCAATTAGTTTAATGCTTTTTTAGGCTATAAATTGGGGCCCATTTCACACTACACACTTTTGTTTTGTTTGAACTATTTTGCTGTGCTGCTCATGCTGAATTAAAGTGACAATGCATTGTTCATGGTCAAAATAAACTTAGGTTGACACGAAAAATGAACAATTGTACCATAAAAGCATGTAAGTGAAGTCTACTGTGTTTCACAGTCACCATATGACTTTCATCACTGTGTGAAAAATACAACAACAAAAGAGAGTATTGTACTAGGAGGAGTTGAAAAGCCCACAAAAGCATGTTTAAATTATTTACACTACAAGTACAGCTGAAGTTGAAGATTCAGTTTTATCATAAAAAAAACACTACGCATGTTATGGTTACATCCATCACGGCTGTATTTCGGTGATCGTGAGCAAAATCACGTGATTGGAGGTCTCCACATTCAGCAGTGGTTCAGTTGCGAGCTCAGCATGCTGCCAGTGTGAAAGCACTGTGCTCCGTCTGCTCTGTATACATGCAGCTCGTGCGCTGCTTCCACTCTGCTTGCATGTCTAGTGTGAAATGGGCAGAAAAAAAAGGAAATAGCACTTACATCAGTAGATCCCAACTGGTGGGTTGTGTTTTTATAGGATAGCAGGGGAAATATGATTCTAAAATGCAAATAAAACATCCATGAAAAAAGCCATTCATTAAAGCTATACACTGATAAAAATGATTTTGTGGTGAAGTAAATACTACAGAAAAAAACTATTTAATTTACATGAAAAAGGTTAGTTCAGGCAAGAATTTAAAAAAAAAAAAAGTAAATTCTATAGAACTCAATTAAATCGTGTAGAAATGAAAGCGTAAATATCAACATTATAAAATTAAGTAAAATTACTCAACTTTTCTGATACTGGTGTTCCCATCATGCACTGGGCCATGAACAATTAATGAGGTTGATTTGTCACTGTTTTCCAGCTGTATTTACACTATTTTATCATTACTTTTGTTGTTAGGATTAGTAATTTGCCATTTTGTGACATTTAGAGTTCATTTTCTACTTAAAATGACACATTCAAACACAAAAACGATCTACACTGTAAAAATTAATACGACTGAATATGTTAAATCTAATCAATAAAATTGAGGCAACAGATTACAATCAATATTATTAATTAAATTTAACTAATACGAAATTGAGTAATAAGTAACCAAATGAATTACTTAAAAGTTAATCATTTAAAATGAGCAAAATTTCCAAATATTTCGAAACAAAAATATCGGAATAACAGACTGACGTCAAAGATGAATTGAGAACTCTTTTTTTATTGCCATCATTGAAGACACCTGATGTTAACAAGCAGAATCACTGAAGGAGAAACCCGTAATTTTTAAGTCACCATTATGGAGATCAGTGTGTGTTTTAGGTGAGCTCTTGACCCTTAAGTCATTAACTTTAGATGTTGTTTGGCTGTTATACGTGAATAATAACCGCCAGAAAAACAAATAGAAAAGGTGATTTGGTGGTGTTGGTTATGTTTTAACGTAATCATTAATTCACAATCATTTGACCTGAATCACTGAACTCTAACTCTAGTGTTTTTCCGATATTTTTTTTTTAAATGTGTAAATTCTATTCATTTTAAATGGTTAACTTTTAAAGGTTAATTGTTACTCAATTCTAATTAGTTAAATTTAATTAATAATATTGATTGTAATCTGTTGCCTCAATTTTATTGATTAGATTTAACATATTCAGTCGTATTCATTTGTACAGTGCATTAGTATAAGACTACTAGTAAGGTTTTCAGTAATTGTTATTGCAGCACACAGCGCATCTTGTTCAAATTCCAATCGGCTCAAACAGAAACCCGCTAGGCCTACAGAAATATTTTCAAGGACTTAGAATTACTTTGCCCCGTGATAGGCGATGCTAAATGGCCAACATTCGAATGCCGACCAGCAGCATGAGCAAGTTGTCAAACTGATAAAAAGCTATTTATGTAACACGTCACACAATAAAAGTATAAATAAATGTTTACCTGCTCAACAAATAGTCAGCCGTGTTAGTGTCGGTTTTCAGCCCCAGATTTACCTGAAGCTTCCGCCAACGGTCAATGGTGGACCCTATATTTATCCTACTTAGAGTCTGGCATTAGATTTTTTTTAAATCTCTGCTCTTTCCTATACAGACTTTCTCTTTTGTCCAAACTTTACAGTAGGGGCAAGCAGGGGCCGTTACTTATATTTTTATCCATTGCTGATCTGACGCTACTTAGCTAGCTACCATAGACTGTCTGTCAGCTGCTTGCTCGCGCAAGGAGGGGGGCGGGTGCGGTTAAGTTGGAGACGTGAGCGCCAGGCGGAGTTTCAAGTGGAGCTGGTGATTGGACGAGAGCAGTTGACCAATGTAAGCTGTCCGGCCGGACTTCTCTGCAGCTGTACAGCCAATAGAGTGAATGGATTTTTTTTTTCATTCTTTTTTATATTCATATTGTTAGGATTGTACTATATAACCATAACCAGCATCTAAACGAGGATATTAATAATGAACAATCTTTGAAATCGTATACCATAGCTTTAAAAAGGGGTCATAAACTGCACTGTTACACTGTTTCATAATGTTTCCTGGGATGAACTTATAATGTTAATATAATTTACTTCAACAATTGTCATAATTTAGTAATAAAAGGCATTTTTCTAGCCTGATTTTATCCTCCGATTTGAACGCTCTGTTCGAAGGGGCGTGTCTGTAGTGGGATTCAGTGTAAACGCCCACTGCTGTGATTGGCTAACATCTTTGCATTTGAAATAGCTAGTGTTAAATGTGGAACTCTCTCAAAAAGTTTTAGCATGTTTTACTATTACTGCTCTCAATGTTAACTACTCATGAAAAATTATAATTATAGAAATGCAATTAGATCAGCATCAGCAAAGGTCGCGGTGATGAGCATAGCCGATCACAGACATGTATGAAGCAATGTCGTCATTACAACTCGATTTCTGCACACTACCGAATGCTTTCATCATAACTAACAGTGCAAACGCAATGTAAATAAGGGATTCGTTGATTATTAGTGCAGTTTTGGTGCGAGTCCAGAACTCAGTCACTGATAAACATGTTTGATTGACTGCTCCAGTGCTCACTGTTTGATTGACAGCTAACATTACAGCTACTGTAAACGAATCGTTCTTTGATCGCTTTCTATTTATAGTTCAATCCGTCTAAATAACAGATTATTTTCACCCTAGAGAAATTTTCACCCTATGTGTAGTCGATCGTTTAGTCACTGGTTTAATTTACTGACAGGACAAAGAACATCTGACTGTAGCTACATAAATCATTACATCAGAAATCACAAACAATAAACGATAAACAAACACATTCCCAGCATTAGGATCCTTTGGAAGGTAAAGTTATTTTTAGTCGAGTCAGTGACCCTGTGCTCTTTTCTCTCCTCATCTCACTAATGCCAGGGGGTGGGGTCAAAGTTGATTTTCTTCTGCAGAGGCAGTCTTTCACTGCCTTATTACGTCATAAAGAAGCACATTCCAGGACGAGTTGTTCGCCTAAGTGGTAAAAAAGTTACAACGTCACTTTGTAGGCCAAAGCGCGGAAGTGAGTTAGCATTTTAGCACTTCCGGTTCCCTCACCCTAATTTCTATGGGTTCTACACCTGAAATAAGTGGTCTGTGGTTAACAAAAAAGCCTCTATATTTTCACGTTTTGATCTATAGTGTGACATAAAACACACCAGTTATAACCTGCTTGTGTTTTTTTTTTATCTTTATTGTGTCTGCTTGTGTTTTTTTCAAATGTTATATAGGCTTATTGGATTAACTTGTAAAGATTATCTTGATAGACAAAACGTTAAGGGTCACAACTCTTTGTTAAACACAGATCGTATTATTTGTGATTTTCCAACAGTTTATAAGGAAAATCCATTGCTTTTCATTCGAGGGAACCAATGCGGCGCTAGTTTCCGAGTTGTCCTACAAAGTGACATCATAACGTCGGCACTCTATACCAAACTCTGCTACTTCGCTTTGCTTTGTAGACAGACCCTGCGTCCCAATTCGCATACTATCCGTCCTAAATAGTATTCGAAAATAGAATTAGTACGTCCCAAATCGTAGTACGCTGAAATGAGTGTTTCAAAGATACCCGGATGGTCTACTTTTTCCGGTCAGAATCCGAAGTGTAGATCGATGCACACTCTAACGGCTGATATTGCCCACAAACCATTGCGCGTTGGACGAGGATTCGGTTAGAACTACAAACACGAGTAAAAAGTGTTAAAAAACTACAGACACGTAGTCGATACGGAGGACGCGCGAGTCTCCGCGGTTGTGTAGAGAGGTTTAGATAAAGAGCTTTGAGTGATTAATTATCAGTATCTAACCTGACGAAAATGAATTTATTAAATGTTGTCCACATTATATTGCATTTGCAGCAGCATTGTGAACTTTTGTAAAGACACGTTTAGCCATTACGTTTTAAATGCATCATTATAGTCAAATTGGAAACACGAGGAGAGCATGAAAGACCCACAACTGGCAGATGGATGTGCTCTCCGAAACGGTAGGAAATAAAATTAGATATAGAATGGAGGATTTTAACTGTGACAAGATGATAGGGCAGTGATGATGACAGGGCAGTTTACGGTGACAGGATGCACGCAGCACGCGACAGAGCTGTCCGTTAAAGATGACGTGATAGTATGTCCCAAAGCTTGCCTACTCTTTTGCTACACACTCAAAAGTATGTACTTTTTCCTCACAAAAAGAGTACATACTTTTAGGGCGTAGTATAAGTAAGCGAATTGGGACGCAGCAAGAGTCTGGCATGGCCTCTGCATGGGTTGTACCATATAAGGGAGTTCTCACCTTCTCTTCCAAATAGAGTTGGTTGGGTCCATCGTCTTTTTCAAAACGTTTTCTCAGGTAGTAGGCTACCGAGAGCTGGGCCGGCCCTATCGTAACTGTACACATCAGGGATGATAGAGGATGAGCCCAGGAGGGGCTGGAAAAGCCAGGTTGAAAAAAACTCTTGTGATGGGTCCGATGAAGGGTCCGATGAAGCTGAAATCAACCTGCTTCCTAGCTGATTCATCGACTAGTTGTATAGACTACCCATAGACTAGTTGGTTTTGAAAATACGTAACTTCATACATTCCTAATTGTTAGATGGGTGATAGGATTATATAGCTGCAGTGTGTGTGTGTGTGTGTGTGTGTGCGTGTGTGTGGTGAGAGGGCAAGGTGCTGGGGCAGGGCTAGATTAATAAGCGTTTGTAGTATTCAATCAATGTGCCTGCAAGCTAAAGCACCTGATTAGCATGACCCTGTCCTGCACATCAGCACATTCAAGCCTGTGGGAGGCTGATTAAGTGTGAATGTTAATTTTCTTCCACAATCCTGTCAATGAGCATGAGCGTGAGAGAGGATGTGATGGAAAGATGGCGAGCAATGGATAGAATGCAAGTTCAAAGACAGCCACTGTAAGAAAGAAAGCGTGTGTATTCATTTGCAGCCTGTTCTCATCCCAAGGTGTCATATAGTGACGCTTTTGACATTTCGTCTACATCCAACGCACATGACAGCCTTTAGCGTCAATATGAGACGCAGATATATATGGGCCAGAAGGCGCCTCCTAGTGGTGTAACCCTAAACCTACCCCAGAACTAAACCTACCATAACCGAACAAAGCTCTGTGCGTGTTATATTGACGCTAAAGTGTGCCGTTATTTCATACATGCAACATTATGAAAGCATATCTATGAGTTGGTTGGTGTGTTGCACCTAAGGTTTGAGGTTTGGCTGGTTGGCATAACCTTGTTAGTCCCCACTGACTACCATAAATTGAAGTGAATAGGTATGCTAAAAGATTTCTGAACAGATACCTAAATCTAAAGTCCTGTGCTGTGCAAGCCGCTCATCATCATAAGTGCCACACTGAAGGGTCTGCTCGAGCAGCCAGCATCTTTGACCTCCACTTAAATCAAAACCATGACCTCTTAGATAATCGCACGTCTCCTAACCGCCTCTCTGATCAGATCACCCTCTATTATCTGTTATGGAACAAGAACCTCAGTTCACGCCCTCCCATCCTCACCCAGCCATTAGCAGGGCGAGAGGTGAAAGTGCCAATTTGGCCCAGGTCGGTGTTAGCTGTGGCTGAGTTTGGGAGTGACAGGATAATCTTCACATACTCTATGCTACGGTGTGACTGCTAGACACATGAGGTTGTCTTTTTGAAAAAGGGTTATTTTACACAAGAACTTTTATTAGACCGTTACCAGGATTGTGTGCCATTCATAACTTAATTGAGAAGGACTTCAACATTTTTTGAACTGGCGTAGCCAACAGGATTTACTAGTACAATTCACACTGAATAACTTCTTTGAAAGTTTTGAAAAATGCTTATAGTTGAAGGTTTACTGGACTGAAGGATGAACATAGACAGGCAGGCAAATCTGATTGTCTGGTATCAAAGAACCATCACATACTGTAATCTGATGTTCACCTAGATGTTTTATATATATTTATTTGCCGTAGTATTGTTGATGGGTCCACACCCTGTTAAAGGGGGCCCTTGGCCAGAACCTAGTGCTATTTGGGGGGCCTTGTCATGGAAAAGTTTGGGAACTACAGTATTACTATCGGAGAGCTTTTTACGATAAACTCTTTCGAAAGCATAAATGAAAGAACGAACTGGTAATATAACTTAATCAATAGCCCTGGCAGTGAACAGTTGGAGAATAACCTCTGATAAAAGCCCCAGTTCACCAGTACAAAGCGTTCTAATAGAAGGCGGCATAAAAAAAGCCACTGCTGCTATGCTCCTCTCTTTTCCTTGCTTCAGGCTTCACTTGCCCATGACTCTTCTCTCCTCTTTGCCCATTCCACCATGTTAATAACAACCCCTAGGCAGTGTTTCTGCCCCTGACAGACCCTCAAACGCTACACAGGGCTTGTGTGAAAATTTCCCTGTGCTTCGTGCCAGTGTCATGCCTGGGGATTCTGGGCAGATTGCCGAAAGAGACGCGCTTACCCTGGGGCATCATTATCAGTCCAGCTTCCCAAAAAACCTCCATACTAAGCCTTCGGTCCACAATAGCCTCACAGACTCACAGAGCAGAAGACAATGAAAATATACTTATTCATACATAAATTGAAAAGCCCTCGAAAATGTGTCTGATGTAACTTTACAGTATGGAGCCAAAGTCATGACAAATGCGAAAGATGAAAGTACAATAGATCACATCAGACAAAAAGTATATTCACACCAAGATGAAATAATTATTCATAGGGCTAAATTAAAATGAAATTCACACCTGTATACTAGGTGGCGCTGACCAACAAACAAATTGTGACAATTCACAACAGGTAGTCTCAGCCTCAGACATAGTGCACACGAACCGCTGCCTGAATGTCAGAAGCATTTGACACACTTCAGGATTTTCAAAGTCATCATCTAATTGGTTAAATTCTAAAGGATGTCAGGGAGACGTGTGTCACGTTCTTTAACGGTCCGCCTGGAAACAAAGAAGCCATGATGCCAAACCTCATTATGGAAGAAGAACAGCGTCATGTTTACAACTCTGACAGTAAACGCTTATCAGGATCAACCAAACGGTGGATTTTTCTGGTATATACTTATAGTTTGCAGCATAGACTCTTTAAAATACGTCCAAGAGTTTTATACACTGGTCATTTTCACAAAAAAAATTAACTGTGATTGGTTGCTTTACATGTCAGTCAGACATCATCTGGTTCTGTCTTTGGCCAATGAAAGCTGCGATGGAGTCCAGACCTTCTGCCATCAGTCTAAAGCTCTGGCTATACGTGAGACTAAGTGCACATACACCGTTCAAAATGAAAATTTTAACAAGCTTAATAGCATTTTTTTCAAAACATTGAGGGAAATATGCAAGTTCACAATTCAAAGTGCCAGGGAAAAGTAATCACTTCAGTCTTCAGTGTCACATGATGCTATTGCTATATTTTACGGAAGCTTGTTTCCGCCACAGAATGAAAAATAAAAAAGGTAACTGCGACTTTTATTCTCTCAATTCTGTCTTTTTTTTCTCACAATTGCGACTTTATTTCTTACAAATTATTGGTCCATTTTTTTAATGGACAAACAAAGAAAATTGCATCCCTCTTCGTAAAGAAAAAAAGACAGATTAATATTTGTGCGTGGGGTAGAATGGAAACCCATTGTTTCTATTCAAAATTTGCCAACAAATGTTCGGCCTCATTGTGAAAAGGCCCTCAGGCTGGTCAGTCTCCGGCTGTGATCAGTGCAGGGAGCCTGGGGAGAATCTGCCTCTCTCTCTTCCTCCTCCAGAGCCTCTGCAGCCATGGATACAGCGCTGCTGCTTGATCCGAGAGGTCAAAGCCAAGGTCACAGAGCTGCAAGTACCGACCGGAGATTTTCTGAGAGTGAAAGCATGTCTCTATGAGCCCACGTGAGTCCACAGGGCTAATTAGGAATGTATGAAGTCTGTGTGTGAGATTCACACTGTTTCTAGGAATGTCTCAGCATCTCACTGAACTTATAGAACATACTACATATTAGGTATTCTGGAATTATTTTTGGAAAGCATGTTCTATCTATTGAAATATTCATTCCCTTAAAGCTTGAAACATTTGCGACGAATCCAATTCACAACAGCTGAAAACCAACACCTGGTCTCCGAGGACACTTCTGTCACCTTCAAGCCTGTCGTTTTGAAAGCTTGTGTCAACAATCAATAGATTTAGGTTATTATGTTTTCCTTTCCCACTTTCACATCCTGCCTCACATTCTTTCCCCTGCCCCCTTCACGTCTTTGTGAATGAGGCTGATGGATGAGAAGGAGTGATATGTCTTCTCTGTGCTGTGACTGGCCATGCCAATATCCCCAGGTTAATGTGAGATTGGGGGGGGGATGTAAGAGAGAAAGAGATTTGGGAGACAGGACCAGGGTCAGCACCCAGCACACCTTAATATTTAATCAGACCATTCCCAGCAACTCTAAACCCTACAGAGAGTGGGGTGAGGAAAAAGAGTCAGGATAAATAGAACATGCAAGGACATCCATCTAAAAAAAAATCACCTTTATTTAGTTGCAAACAGGGTCCAAAATAAACTTTTCTGCCAATGGCGTAGGAATAGACAATGTTCACAGGCCATGAAACTGTTTTTTCCTTTTTTCAAAATGGAAAAAAAAAATGCAAATGCTGTCGACTGATTAAAACTGTAATCAACACAACTGAATTATGCGGAGTAATTCATCCAATCAATCACAACTAACTGCATATAGTAATATTTTCTAACCCTCACCATCCAAATAAAACTAGTTTAAAAGCATTGCATTAAGTTTAGCATAAAAGTAAATTGTGGAATAATTATTACAGAAAGAGAGTTTATAATTAATATATATTTATCTTACAGTTTTTTTTCGATTGCTTAAACATTATATCCAGGCTTTCGAACAAAAATTTCATTGTTATTTCATAATGCCATTTATCAAAAAGCACACCCATTTCACTATGAACACTATTTCCCTGTTTTGACACATTAGTCAGATTTGTTGAACTGTCGCAGCAAAACTCTACACACAAATCCCTGCATTTCTCATTGCCTACACCATGTGGTCCTTAGAAAGCACTAGCATTCAATATTGTTCACTCAAGTCAGCACAGCTTCAGCTCAGTTAGCACACAATCACCCAGGTGAAAACACCAAGAGTCAAAATTGAACACAGAAATCAGATCCTTCAATAGATAGATAAAATGTTATAAAATCTTTTATAAAATATATAAAAAAAATCAGTTTACTGAGTTTTGGAACAATGGATCCACAAAGAAATTAAGCAAGGAGGGAGAGGAGGAGGAGGAAGGGTAATGGAAAGAAGACAAGCCGTCTCGGATGAAATTCAAGCCACTTTAGTTGACCATGTCCTTGGCCATGTATAACTATGAGGGAGGCTGTGCAACGAGTACAGACAAATTTGAGTCGCTTCACTGTCACCTCCATCATCATATTTCATCTTCATCATATGTTATATTTCTAGGCCAATGATGGTATTTCAACCATATGTGGAACATTCTTAGACTTGTTCATCATATTGTATCCTTGAGTGGAGGCCCTCCAGTCATGTACCAACACTCTTTACCTTTCTAATACAATTCCATATTTGAATAAGGTTTGTGTTTGTTCTTTTACTGTCATAAGATTGCGCCTCGCGCCACTCTCCCACGGCCTCGCCCTGCTCGCCACAAAAGTTTTTTGTTTTTGTGTGTGTAGTACATGAATGAATAAAAATGTGCCAATATATACATTGATTGTGTCTTATGTTCATCCTGTGAAAAGGTTTGTGAATAGGAGGAGGAGGAGGATGGGGGGGCTGGTGGAGCATATATAACAAGCAACATAACTTCAGTTTTGAAAATGTTGTTTTGAATTTATTTCACTAGTGTCAAAGACTGTGTTGTAGTGTGTATATTTTTGAAGGCTTGTGTGTCCTGTCTGAGGGCAAAGTTTGGTTTTCAGCCAGAGTGGATGGTTTTGGGTGTAGAGCTTTATTTTGACCTGAAAATAGGATGTTTGGGGAATTGGATGAGACGTTATGGATTTGTGTTTAAGAAATGTGTTTAAGCAATTACATGTACAAATGGCAATTCCTGACCTCATGTGGTTTTACTAGTGGAACATGGTAGCAAAAGATAGAATGAGACACTGAGAGAGGGACTCACTTAGATTGAGTGGATAGAGAGAAAAACAGAGAGAAAGAGACAGATAGGAGAGGACGGAACAAAGCGCGAGAAAATTAAAATGCCGTTCATCAATTCGATTGAAGTCTCGTTTAGTTTTCTCAGAGAGGGAGAGAAGAACTGCGGCACTAGAAAAATCTCACCTTATGTAACACATGCAGCAGATATCGCCATTTAAAACAGTGCATATTCAATGCATTTACTAAGTCAAATATTCATAAAAGAAAAGTTTAAAAACTCTAGGTATTTATATCTTGCTAAAACTGCACTATAGTTGTTGTAGCAGTAAAACTGGCGCACGTTTGTGATAGTTGACTTTGGCTTCTCGTGTGATCTGCGGCAGATGGTACAAGTACAGTGGTTTTAGGGTGAAGGTGAGGACAGGACAGGACAGGAGAGCAGATGACCCTCTCAGGGGACCTCCAGACCCCGCTTTAGCCAGTAAGAGTTCACAGTCCTGTCATGCTGTCCACACATCAGGGTTTACAGCACAGCAGGGAGGGACAGAGAGACAGAAAAAAACTGCTGTGCTTGCAGACTAGATGGAGTGGTGAAAATTTAACTAGCCAGATGAAAGCATAACTTTGCATATCATGTTTTTTTTATAAACACAGATTGATAAAGGAGAAGAGGTAAGAGATGAGCAAGCAGTAAGAACTGAGAAAGACTGTGAAAGGAAAAGGAAAGGAGAGAACAACACTACTGCATGATATAAGCAGACTTAAGTATCCTTCAGTTTTGACGTGAATGCTTAGCATATGCATACAACCAAATGCATAGCCTTTCAAAGTATACTACATTGATACTTTGCGTGTGCAAACACGGGCGTTTGACACATACACATTGCACACTAGAAAGTTTTGTCCAGTTCCTGCCAGAAGTTACGACGGATAAAAATTATACTTGCTTCAACT
This sequence comes from Pimephales promelas, assembly GCF_016745375.1. Next base: position 14,129,771 of record NW_024121321.1, read on the forward strand.
TGAGCTTAGTGAATCTCTTACACAAGTCTATTGTTGTTGCCATTTCCGGTAGTTTGTTGTTGTCCCTTTTCATTATTTTATTCAATTCTTTTGGCAAAGGCCCAAATCAGTTTTGCCACCTTGTGGACCAACAAATTAGTGCAAAAATTCAAGGTGCATGTCCAAGATGAGCATACAGAAATTTTTGGAAAAATCGGGCTTTGCGCATACAGTACACTTTAAACCCGATTAAGTTGGAAAAATGGGAGAAAAACAAATTAAATTGTGGTTATCCTTAATATAAAAAAAAAAAAATTAGTTTAGACATTTTAAGTTTAAGTAAGCAGAACTGGCAGTTTTTTTATTTTGAATTCAGATATATTAATTGCTCTTAACTTTAAATATTTGAGTAAGCTAATTCACACATTTCAACTTCACATTATCATGTAATCTCAATTTATATATTTTTAGTGGCTTGCTTTAACTCGCTAATTTGATAAATGCTATAACTTGCTAATTGGTGTAACAATGCTTTGATCGCATTAACATAATATAGCAATAAGTACAAAAACATAACATGTGTCTTTTCTCAAACCAAGCTCGTGCTTCACTCGTCACCATCACACCTATAAACCCAGCATAACTCAGAAACTCTTCTAAATTAGCATAGCAAAACATTAAACGCTACTAAATCTCCCACTTAAACATTAATCTTGCACAAAAAAACATTCAGTTCAACTTAAGTTAATAAAACTCAAAACAATGAAGCAATTCAGATTTCTTCAAATGTGTCAGTTTTGTGGACTCAAAAGAAAGTTCTAAATACTCAAAAAAGTTAATTTGATTGAACTAATTTGTTTCATTTAAGTTTACCCTACTTAAACTAATTAATTATTTTGAGCATTAGGGTTTACAGAGACCGTAATCATCTCAAACTACAAAATATTGTACTCTAAGGCCGTGTGTCCACCAAAGCGGTTTTAGCCAGCTGAAAACGCTAGACGCTCTGCTGAAGACGCCATGCTTTGGGTGCTTGAGAGCATTTTGGCAGCACAGCGTTTTTTTCCGTTGAGACGTTTTGTTGCTATGATACAGAATATCCGCAGCAGTTTGAATGTTGACAGTTGGTCGGTGTGGTATTAGTCCCGCCCCTCCTCCACTGTGATTGGACGGCTGGGTAAAAAGTGACAGTGATGAGCGCTGCGTTTTATCCAAAGTTGAACAGTTTTCAACTCCCAGCGACCAGTAAAAACGCCGGGCGCTCGGCCCTTCAGCGTGAAAAAAAAAAACCGCTCAGCGCCTCGGTACGCTCATGGCGTTTAAAAAACGTGGCACTCCCATTGAAAACAATTGAAAACATACGCCAGGCGCATGGAAAAACGCTTTGGTAGACACACGGCCTAATGTTACAGAATGCATAAGCATCACTCTTAACATAAACCCACAAGCTTGGCACTGGTTACTGCACAAAGTGTCTCCTTTTGTTTTCCACTGAAGAAGGAAAACAGGTCTAAAATGACACGAAGATGAGACAATTATGACAACATAGTAATTTTTGAGTTAACTATCCCTTTAAGCAGCACAAACCTTCAGTTGAAAAACTATTTGGTGAGTTGAAGGCTTAAAATATTCATTAACACGTTCACTTGTCATTTCATGGCTCGATTAAAGCCAAGACTTGTTGAAGTCTCACTATGAATTACTTTGTTAAAGCATGCAGATAGAGACATCTGTAAATGTCCTATTGCCTCTTGTCATGTTCGGTCTAGGACTATATGAGTGTTTGAGTTAGGAACAAGTGTTTGGTGAGGCTCTTTGCCTCTGATTGCTCTTCCACAGGCCTTTTAAAGGGTGTGGGAGCTGTTTACTCTGCTGGCAAAGTGTTGATTGGCTGTGCTCAATGTGCTCAGAGAAACGACAGCTTTCTTCATTCGTCTCATTCCCTCTCTCTGCTCTTTACACGGATTCATTCAACAAGTAACAGAACATCTTAAACTCACCCCACCTTCTTCTCCGTCTCTCCATCTGTAGGGGCCGTGCGAGCGTCTAGTATCTTCCCCATCCTCAGCGTCATCCTGCTCTTCATGGGTGGCCTGTGTATAGCTGCCAGCGAGTTCTACAAGTCCCGCCACAATATCATCCTCAGTGCAGGAATCCTCTTTGTGTCTGCAGGTGAGACTGTGGAATGAATGAAGGAAGAGTATTTTATAAACATTTACTTAAGCCTGAACATTCACTGATGGGTCATTCTGTTTGAAATCAAACAAATTTTGGAAACGTCCCCTAGCTCAAATATTTCATTTTGTTAATATTCTTTCTTTAGAAAGACAAACCTAAATAGTGATGAAGGCCAAAATATAAAATTTATTGAGTAATCCACTATTTGTAAAATTGTAAAAGAGTCATTATTTTACTGGTAGGTCTATTAGTAAAATATGTTGACTTTAGCAATTTTGTTTCATTATACGCCAACGGTGACAGTTCAAAAATGACCAAAAACACTTCTTGTGTTTTTTGCCTCAAGTTTGCATTTATGTAACTCAATAAGTATTAAAAATATCTTAATATCCTTTTAGATTCTTGTTCTTAACAAACTTTTCTTTTGGTATTTTCATTTTAAGGACCTTGATGATTCAATCCCAGAGATATGGACATGTTAATGTGGTTCCATTAGTAAATTATACAAATTTTCAGTGGTCAAAAACTAAATGTGGGTCACTTTGTATACAGCCGAGACTTTTTTCTTTTGAAGATGTATATCTGAAGAAAAAATAATGTTTAAACTAGAAATGTGTCTTGTGTCCCTCTATCAAAAGAACTGCATAAAGCATAACTCACAGAAGCAATCCACAGAAAATGGTTAAGTTGAGGCACATTAACTTGCTCTCAATCATCTATCTATATTCAGTGTTAGGGATATTTGCAAGATGGGATTTTGTTCATTTTAACAGCTTCCAAAGCTACCAAGAGTACAAACATGCCATTTCATAACTATATGTTACTGCATTGACATACCTATATCAATTAGATTAAACAATCAAAGACCTTAAAAATTGACTCCAAAAGAAAATGTTCATAAGAACAAGAATCTAAAATGTAAAATTTGCACTCTCAGAGAGGTGTGTAATTGTCTTGATAGAGGAAAACAAGATGCATTTCTAGTTTCTGTGGTATTTGTTCTTCAGACATTCTTCTTTAAATAGTATCAGCTGTTTAAAACATTACCTACATTTGATTCTTGACCATTTAAAATGGGTAAAATTTCACAATTTGAACATGGACCTGCTTTTAGATCCCCATATCTATGGGACTGAACTATATAGGGCATTGAAAATGAAGGTTCCAAAATCAGCTGATATAAAAATAAAGATATCTTGAATGTTTTTAGAATTACAGGCATGACAGCTTTAGAAAAATAACATTTATGACACTCAGATAGGCTAGGTATATATTATGCAATTGATCTGAAAAATTAGATATATTTCTAGTTTTAACATTATTTTTTGTTCCGATATTCCTCTTTAAAAGAAAAGAACAATCAGCTCTATACAATGTGATCCACATTTGGTTTTTGACCACTGAAAATGTCCATATCTCTGGGATTGAACAACCGAGGGCATTTAAAATGAAGAGACCAAAAGAAAAAATTGTTAAGAACCAGAATGTAAAAGGATATTAACATATCTTTAATACTTTTTGAGTTTCAGGCATGGAAACTTGAACAAACTTGAGAAAAGAAGTGTTCTTGGCCATTTTTGAACTGTCACCGTTGGCGTATAATGAAACAAAGATTGCTAAAGTCAACAGATTTTACTAATAGACCTACCAATCTCTGTGTAAAAATCAAATGCATATAATAATGCATGCAAATGCATTTGACACATGAATGACCCTGATAGTCATCACACACACACACACACACTATAGAAATACATTACTCATCATAATCACACATTCTACAACTCATACAATGCCTGCATTCCTCAGATATACCCTTATTTCTCCCAACACAGGTTTTCAGTTGTGTAATGCATTACCCCCAATCAGGGCTCAACAGTAAGGATTTCTTTTCCTGCTAGCCGACTCATGCCAGAAAATTTCTACGTGCCCACCAATTAATCAATTTTGTGAATATTTACATTTTTTATGTATCTTTTTATATGTACACTTAAAGATATTGGTAAGATATTGGATTGGTAAGACTTTATGTTTTTGAAAGAAGTCTGCATTTATTTGATCAAAAATACATAAACATTTTTTTACTGTATTTACTGAAATATAACTACAATTAAAATGACATTTTCTATTAGAATATTATATGTAAAATATACAACATGTATTTTAAATGTAAAAAAACAGCATTTATTTGAAATAGAAATCTTTTGTAACATTATTTTGATCAATCACCTTTGATCAATTTAATGCATCATTGTTAAATAAAAGTATTAATATCTTTAAAAAACATTTTAACGGTAGTCTATATTATGAAATTATTTTTAAAAGTTATTTATTATCGATTTTTCACACATTTATTCCTCAAATGTGCAGTTTTTTTCTTTACAAATACATTTTGTAATAAACAGTAACACAGAAACTCCATAATGAGTTTATAAACACTTTTGTCAGAAAATAAAAGGCATACATTAGGGCTGGGCGGTATGATATTGTGGCAATGGTTTAAAATGTCTATCATTATAGATGTTGATCTTATATATCGCGGATTGTAAATTTAAATGTGTCACACAGATCTATTGACACTTCATGAAATGCACGAATGAGACAATAGAACGGGACATGATTGATGTTAATAAAAAGTTGTTGTTTTTTATGAGTTGTAAAGCGCAATACGTGGCACAAAAGCTGCGGAAAGCTGCGTCTTTCAGAAGGCGATCATGAATTTGGGACATAATGTTAAAAAAAAAAAAAAAATCTTGAATGGTCGAATATACACACAATTATGTCAAAATGACCATCATTTACAATTGCATTTCTAACTACATACATGTTAAATAAACCTATTGTATCTGGAAAAAATAGCTTAATTGAATTTTTTTATATTCAATGTAATTCGCAATTTTGTAATTTATGAAAAAAATAAAATAATATAATATAACAAAAAAACTATAAGGTTATATATTATTATTATTGTGAAATAAAATAATGTATATAAAATAATATGAATTAAGATTTATCATATCGCCCAACCACTAGCATCCATTAACAGTACAAATTCTAGTAGTTTGTCATTTGCAACCCCTTCTTACACATGCTACCACAAATCGCTTTCAGCCTCATCTTAGCTAGTTTATTTACAGTAGCTGACAAGTTGACAAGCAGAATTTACAACTAAATGTAAAAAAAAAAACTTTAACCTTGTCCCCCTCCCCCCCTTTTACTTGATACAGTTTAGCAGTGCAATTCAGTAAAGCAAAGATTTTCTGAAACCAAACCTTTGACCTTAATGCCCAGATCAGCACGGTATCACTTAGAAACAGTCTTGCACTGGACTTTTTTAACAAGCTGCCTCGGTGATATACAGTAGCTAGTTAGCAAGTCGATTTCTTTTTTTTTTCTTGTCTCACTTTGGTCCTGATTCTGTAGCTAGGCTTAGAAAGGCCATTTGGGATTAAACTCTAAAAATATGGTGTCCCTGACACACTTTCCCAGTGATCCATCATGGTGGTTTCACTCCGTCACAGACAACTCCACCAGAGTGTGACTGAAGTCAGCAGTGAGCCACAGATCATGTTCCTGTGAGGTCACCCACTCTAGTCTCCGTTATAAGTTCAATTCTTCACTCTGATCTTCTCATTTACTTGCTCCTTCTGACAAATTAAAGCACTCAGAGTTTAGTTTATGGCTAAGGGTTTAAGGATATTGTAAAACTGCTTGTGTTAACCTTACCATTTAGAGGGCAGTCACAGTTTATTTTGTGAGGCATAGAGATGACAGGATGATTCTGTCATCCTCAGCCACATCCAGGGTCTAAAATTATATTGAAATTACATATTTTTTCTTGTGATAATGGGCTAATTTCAGTCATTTCATTTCATTTGCACCTTTGTGGAACACAGTGCAGATCATAGAAATGATGAAAGATCAACTTCTGATGATAACTGTACCACTGAGGTTTAAGTTGTTTAAAGAAAGCACCGCATGTCAGGTTTTCTTTAAATGTCAGTTTGTTACGTCGTTGTATGACTTATAATATTGCACTTCTTATATTTCAGATCTATTCAAAAGCACAAACATTCCTACAGACAATAACTTGAATAAACCTCTTAAGAAACATATTTAAAATTTAAAATGTTCACTATTTCAGATTTAAAGTCAGAAGGGTATAGGTGTTGTACCCATAGACTGGTTGTACCTCAATTCATACCAGAATGGAAAGTAGTGGGATTTCACATTTGAATCCATGTAATCAAGAACACAGCCTCCTAGCATTAGCATTAATAAGCGTTGTTTATTTTGTCATGCTGGGCTGGAGCAAAAACAAATTCTAACTGTTGAATGAAAGTCAAACTTACCAACTTTTAAAGATGGCTCCTCTGAAGACTGATGTCACTTCCTCATGCTCAGATCATTTAAAGGGACAAGTCACTGTTTTTTGAGGTAAATAATTGGTTCAGCATCAGAACTCACTGGCACAGGCAAATGAATGATCCTGTTTTAATCCAAAACATTTTTTTTAATACGACTGATCTCCTTTAAAGGGGGAACTATATTTAATTATAAAGTTATGCAGGTTATATATATATATTTTTTTTTTTAAATAATTATTCTATGACTGGCAATGTGCACAAGGTAAATGCCTGTCCTTAATTTGCAAAACTAGTAATATCAAATGTTTGTGTTTAGTACATGTCTTCAAACACAAATAGCTCTCATTTTGTGGAATGATTCTTCTTCTTTTCATCATATCTCTTACCCATGTTATTGATGTGTAGATCACTGCACAGCACCCTATTAGAGGAGTAGTTCACTTTTAAAAAAACTTTTACTGATAATTGATTTACCCCCATGTCATCGAAGATGTCCATGTCTTTCTTTCTTCAGTCAAAAAGAAATTAAGGTTTTTAATGAAAACATTCCAGGATTTTTCTCCATGTAATGCACTTTACTGGGCACCAAACGGTTCAAGGTCCAAAAGACACTTTCAGTGCAAACTGTTCAAAGGGCTGTAAACGATTCCAGACAATCAATAAGGGTCTTATCAAGCGAAACGATCACTCATTTTAAAAAAATAACAAAGTTTAAGTTTTATAAGCTCAAATGCTCGCACGTTTGTCACTCTCCTGTTCGAACTCGTTCATCAAAATGAAAGAATCTTTTTCCGAGTCAATTCGAAAAACAATTCCAAATGATTCCATCGTCTGAAATCGTTTAAAGCCCTTTGAACAGTTCGCAGTTTGCACTGAAAGTGTCTTTTGGACCTTGAACCGTTTGGTTCCCACTGAAGTCCATTATATGGAGAAAATGCTGGAATGTTTTCATCAAAAACCTTAATTTCTTTTCGACTGAAGAAAGAAAGACATGGACATCTTGGATGACATGGGGGTGAGTAAATTATCAGCAAAAGTTTTTTCAATAGTGAACTAATCCTTTAACCTTAGTTTACATGTCAATTACTTAATATTCTATTGCAGGGATGGCACTTTTTTATTTTATAAAAGTCACTTGAAGACGTACTAGATTGTGAATAAGCATTTTAGCCAATACTAGGGGGGTTAAAATCTCTGCTTTCTTCCCCACAGGCCTCAGTAACATTATTGGCATGATCGTGTACATATCAGCCAATGCGGGGGATCCCTCAAAGAGCGACTCCAAAAAGAACAGCTACTCGTACGGCTGGAGTTTCTACTTTGGTGCTCTGTCCTTTATCATGGCTGAAATGGTGGGCGTGCTGGCCGTGCACATGTTCATCGACCGGCACCGGGAGCTGCGGGCGGGGGCGCGGGCTGCAGATTACCTGCAGGGCTCGGCTATCACGCGCATCCCCAGCTACCGGTACCGCTACCGGCGCCGCTCCCGCTCCTCGTCCCGCTCCACGGACCCCTCGCACTCCCGCGACACCTCGCCGGTGGGCTTGAAGGGTTTCGGGGCTCTGCCCTCCACCGAGATCTCCATGTACACACTCACCCGTGGGGGCGACACCCTAAAGGGTGGCCACGGCACCCCCACTGCCACCTACAATTCGGAGAGGGACCACAACTTCCTGCAGGTCCACAACTGCATCCAGAAGGACCTGAAAGACTCATCCCACACTAACACAGCCAACCGACGCACCACCCCTGTATGAGGCACAACCTCCCCCCGTATAGATAGCAGGGCGAGGGAGACGGGAGCAGGGCAGAGGGGGGCGGAGGCCCAGAATATTAGGCTACAGATCAAACTTCATGTACCATGCGTTTTCACGATTCGGAGGAACCAGGAGGATTTTTACGTTTCGATCAAAGATTACACATGAATGCATGATTTTGCCATTTGCCATTGACAAAATGAGGCTGGTTTGAAATGGAGAGAGGCGATAAGAGATATGCAGAAGGGTTGTGCCGTGACACGGGAGCTGTAGCTTGTGGCATTGATTTGACATGTTTTTGTTAAGAAAACATTTCACCACCCGTCGTCGGTCTACATGGATCAGCAAGCTACTGCTCCCTCATAAGTCTTCTTCCCCTCTCCACTATATTCATCATATTTATTTATATTTTTAATTTGTTATTTGCATTTAAAAAAAAACTGTGAACCACAGCAGTAGGGTATTCAGTAAGAAATAGCCTGGTCTGCAATCTCTTATATATATATATATATATATATATATATATATACACACATATATATACATACATATATGTATGTAGGCTATTCATTTTATAAATAAATTAACATAATAATCAAGACTTTCAGAAGCAAAAAAGTCAAATCTGTTTGCTGGGTAATGATCTGTTGGAAAAGAGACTCTATGTCCCTAAGCTGCGACTGTGGCTGGACGATGGACGAAATCACAGAGAATCTTCAATGCAAAGCTGCTGTAATACGAGACTGACAAAGACATTCAACCTTAGACAAAATTCTATTCTTTTAAAAGAACCTTCTCATCTTTTTCTCAGTCCCTTTTTGCTTCCTTTTTTTCTCTACTATCGCATTCGGTCGTCATGGGAGCGAACGACAGAAAACCCAACGCAACGCCCTTCTCTGACAAGAGCAACAAAAAAGGGGTCGGAGTTCACTGAAAGACTCCAGAAACGACTGCCAAGACGGAAAAAAGGAAGGAGGAGGGGGGAGGAAAAGAAGAGGATGCTGAACTCTAAATAAATACTTGCAAGAACGCAAGCGACAAATAAAGTACGAAATACTACGAGAAACGAAGCTAAGTGACTCACGAATACAAAGATTAAATGCATGCTATAAATTTACAGCAAACCTGCTCTTGAAACTTAAGTTTTAAAGGATAATGATAATTATAAAGGGAAAAGCAATGTTAAAAATGTTAAATATTAATGTTTTGTGTACTCTTTCTGTTTTGCTTTTTATTATTAATTATAATTATTCATTATAATAACATACCTTTGGCAATAAGCCAAACAAACAAATTACGACAAAACTGCTTTTTTAATGCTCAGTTGTTTCTTTGTATCCACATGTATTTCTTTTACTCATTCTTTTTCTCAGAAACACACGCCTTAGTCATTTCGTATTTCTTTGGTTTCATTTTAAACGTGTCGTTTTATTTGAAATGAAATCTAAAGGTGCCAAAACAGAATGATCCTAAACTTGGATGCATCAAGTCCTGATGAATAAACAGACAAACCCAAGGGGGAACAAATTCGCTCTTTCTCTGTGTTTGCGAACCCTCACGCACCTGACGACGAAGTCTCAAGCACTATTCAAACCAGCGGGAAAGCAGGCCTTGTTGTGAGTGAGCATGAGGCTTTCCAAATGAGTCAGACGTGAGTAAGTAACAGTAGGGAAGTGAAGTAACAGGCCACGTAATTACTCATCTGTTCCAGGCTCATCCAGGCCTATAAGTGGGAAACGGTCTCTTAAATATGTAATGCAGGCTTATCTGCTGCGCTAATAATGAGTGTGAATGATTCAGTATGTTTTGCTTTGATGGAGCCAACCCGGAAAAATGGAGGGGGAAAAAAACAGGTGAGAAGATGTGCCATGTTCCAGAAAAACAACACAGGTTTGTAATATAACGTGACCTACTCAAGCGTTCTCCAACCAGCATGCTAAAAGCATCACTTCACAAGACTTGCGTGTAACAGGTCCGGATTCATGCGTAGGACAGAATCGCTTCAGAAAACAGCAAAGGGCTCGAGTTTTACTTAGAGAATTAGTTCATATAAGCATGAATTCATGCTCAATAAGAGGATATGTCAATCTAGACAACAAGCTTCCCTCGGAGGAATGAATATACATATTGGATTCATGCCTTCTTAATATATGCCAAAATCTGACTCGTCGTCTATAAGCGACAGCCATTTTGTGAATCTTCCCTCGACCGAGGAGGCAGAGAGAGTGTGAAATTACAACCACACACAAGCAGTGTTTTATGCATTTTCTTCACTTCTCTGAATTAAAATGCTTCCCTCATTCTCCCACTCTGTGTATTCCCTCATCCATCTCCCTCCATCTTGTTGGGCCAACATGCTTGTCCTTAATTTGCTTCCCCTGCACAATCCCTAATTTTTCCCTCCCTCGGTGAATCATCTACTTGCATACTACACCCCCTCCCCCATCTATCGCTCCTTCTCTTTTCTTTTCCTCTAGCACTCTTTTCCATCTATCCTCCTCTCCGTTACACATTCATCACACGCTCTGTCCTTTTACTCCTTCATCACATTCCGACGTCTCTCGCATCAACTTTCGCATTCTTCTCATCCGGCAAATCAAATTCTACCCCCCACCTTCCTCTCTCCTCATTACAATATTGTGGAAAAAGGAAAAAAAAATCAACAGATTTAAACAGACCAATCAATCATCAGGTAATAGCCTCTTCGTTCGGGAGATCAAGATTACCGGCTGATGAATGAACACGCTCACTCTTTAGTTTCCTCTAAATGAGCCGCTGTCTCTCTGACTGTGCCATGGCAGTACAAACTGAAGCAGCATGTTAGATTTTTCTGTGCTTTACTCATTTGTATTTATCTTGCAAATTAGGTTGATCTTGCAAAATTATCTGTTACAGGTTTTCTGAATTGCTAAAACACATTTCTTGAAAACCTTAAACACAAAACCAAATTTTCAAACCACATTCAAAGAACCTCTGACTCAAAATCCAACAATTGCCTTAAAACCATTTTATCTGCGCTCAAAATCAAACAATGCTTTCAGATCATACACACAGTGAGCCAAAATTATAATCTGCACATCATTCGTTAGACACTACATGAAAAAATGGAGAACACAGAATCCAAAGCATGCCGTTACAGAAAAAAAGTATATTGTAATAAAGTAAACTAGTTTTCCAATTACATAAAAAAGTGTAACGACAACATACAGTAGTAAGGGGAATAAATGGTAAACTGTGCACTGCAAGTGTAGTATTGTAATGGATATATGAAGTTCCTAAACATAAGTTAGGGAGGAGCAAGCCCATCCAATCCTTCAATCAACAACCAGAGTATAGCAGCCGCTTACCTCTTGCTAGTATCAGCCGTTCCAGTATCCCTCCACCTCCCCAAACTCCACCTTCATCTTAGGTACCTTGCCCTTTAATTAACAGGTCCTACATTAAGCCACTGGGGGGTATATCAGAGCTCGAGTTGAGTCTCCAGTGGACAGCAAGCCAAATAAGTTTAACCTAATATCCTAAAAATTTTATGGGCAAACGAACTCGTTAATGTATTGTAGGCCCATCGAATGTCTGGATATTCAGCTCTTGCACTGTAAAAATACAGTGACCCAATTGCAAAAGCCAAAAAGGTTGCAGTAAAAATCTCTAAATGAAAACCATGTTTTGTCACTCAGAAGAGTTGTGCAACTGCAGAATCAAGGTCAGCGAGAGAGATTTTATTCTGCTTCAGCATCATGTCTTCATGTTGGGTCCGGACTGAGGATTTTGTCCAGATCACAGTCAATGTCATTTCTACAGGCAAAGGGAAAAACCATAAAGCAGATCCAGCCTTGAAAACATTCTCCACATCTGCTCTTCCTCGTCCTCTTTCTCCTTGTTCACCACCTCTTACACACACACACACTGCTCCTTCTCTCCCTCTTATATTGTTACCATACATTATTGGTATCAACATTATTGCAATATTTATAATACAAGCAACATTTTGATTCAATTTTGGGACTCTGAAGTGACTTGTATTATGTGCAGTTGGTTTGATCACATCATTAGAAATAAGTGTGAACAATTTTGAGTCGTTGCGTGTAAACGATGGCAATTTAGTTGTAGGCCTAGTTGTGATTGAAGCTGGAGTCCGTTGCTTCTTTTGGGTTAAAAAATGATCTAAAATACTTATTTGAGAAAATACATAAACAGCCAGTGTTCAAAACTATCTGCTTGCTTTAGCTCGATTCAAAGCTGTAAGCTTAATAATGTTTTTAATTCCAGTGGTACTGGTGGATTTCCGCGGGTGATTCGAGCTTGTCTTTGAGTCATTACGTCACATCTGTACACATAAAGAACGAAAGAGTCTCTGCTTGTAGCTATATTGTGAGTGAGGATGTTGGAGATTTATAGCCTTCTATCACAGCACTTGATATAATTAAACTTATCAATTTGATGGCAGATCCAAAAAAGTTCGAACAACAATCAGCAATGACAATTGGAGATTCTGTTGCAAGACTTCGTTCGGACTTGTGTCTACAGAAAAAAAAAAGACTGCAACCCCATGCGAAACAAGGATGGGCTACATATCAGAAAGACAATAGCAGTTACATGTAGTCACGCAAAGCTGACGTTAACAACAATTTGAGAACAAATTTTTGCCTGATGGGATAATCGATCTAAAAATCTATTTAATCAGCGCGATTTACTGCAATGTCAGAACCAGAACAAAATGTTACTTACTTGTTCAGGTGACATTTTCCAGTGAAAATTATAATGTTGGACTAATATATATACTATATATATATATATATATATACTATTAATTTCTTTAGTAAAACTTTTTTGTATAAAGAATACTGCAACTAATCTTAATGATTTTTATTCCCTTTGGGATTGTAGTTTGCAGTAATGTCAGTGTGTGTGTGTGTGTGTGGACATTGGTGTCGTGGCTGAAGGCATCAAGCGAGACCTACATTTGCCTGTCCAATGATCCCCTTCTGTGGCCGGGAGGCACAAACTGCCATCTCTGAATTAGAGTATTAAGGAGAGATATTACACATCTAAAGTGTGTGTCTAACTTCCATTCTTTAAAATGTCTTCTTTTACAATCCACAGAAGGAAGAAAATTATACAAGTTTGGAACGACATGAGGTTGAATAAATCATGCCAGAATTTCCATTTTTGGAAATGGGATTCCATTTAAAAACATTAAATGAAATTTGTAAATGATTTGTCTCTGTCCACGTATAGAAAAAGAATGATGCATGAAAAATCATGTCAGAGTTTGTTGAGTTCATGAAATATAAGATAAGAAAGATAAAATGCATTATTCACTGCAATTTATATGTTTCTTTTCTCTGCATAAATGTTAATATTAAGCAGCAATGTCATGCAGCCCAGTTGGCCAGTTATGCAGACCTCCGGCGACCTGGTAACCTCCAGCAACAAAATCATTATCAGTCTAAATGATTTTTGTATTCTCTTTGCATGGAATCTCTCTTTGAATCCGTCTCTCTCTTTCTCTTACACGAGTGTCAATATCTGCATCATGCTGTGAGACATGATGTTAGGTATTAGCCTCTTGCTGTGTACCTGTCAGTGTCTGTCTGCCCATCTCCAGCCTTCTCTATTCTACCTTTCCTTTCCACTCTCTCCATTCTCATTCCCCGTCACTGTCGCTCTATGTCTATCCACACATATCTGTTTTCCTCCCTCCCTGTCCTTCTCCCTCTCTCTCTCTCTCTCTCTCTCTCTCTCTCTCCTGTTGTGGTGATCAAACGTGCCTTGTGTGTCTCTCTGCAGTGCTGTGTGATCAGAGTGGAGAGTGAACACAAGAGAGAGAGAGAGACTGTGTGTGTGGTTGGTTTCTCCGAGACCCGAGGAACATGCTGTCCCCTTCTGGCTGGGAATACTAAAGGCACAATCCCACAGCTGCTGCCTTTGTGTCCCTAGCCCCTGACCACACTTATATAACCCCAGACTACAAAGCCAACTGTCCAGCAAGCCTAAAATTCAGCGTGTCTCTGTCATCCATTCAAACAGTCAGGATTGAGATGCACCACAGAGCTGAGCTGTGTCTGTTGGGGGGTCTCGAGTTTGTGATGCTCATAAAGCAGCTGGCATCTGATTCTGAGCTCAGCTGAGTTCACCCAGATCAGGAAGAGTTTAGGAGACTCGAAGATTATTGAAATGTTAAATTGTAAAAACATGGAAAAAGAGTGGCATGCTGCCTTGATTTGAAATGTAAACTTCAAATGCATGCTGAGATGCACAGTGCGAAGTCGCCAACTTTCTGCTGAGTCAATAGCTACAGACCTCCATACTTCGTGTGGCCTTCAGATTAGCTCAAGAACAGTCCGTATAGAGCTTTGTTGAATGGGTTTCCTTTGCCGAGCAGCTGCATCCAAGCCTTCTATTACCAAGTGCAATGCAAAGCATCGGATGCAGTGGTGTAAAGCACGTCGTCAGTGGGCTCTAGAGCAGTGGAGACATGTTCTCAGTGGAGACATGTTCAACCTAGACGAGTCTGGGTTGGTGGTTTCCAGGAGAACGGTACTTGCCTGACTGAATTGTGTCCAGTGTAAATATTGGTGGAGGGGGAATTATGGTGTGGGGTTGTTTTTCAGGGGTTGGGCTTGGCCCTTTAGTTCCAGTGAAAGAACTCTTAATGCTTCAGCAACCCAAGACATTTTGGACAATTCATGCTCCCAACTTTGTGTGCTCCCACAAATATGAATATATTCATGCTCCCACAAATATGAATATATATTCATGCTCCCACATTTCACAATATTTGTGTTTTTACTGTAGTGGTGATGCTATAAATGCAGCCCTGGAGAGCATAAGAGACTTCTTTAAAAAAAAAAAAAAAAAAAAAGATTTTTAAAAAGCATAAAATGTGTGTGTGTGTGATATATATTAATATAGAACTATTACTATTATATTTAAATAAATTACAACAACAATAACATTATGATAGTAAAGAAATAGTTTTTCAGCCTTTTTTCATAAAAACAAAAGCATCTTCTGATTTATTGTTTTATCGAGGGCCTTTGTTGCTGCCTTCACTTGTTATCGGAAATGTCCTACTTTCCAGTTTTGAAGTCATGATTATAAGTTGCATTCAATGCTGCATCGTGCCATGTCGTAATTAGTCTCAAAATGAGAATGGGTGTAGTTCAATTGACCTATGGCTAAGCCACGCCCTCAAACGCGATGAGCCAATCACAGCGCGCAGCTAACCCAATACACTTGGACATTCTCTGCTTCCACGTCCATTGAAATGCATTGCAGTTAGTCGGTTTTCATTCGTTTTTCTTGTCATTTTAAGTTTAAAATGATCAAACAGTGTGCATGGGGTAACATAAGAAAAGTTAATGTTTCAACCGTTAATTCAACCGTAAAGCAACTCTGCAAACGAGAACTTAACTGGCAGAATGAAGTAATAAGGAACAGCTCACGTGATAAAATATACTTTGAGAATGTAAAGAATGTAAATTATGACATAGCCCCAACAAATTCAGCTCTCTCATTTACACAATGAACAGCCCTGTGGCTAATTAGATGTCTCACCCATTGTTCAGCGTGACGATCTCTGCCATGACCTATCGGTTTTCATTAAACCGAGAAAAATGGAATTTTGTTTATTTACGATCACTGAGAAATGTTCTATTATTTAAAATGCAAAAAAAAAATAAAAAATAAAAATCATTTATTATTTTCAAGTTGAAAAGGATTCATTTGCCTGGATCCACGCCGAAGAAAACGTCTAAATGTCACATTTTTGACACATGAACTGTGAAGTACTGAAATGTGGAGTTAGACCGTTAAACAGTTTTTCACCATTGCAATTTTACGGATTAATTGGGCGGGGCTAAAACAGGGCTCCGTGACGCACTGGAACCCATGAGCTGCTGGACACCCCCCTATTTGATGACGCACTGAGTCTGATCTCCCCCTCTCCACACACACACTCCCCGAGCACATTCGCATTCACCGCTCAATCGCGAGTGACTGTCAGTACTATTAGTTACTACAGCTGAGCCTACAGTTTTCTAGCTAGCTATGCCATCGACACGGACATGCATGGGCTACTACCTGGATGCGATCATGTACAAAACAGATCGGTATCTTCATTTAAATTCCCCAAAAACGATCACATCAAGAAGAGGTTTTTTAGAGAGCCTAACGTTACCTTGATGAAGAGCTGAGGATCACCCCCAACACCCGCCTCTGTAGTGATCATTTTACACTGGATCGATTTATAAACTTTCCTCAGAGACAACTTGGATTCACTGATAATTCACTGATAATCCACTGTTACTGGTGAACGGGGCCGAAACGACGATCTCCCGACTCAGTCCTCCCGTCTCCAAAAGCTAATCAGCTAATATCACCATCAACAGCTTTCCCGTGAGTGGGCGTGGTTTCAGCACGCCCCCAGCGTTTGAGAGCAGAGAATCTGCTCATTTTTTCATGATTTTGATAGCTTATTTTATGTACTTCCCGACTTTTTTATCATTCAAATTTGGCTGGGTGGCTAATTACACATTTTTCTGTGGTGTGACAAACTCAGAACACATACTTAATTTTGACTTTACAGGGACTTTAAACCGAGAAAAATGGAATTTTGTTTTATTTACGAAAATTTTGTTTTTATTTATGAATTTAATCAAGGAGATCTGAGTTCAAACCCCATTCTTGCTTATGTTAAATTGTTGTGATTATATCAAACAAAGTGGCCAAAACAACATTTCTTCAACCCGGTATCACGACAAGATGTGAAATAATCACGTTTGTCCACTTTTGAAAACGTGTAGATGTCACGGTTTAACCCCTCAAACGTGAAACTTACACGTGAAACCCCTCAAACGTGAAACAAACGTGAAACTTACACGTTTGCGTTAACACACTCCAGTAGAGAGATATCCAGATGTTTATTCGCCTCTGCCATAACGACCTATCGGTTTTCATTAAACCGAGAAAAATTGAATTTTGTTTTATTTACGATCACTGAGAAATGTTCTATTATTAAAAATGCAAAAAAAAAAAAAAAAAAACATTTATTATTTTCAAGGTGTAAAGGATTCATTTGCCTGGATCCACGCCGAAGAAAACGTCTAAATGTTACATTTTTAATGAAGCAGCCTAAATAGTCCACTTTGGAAAATGTGTAGATGTCAGGTTTTCATTAAACCGAGAAAAATGGAATTTTGTTTTATTTACGATCACTCAACCCTTTCCTTTGTCTCTCTTCACATGTACATGCAAGGTGGGATGTCGTGCAGTGCGCCACTCGCCCTCTAGCGGTTAGCTGAGAAAGCGCGTGCCAGGCCTGTCTTTTGCTCAGGAGTCTGGTGATGCTGTCTGTTGCTGTCTTTAAGAATGCTGTGTCCATAGGAACCGGCTCAGAATACTGATTCCACAGTGCAGCACTTGTGCATCAGGGCTGCAGTTAGACTCTAGCCAAGGACTGTCCACTGTCTTTACCTCCTTCTCTTCCGAAGATAAAACAAACGTGTATTATATTTGGAAATTAATCTATGGCAACATATGATTTATGGCATAGAATATGACCCTCCTGAACTAGCTATGCTTTTATTACATAGACATAAAAAGATTTCTCAACTCTTTCCAAGCATGTTTTCTTTATATTGCGTAGATGCCCTTTTGACGACATCTGATTTGTGTGCCTAATGACACTAGCGGTGCTATGTTGGAAGTGTATTCGGGCATTGTATCATGTGTATTGTATTGAAATGCAAGGCAAAATAACCAAGGACAAATATTTATAAACATTTATACATTTACAATTTCAGTCTGTAAAAACATACCAATATATAACATATATTTTCTGCATTAATCATACACTATAAAACAGTGTTAGTGTTGAATATGTTAAACAACACATTTAGAGACCATGAACAATAATGAAGAGTATAGTTATGACATGAGAGGGAAAGACGAGGAGGGGTGGGGTGCAGAAGATGGGACATTGAGGGGAATAGCTGTTTGCCCTGCTAGAGTTCCTTACGTAAGAGCATAGTGGAGAGACGAAACCAACCCATACTCGCCCCTCGGCCACAATGACATACTGCTCCGGCCCTTTCATCCCTGCTCTTCTCTTTTTTACTGCACACTCCATTATTATACCTCACAAGGAGTTCTGTTTAATTACAGAAACATCTGGTCCTCCCTCAATTATTCGTTGATAACTATTATAATAAGTAACGACAATAATTTAAATACATTTCTTTCTAGTTTATAATAAAACAAACTGGATATAATGTACATTCTTTGAATTGACTAACTGGTAATATAATTGAACATCATTCTTTTAATAACTGAAATATCTAATGCAAATATCTTGCATTAAAGATTGTTGTAAAAATGTGTAAATGTATATTGTTTTAGCTATGTTGTCAGCCAATGTATCAGCTTGTGCATCTTTATGCTATGATAGTAAAAAAGCTAGCTTAACATTAATAATCATAATAACATAGGCTGCGTTCACACTGGGCTTAATGCTCAATTCCGATTTTTTGAAAAAATTCTATTTTTTTGCAAGGCCGTTCAAATTTCCAATTAAATGCAACCTTTTGTGATCTCCTGTGTGAACATGAACGTGAAATGACCCAGAAGTGACCCGCATGCGCAGAAGAGTACTCAATGGTCAACAACGTCACTTGTTGTTTGCTGAAGAAGCTAAACATGGATGTCAACAGAGTAGCTCGTTAAGCAATATTAAAGTTATTTTCCCAAAAGAGCCAAAACAATTACAATCTTCTCATTCCTGCCTACTTCAAGGCAGAACTATGAAGTTTGTCGAATATCAATGACGTGCGGGTCGGAGACATGTGACCTGGCCATTCAGATTGAAGTCGCATTTCAAACGATCGAGTACATATCAGGGGTGAGTTTCCCGAAAGCATCGTTAGCCAACTATGGTCGCAAGTTCCGTCGTTACCAATAGACTTCAATGGAAATTGCGACCAACTTGCAAAAATAGTTGGCTAACGATGCTTTCGGGAAACGCACCCCAGATTTGGACCACATACCCAAGTGGCCTGGGTCGCATTTGAAAAGATCAGATCTGTGTCGTTCAGACTGTCATGAAAAGATCAGATACAGGTCGCACAGGGGCTGAAATATCGGAATTGGGTCGTTTCAGCCTGTAGTGTGAACGTAGTTATAGTTAATATGACAAATGTAATGTGATTTGTAGGAACTGTAATCAGGTTCCTATAAATCAGTTTTAAACCCATTAAAAGTAATTTAAAGCAATGGGATCACTTGAGGTCCTAGGGAACCCCCGATTTTGAGGAAGGATCTGATTTAATGTGACACCTGCATAAAAAAACATCTGTCTTCAAAATCTGTAGAACCACATCCAAGGCTGTATACCACGGCTGCCACATCATCAAGTTCTGACGAAAGCCATCTCAATAGACCTTATTAGCAGCGTCATGAAGGGTATGAAACTGAGGCTGTGAGGGACAGACCTGCCATGTTTCCATTTGCATCCGCTGTAAAAAAGCCCTTAGGTTACTTACAATTTTCCACAGCTTACATTGTCAAAGTTTTTTTGTCAACTGAAATTTCTTGGAAAGATGTTTTCCAGTGTTTCATGAGCAAAACAATCCAAAAACACATTAAATAACAGTACAGCTCATTGAAAAGATGCATGTCCTGTCCCTCACAGCCTCACTTTCATTCCCATTCAAAATCAAAGATGGCGCTGCTGTAAATACGGTCTATTTGAAGAATCTTTGGAAGGCTTTGTATCTTTTGTGTCACCCACAATCCTTTGCACACATTCCAATTCGCAAACTAGATTTGGCACAAATACAAGTCGGCACTGAACTCCTGCTTAAAGTGAAAGTCAGATAATAAAAACATTTTTATTACCAAGTATTTTTCCCAAATTGATTTTTATTAGTATTTTCGTGCCGTGAACGCAGCAGACATGTACCAGACATATGTTCATTGATGAGGACATCATCTGACACCATTTGAAAAGCACCCTTTGAGCCAATAACCACTGCAATGCCATGTGATTAGGCTATATGCTAATTAGTCAAACCTTGACCCCTTAGTTTTTCCCAGCGAAATCCAGGTCAATTCTAGGATTCATGAGTCAAATAATCAAAACTGTCTTTCATCTCCCCTCCCCCTCTATATCTCTCTGATGCTTGCTTGAAGTGGCCTGTTAAAGTATTAGTAAGCCTTTCTCTTTGAAAAAGCACAAAAAAAGACAAGCTGTGACAGAAAAGTGATGACAACACTCCAAGCTCTAAGCTCATCACAAAACGACAGAGCCATCCTTTATAAATCCTTATGAATATTTCCGTAAGGTTTGTTGGTGTGGGGCGAAGCAATTCTTGCCAAGAGTGCAGAAAATCTACCATGTGAGGAAAGAGAAAGGTCTGAATAGTGTGTGAAGAGCTTCCAGGGTTCTTATTACGCTGTAAAATGATGGGGGAAGCAATTTTGCAACGAGTCAGTGAGGACAAAGAGTCTTAATTAGGTGAGCTCCCTTTGGACTCTGTCATAAACAAAAGCCTCAATCCGAACTTGACACCCCCCCGATGCACACAGGGATGCTTGGTTCTCAAGGACAAAACCTACAGGCCTTGCGTAACTAAACTATTGTTGCTTGAGATCGCTACAGCAAACAGCTTTACACGCATAGAAAACAGGCAGAGGTGCAAAGAAAGTCCTCAGCAGCTCCCGACCAATGTGTGATGTAATGGTGGGATTGGGTGGGAGGCCAGAGGGAGTGGGGAAAGCCAGCTGTTTCTTTGCTGAGGACATCTGGGCATGAATGCTGTGGGGTGTTGTGGTTGGACAGATGAATGTTACAGAGGAAGGTAGAATTCCTGACACAGCCCTCATCCGTCTCATTCCAATGCTGGCGTCAGTCTACAAGCTAATTAGCTCGTTATTAAAGTGATTTTGCAGAATATTATACACCTGCTTTGAGATGTAAGCTTGTCAAATATGGATGACTGTGGAATAACAAGTAGTAGCACATAAAACAAGCGTTTTGTCAAAAGTTCGAGCTAAGACTTTTCCAACCTCTTTCTGAATCAACTTTTGTCCTCCAGGAGCTATGTGAATGTACAATACTAATTAAGGTTTATAAAGCATTCATTATTGACCAAGCACCTGAAGGCCAGGATTTTCGCTGAGTTGGGGGATTCTACAAGGGTGCCATTGATCCACTTCCTGCTCTGCAGTATTGCTTTAGTAGAGTAACCTTTCACAGAGGTCATTCACAGAACACAAAGTTAGACCACATTTCTGGGCAAAAGCCACTTTGGTTGAGTTCATAGATCTAAGATTATGGCAACTTTTAATTTTATTATTTGGTTTCAGTTTTAATGAACACATTACATTTCAATTCTGTCTGAGCATTTGGAGAAGACAAACTTAAAGTCAGCATGAAAAAGTAAGTTGTGCAAGTCTTTTATTCCCTATTGTGATGTAGATGCAAGTGAAACAGCTGATCAAACTAGAGAGGTGTCGAGCACCAATGTTTCTCAATGAAGGGGCCCTCAGAATTACTTATTTAACAAGACAGCATTGAGCCAAACAAAATTAAAAGGTTTTCCCTTAAAGTGTAAATTGCAGGTTGACCACCACAACCAATTAATGTGTACATAGTCAAGAGATCTTAAAGTAATCCATATTGAGCGGTTCAGGCCAAATTTTGTTTGAAGAGCCTTGATCTCTCTGTAGAGTGCCAAAGTTTTGACGTCACTTTGCAGGGCAAAATACGCAAGCGCATCCGGTTCCCTTGCCCTAAAGTCTATTGCTTTTTGCTAAATCACCTGAAATCTAAAATAAGTTCTGTGGTTAACAAAGCCTCTAAATATTTTCATGTTTTGAGAGGACAAAACACACCAGTTGTAACCTATTTGTGTTTTTTTTTTTTTTTTCTTTATATTGGCTTCAAAATGTATGCATTTTGAATTAACTTGTAAAGATTGTTGATAGACAAAACGTGCAAGGGTCACAACTCTAAAACACATCTTTTTTGAGATTTTCCAGAAGTCTATGGGGAAAGACCAGTTTTTCAATGGAGGGAACCCATGCACCGCTAACTTTCAAGTTGTCCTACAAAGTGACGTTATAACTACGGCACTCTATATGATTAACATTTATTATAGGATCTCAAAAGTCAATTGT
The DNA here is from genome assembly GCF_016745375.1 of Pimephales promelas. The sequence goes on from NW_024121321.1 coordinate 14,152,230, forward strand.
AGTAAACAAAAGCCCAAACATGCTCACCTGATGTGCAAGAACCAATGAGGTTTATTCTCACATTATACAGCACATTTGAGCATCTGCCAGATCAAGGAGGTTCATTCTCACTCACATGTCAAGGAGGCTAAGTTGAGCATGTTTGTGGTAGCTAAATGTATGTGAAGTGCCTTTAGTTACAGTTAAACAAAGCCTCTGCAGAAAATTGACTTGATCCATTTGAATCGAGTATATGAACTTTTTGACGCGTTTGTGTCCGTTGTGTAGCAGTCTATGTTGACAAAAAGCTCAAGATTTCTTCAAAAGAACTTTCTTCCAAAAATGATTTGTAACCTCACAGGTTTTCACATTTTTGGGTGAACTCTGAGAACCAACACCACTACAATATTCAGCTACATCAATACTTTTAAGGTTTACCATGTTAATTTGATTTCTAGTCCTGGAAGACATTAAATACTGGCAAATAAATGTGTTGCTTTTTCATCTCATTAGGCTCAAGTATAGTTTAAACTTAATCAGCATATTAAATTATATGCCGATTAATTAGAAGCGTCTTATCCAATTTTAGAGCCCAGCTCAGTGTAAATTCTTATATTAAATAGGAACTATATAAATATAGGGACAACAAATTGATAGACGGGCATCATTTTGTTTATTTTTATTAAATGACTCTGCAGTACTGCATGACAACACCAGACAGAGCAGAGAACGAGCACATTTATGACATTTCCTCCTTGGCGAGACGGTCTTTCTTGAGGGGTCCCTGTTGGGAAGGCAAAAATAAAAAAGGTTAACAGCCAATTCAAATTTAAGATGAATTACTACACGTTTAAGTACAACTGGAGTCATGTCATCAGAGAGTGAACAGGGAGAAAGCACAAAGAGGCACTACTCCCCTGCCTCACGGAGTTTTAATTTTGCACTGGAATGGAACCCAAATCTCAGACTGATTAGCTGACACAGGTTACGAACAGTGCACTGACGTGGCTAGGATCATGAGGCAGCAGATTCATAGCATTCTTAAGCCAAGGTTGTCATTTCAGGTCAGTTGCAAGAATCGGTTTATGAGCAATGTCATTCAATTAAGATCTCTACAGTGTTAAGGTCTAAATACTACCAATTAAAGCTTCTTCATAAGGATCCAGCCAAGCATGATGCGCATCAATGAGTCAGGTCGGTCTTACGAAGCACTGACACCCTGTAGACTCAGGCCTGGCCTAATTCTGACCAACATATTTGAACCACAAGTCTGAGAGGGTGCTGCGAGAAATCACGGCGTTAGTCATGCACTTACCATGAAGTTTTTCTTCTCCTCGATGGTCTGGAAACGTCCATGACCAAACTTGGAGGTGGTGTCGATGAATTTGAGATCGATCTTCTCCAGGGCACGACGGCTGGACTGGACCAGAAGAGATTTGCGCAGAGTCAAAACCCTCTTCTTTGTTCCGATCACACAGCCTTTCAGCATGAGGAAGTCGTTGGTCACCTCACCATAGTGTACAAATCCACCCTAGGGAAACACAAGTGTCAGTTTAAAAAGCAACTACATAGTCTGAAGAAAATCAAAAACTACATTAGATAGACATCTACACACTTACAAGGGGGTTGATGCTCTTGTTGGACAGATCATAATCAGTAGAGGCGTTGCCCTTAATTAGTTTTCCATCCTTGGTGTGAAAGCCCACACCAATCTTGTAGATCTAATATTAAAAATATAAATGTATACAGATAAATATATGCACAAGTGATTCCAAAGGAACACTTGAATCCACTTCTGAGGGCTCACCTTCTTGTTGATCTCAGTTCGATGGTGGTAGCCTTTCTGACCGGCACGAGCAACAGAGAAGGCCACACGGGCAGGATGCCAGGCTCCAATACAGGCCACCTTACGCAGTCCACGATGGGTCTTGCGGGGAAGCTTCTTTGTGTGCCAACGGCTTGTCACACCTACAGTAACACATCTTTGATCAGAAAAGGCCTCTTTGAAGCTCATTTGCTTATAATATGGCAAGTGTGCAGTCAGAAGGAAGGCAGCATGGGAGTTTCCTCATGCGTTTCGGGCGCCATGCCTGACGCGATTAATCCATGTCTTTCATCATTATGTGCACAATGCTTGTCAAGTCAAAATTAAAAACATGGGAACAGACAAAATGTTGAACAAAGAGCCATCCACCTACCCTTGCATCCATGACCCTTGGTAACGCCGATAACATCAATCATCTCATCCTGAGCAAAGACATTAGAGATGGGAATTGACTGCTCAAGCTTCTCTCTGGCCCAGTCAACTTTATCAGCAATAGAGCCTCCATTCAGTTGAACCTCCATCAAGTGGGACTTCTTCTGTCTGTGGGGCAGCAGGCGCATCTACAGACAAAAACGAACATTTGGTAAGTCTTCATGACAAAATTCTTATCCAATTATAAGAGGAGTAGTCATACAACCAAGTTCTGTATACCCAGCTTGACAATGCCCAATTTAATTGTAAATTAGCACGTAGAATTTAGAAGATTGAACAACTTAATTGGGGGATATTTCACAGGACTCAAGATAAAAATATAGCCAACTCCATGGAGTCAACCTGTAAATAAGCTCACCTGTGTGTGGGCAATGATGCGAATGATCTGGCAGTACTTCTTCATGGAGGCAAAGTCTTTCTCCAGCTGCTTCTTGCCCTCCTCATCTTGCCACCTCTTGCAGTACTTGGTGAAGGCCTTCTTCTTGGACTTGTACCTGAACGCGGTAGATGAGGGCAGGGGAAAAGCAGAAAGAAAGGTTGGCACAGCCCCTTCATAGCCTAGCAGGCCAGTGGAAGGAGACTGGGCATAGCTGCTTTGCCCATCCTCATGGTAAAGGGGAGGCGTCGACAGCAATAGGTCATTTCGGCTCATGGCACAGTTTCTAAGGAGCCCTTTCCACCGGCCAGAGGAGCCCGGAGCTCATCAGGGCACAAGGCACCTGAGCGGAGCTGCACCACACCGACACATTAGAAAGGCTCAGGAAAACTTGATCGTTTAATCTGGCCAACATCTATCAGCTCCAGACTAAACATGCAAGCAATCACACGTTTTCAAAACCAAGCCTTACCAGTTCTTATAGAAGCGACGCTTGCACTCGTCACTGATGTGCTCAGCAAAGATGGTCTTGAAAGAGCGCAGGCCACGAGGGGTCATGACGTATCCAACAACACCCACTACAATCATGGGAGGAGTCTCCACAATGGTCACTGCCTCAACCACCTCCTTTTTGTTGACCTCTAAAAACAATAAGCTAGTTAGCTTCAAACAGTAAGACTTAACATTAAACAAAGCTATAATTAATGCAGGTTTAAGACTTGATTATGCAACTGCTCTCAGGACTCGACATTCAGCAAGGGATTAGAAGCCCAAATATGTCCGCCCGTCGAGGATTTCATCACTGGCAGGCAAAGTACAGCAATTTTTTACATGCAACAAGATCTTAACACTTAATCATCAACTCACTTGAGCCAGGTCTGTCAACCTCACGGACAATGTGGGTCATACCAGCCTTGTAGCCAAGGAAAGCAGTCAGGTGAACAGGCTTGCTGGGATCATCCTTAGGGAAACTCTTCACCTTACCACGATGGCGTTTACACCTCTTGCGTGGAAGGAAGCCCAGAGAGCCATGGCGTGGGGCCGAAAATTTACGGTGAGACTTGGGGAGAAAAAAAAAAATAAAAAATTCTTAGTTACACAAGTTCTAAACGTGAATACTCCCAGTATTCGGATATTCAGTACAATTCTACAACTGGTGTAATTATGCTGGACAAGCTTTAAGAAACAAATTTTCATAAGAGCAATTTCTAATAGAACAAACATCTTAAGGGTCCCCACTCAAACAGAAGGCATGTCCCTTTCCACTGCGCTACTTTTCTTGTTTTACCAATGTAAACCCGTTTAACTATTGCAGTAGTCTCTTGCACAAATCATTGTGTCATGCACAATTAGAGTTAAACACTGTGAATGGCCCATTACAAGAAAAGAAATATTCAGCAAGTAATACTAAAATTCTAAATCTCTTGAATTGCACTCTTGTTACTTCACTCCAAAAACACATTAACAGATTTTAAACTTAAGGGACACAACATGGGAACATCAAGTCTGCCATATCCTCCTGGGATCCAGGAAGAAAAAAAAATTTAGTTTGTCACTACATTGGTTTAAGCATAAGCAACAAAATGGAAAAAAAAAACTAAAGAAATATTTGATTCATGTTATGCCATGTCCTCTGTAGTGGACAAAAGCATTTAAAAATAAGTTGTGATTTTTTTTAAACCTTGTATAAAGAGGATTCTCAATTATTAAAAAGTAACAGAATAAATTGATACACCATTTTACTTTATGCAATATGTAGTTAAAATTGCCATTGTTGGGTAGTCCTGTTCATCAAAAACAAAGCATCTAATTTACTTGTCATTTTGATGCACAATGTAACAAAAAAAAAGAAAAAGTAATAAGGGCAACATTCATACCCAACATTTCATAGTGATATGGATATAATTTCTTTCCACATTCACTTGTCTCCCAGAATGCCTAATTAAGTCCTATTTTGTAACAAAATCATTGATTAGGCCTGGAACCATAATATTTTACTGAATTGTTGCCTTAAAACAAACACTTAAAACATTGGTCAGATTTAAGTGACAAAATATTATTTTCCATGAATGCTAAATTTGATCCCTAAAATAATTCAATTCATTTTAAGACCTCCAAAGATTTGGCATTGCTGGAAAGCCCTGAATGTGCTCTTTTCAGGACATTACCTAAGACTTAAACATGTAACGTGTATGGCGTCAGAAATTCACTAAAATATAAACTCCACTAACAGAGCACAAGTCTATTTCTGGTTCCCAGGAGCATAAACGGCAGCGTAAGAAAATACTGACTGCCCCTTTAACTTGTGCAAAAAAAAAAAAAAAAAAAAAAAAAAAAAGGAGTACTTCGACTCCCCAAGAGACAGTCAGGCCCTAAAATGAAATCACGTGAAGATAAACCATAATGAAAACAGTTTAACTCAAACACTGCAAATTTAACAATCGGAAGGGATTATAATATCTAACTAATGCCTTCGTGAGTCCAAAAAAAATTAAATGATTTATGTGTTAAAGCCTTTTACATTCTAAAGCTCAAAGCAGAGAAGAACGCTGCCATTTTCCCCTACGGTCAATCAAACACCATGTGTAAAAAAAAAAAAAACCTCAGGCCTAGAGATGAAAAACAACTTATAACCACATCAAATCAGTCGTTTACCTTCTATGTGTAATATATTAAACATGATGAGTCTAAAGTCAGAAGGATGCCTTTGATTTAGGTTGGATTGTGAAAACAAGTCAGGCACTCACCATTTTGTCCCCGGTCCGATTGAAAGAGATCGACTGAGAGGCGGTGCTTCTTTATAAAGCAAAACGGACGTTCGACGCGTCTGCGTCACGGAATACGCGTCTGCGTCACGGCAAATGCGGGCTCGTGCGTTGCGATCATTATGGCTCAATGTGTGCAATTTTTGCATTTATTCCTTCTGTGTCCAGATTAATGGTAAACACATGTAAGAAAATCTGTAATATGCAACCAATCTCACTTAATGTTTCTTTTTTTGCACGTGTTTTTTTTTCTTGCTATAACTCGAAAAACAAGTTACTGTAGTAGGGCAGAGAATATGAGTAAACTCTTTACTGCCCTAGTATGTCAGAAATCCATAGGTAGGCTCGACTTGTGAATTTAACGTGGCACAATGGCCTTCTTCATCACAGTATGCTTATTCCTGTTTATTGCAAGGGCTTCATGCTGTTTGAGGACTGTTGGGAAATTCATTGAGACGACTCAATGACACATCTGTACCATTTGCTTTACAGGAGTCACGTGCTTTCTATTACTATTTATCTAGGCCTACTTGTGTGTTCTAACATATAACTGACTTGTTGGTCTGACAGCTTATAAACTGAATTGAAAGGTGGTGAACTTAATAGAGAGTAGGCCTATCATAATCTCTAGAACATAATGTTCTTCTCCCCTCCCATCTTGATCACCAATCATTTGCCATATCTTTTGGTGTCCTGTCAGTTGGCTTTGGTGTTGGTATTCCTCTCATGTTTAACCCGTCTGTCTAGAGTGGAATAAAAACTATGTTCAGCAGAGTGTCCAACTATTTTTTTATTGTTATTTTGGCCATATAGTAGAAGTGGATGGGGACTGGTGACAGCTGTGGTCACCATTCACTCTCACTGTACAGAAAAAAAGTCATTTAAACATTCTGCTGGGTAACTCTTGATGTAGAACTTGCAAAAAAATGATGAATGAGTCATATTACGGCATTAAAAGACATAAGGGTGAGGAAATGACAGAATTTTTATTTTTGAGTGAACAATCATTCTGCTCGCATCTCATTAGGGCCATCACTGACATACATATTCAATTATTTTTTTTAGATACTTTCTTTCACATTCACTCAGAAATGCAATCTATAACACATGTAAATGCACAGAAATTATGCACGTTAAGTCGGCTAAAAATTAAACTTATAAGATGAAGAGGTTTTTAAATCTATTTTATTAGATCAATTGTGCACTGTCTAATCATTTCAAGTCAGAACTATGTTTACAGCAGTAGATTGTTTTTATCGGAACTAAATGCAGGTGTAGTTAACAGATCCATCCACTACACAAGGACATCGCTTGCACAAAAAAATATAAAATAGCAATAAAATAAAAAAGAGTGGACTAGTCTTGTAAATAAGAATAATTAAAATTTTGAAGGAAAAAAAATACATATAAAAATCATTTTGTAATATTTTTTCCCCCTGCCTCAGTACAGACTATTAAACCTCAGTACAGACTATTTTATGCATTCATTCTGAGGTTTCCTCAACATGAACAGCAGAGGGCAGCACTGTCTCTTTAATAAAAGGGACTCAAGTCAAGCACTGCAGATTCAACAACCTGGATGTTGCACCCAACCAGCAGCCATTTCAAAAAGTTGGGCATTAGTGGGGAGGTAATGTTTCTGCCAGCATGCTTTGGTATTGTTCCCTAAGGCATCACAGGGTTTGGGGAGGATTGTGCATTTATTGAGGCATCATAACTGAAGTCCTACATCTCAGATGCAAACTATTAGTTAAAGTCTCACAGCTTTTCCTTGTGCCAGTCAGCAGGAGTTTTACAACAATTAGAGTTATGCGTGTAAAAAAAAAAAAAAAAAAAAAAAAAAAAAAAAATAGACAATGAGTCCCTCTCAGCTTCCTCAGGGCTTGATCCTGGAAAAACCACAGGTCCTCCCACCCATCTCAAAGACCACATCTCGCCTGATCCAGGTTACGCTTCTGAAAGAAAGTCTTCCCAAACTCATAAGTGCTGATCATGACTGCACAGGCGGGAGCAACTTTGATCACTCTTGGAAGAAAACCTGAAAAAAGCAAAGCTGATTATTGAAATGTACACCAGTCTCACTGTTTCAATAATAAAAAGTTAAAGCCATGGTGTGTAATTTCTAATCCAGTTGGGTCTTGCACCAAAACATTGTTTAAAAAGAAAACAAAAAATAAAACAGAACAAAGCACCTAGTATGCTTTGGAACTTTGCTTTGAAAATGTAACAAAGCACAAAGTGACTCTAAAGAGAGTTATTCTCTTTATCAGTAAAATCGGATCCTGTTTTGGGAACGAACACTTTACAATATTCCTCATTTAAATTATTTAAATAAGGCTGGCCTTGTTGAATTGCATTAGCAGTGGGTTGAAACTTGCCGTTATAGTGTAGGCGGTGACATTTCCGAAACACACTTGAATCAGTTGACCAATCACAACACACCGGTCCAGCCAACCAATCAGATCACATTGTGCTTTTCAGAAGTGCGTAATAGACTGTAGAAATTAGAGCTTACCTGCAAACAAACCCCTGTATCCCATGTCAATCCAGATATTCCTCATCATGTTCCATGTGGAGGCTGGTTTCTTATTAGAGATTGCTGAGAAAGGTCAAAATGTCATGAAATTTGATGCCTGATAAAATGTAACTAATTCTAGCTTAAGTAATCAGCACTTAAATTGTTTTTAAAGAGAGTAGTCATCTATGAGATCATGTCACTCAACCTTCAGGTTGAATTACAACACTCCTTTTAACATATTAAGAGGTGAAACTACAGATGCTGCCATACCTCCGACAGCATCCATTTCCCCTAACTGGATTTGCCTGCGCGTTTTCACCACGTCAAACGGCAGGGTCAGAGCTGCAGCGATCTGTGTCAAAAAGAAGGTTTTCAGAAAAAAAGAATCAAAGCAGTGCAACTGTTTTCAACATTGATGTGTTTCTTTAACAGCAAATCAGCATATTAGAATGATTTCTGAAGGATCATGTGACACTGAAGCCTGGAGTAATGATGCTGAAAATTCAGCTTTGCTATTAAAGGAATAAATGACATTTGTTTTCTATTTTATTATAATAAATGCAGCCTTCGTGCACAGCAGATACACTTAATTATACTGTTATATTCACAATTATACAACTCTCATCACTGCAAAACCAATTTAGTTCTAAAGAACTTCAACTATGTAGTCATGTTTTATGTATGTAGTAAGATAATACACAAAATATCACTTGACCAATTAGTTAAGTGCAAAAATTTCAATGCAAAAGATCACTCATGTCCTACATTCATCTGGGACAGAAGTCGACCCAGCATTTGTTCTCACGTAAAAAGCCTTTATTGTAAATCAGTCAGGCCAGATAAGATATCACGCTCTGTTCACATTGTTTAATCTTTTTTCCCTCACTGTAGCCTTATGTAATCATTCATAAACTCATCCATATTAATTTACAGCTATTGAGTTCCTTCTTTTAATGCATCATTTAAAATAAAAGTCATCAATTATAACTGGCTTTTGAGAGTGAGGTGATACTGGGATACTCACAGCTCCTGAGACGGCCCCGGCTGTAAAACTGATGGTGAAGGAGGTCTGTGGTGCACTGTTCTGCTCACACAGCTGTGCCTTCACTAGCTCATAGTTAAACCAGTACAGGGCTGATGGTGGGGGAAAAACAGTCAAGCACTGCATCTGCGGAACATCCCACTGCCAGAGAATGTACAGGTCACTGACCTGAAAAGGGCACGTCCCGTAGGACAGTGGGACCCCAGCCTCTCCAGAGAGATAACCAGCCATCCTGAGCCACAGACGAGCGGATACACACCATCAGCTCGCTGTATGGGAGCCTGCGGGACTGCATCTTAGTCCGAACCAACTCCAGAGGACTGATGACAGACACTGCTCCCACTGAGCAGCACAGAGAGGAGACGTCAATAACGTGACAGCAGAGATCACAACACAGCAGTCACGATCAAACAGACCAATTCAAAAGTACAAAACTGGAGATGCACCAACATTTTGCAGCCGTCTAAAATACTACATTTATTTTTTTTTAAATAAACGTGAATTTACAGTATTATAAATGTACAACTTGGATTTTCTAAAGATACATTTAACTGTGTACATACTTTTGTTCAAAGGTTTGTGATCAGTATGTATTAAAAAAACTTTTATTGAACAAGAATGGGATTAAATTGATCAAAAGTGACAGTAAAGATTTTCGAAAGATTCTATTTCAAATAAAAGCTGTTCTTCTGAACTTTCTAATCGTCAAAAAACAATATGACAAGTTTCCACAAAAATATTAAGCTCCACAACTGTTTTATACATTAAAAAAATATAAGAATTGTTTCTTGAAATCGTCATTTCAGAATGATTTCTAAAGGATCATGTGACACTGAAAATTCAGCTTTGTCATCACAGGAATAAATTACATTTGAAAATATTTTGAAATAGACGACATTTATGTCAAAAAGTAATATTTCAGAATATTTCTGTATTTTTGATTAAATAAATGCAGCCTTAATAAATGTGAGCATAAGAAACTCTCAAAAACATCTTATGAACCCAAACCTCTCAATGTCTTGTGCAGAGTAAGGGTGCATACAGAGCCAATAGCCCTATTAGTGCAACTACAACAACTGAACAAATCCATATCATGGCAAGAAACACTCAATTAAAGAGAAAAGACAGTCCATCATTACTTTAAGAAATGAAGGACAGTCAACCCGAAAAATCTCAAGTACTTCAAATGTATCCCAAGTGCAGTTGCCAACGCCATAAAATCCTATGATGAAACGGGCTCTCATGAGGACCGTCCCAGGAAAGACCAAGAGCTAACTTTGCAGCAAAGGATAAGTTTCTTAGAATAACCAGCCTCAGGCCCCGTCCACACTACTGCGTTTTCGTTTAAAAACAGAGAATTAAAACGAAAACGATCTCCGTCCACACTAGCGTTTTACCTGCGTATTAGAATTTATCTCCGTCCACACTAAAACGACTGAAAACGTGGATCACGTGACCATTCACCAACACTGGGCATGCGCGCGCCGGTGTAAACAGTGGTTGGCGAATCAGGGAAAGATACGTCATGACTGATGACACCCAATCATAGAGCCGAGCGTGAGCCTCTGCGTCATCATTTGTAAACTCCTCCGTTTTGTCTCGTCCACACTAAAACGCCCTCCGGAGATTCAAAACGCAAAACGCAGCTGCAGCGTTTCTAAACTTCTCCGTTTTAGGTCTTCGTTTTTCCCGTTTTAGTGTGGACGGGAGGTGCAAACGTTTTTAAACGAAAACGCAGTAGTGTGGACGGGGCCTCAGAAACCGCCGATTTATAGACCACATAAATGTTTCTAGGAGATCAAGTGGCAGACATATTTCAACATCCATTGTTCAGAGGAGACCATGTGAGTCAGTACAGTGCTGCATCAGATGACCTGGCCTCCACAAATCACCCGATCTAAATCCAATTGAGATGATTTGTGATGAGTTGGACCGAAGAGTGAAGGAAAAGCAGCCAACAAGTACTCAACACCTGTGGGAACTCCTTTAAGGTGGTTGGAAAACCATTGTGAGTGACTACATAATGAATCTGATAAGAATGCCATGAGTGTGCCAAGCTGTCATAAAAAAATAAATGTGGGTACGCTGGAATATCTAAAAACATGTTCTGGCTGGTTTAACACTCTTCTTTACTACGCAATTCCAAACATGTTCTTTCACAGTTTGTACTAAAAGTACAATGTTAAAAAAATAAAGAAAAACCCCTGAAGGAGAAGGTGTGTCTAAACTTTTGACTGTTACAGGCTGCACATATATTTCTTGATTTGAATTAGATGGCAGCAAATCTAAAAGTAAAAACGGGGGAATGATAATGCATATTTAAAGCAACACCAAGTAACTTTTCCTCTGCGGTCGCCCTACAGGTTGGAAGCGGAATTGTTCATTACCGCTGTCATTAATTTAGCCTTACTGTCGCACACACGCTTGTTGTTTATCCAGCACCGGATTTGAAATGAACGATGTCCACAGACAAGGTAGAGTATGTTGCATGATTTAATGACAGTATGATGTATTACGAAACGAAGAAAAACAAAATAATGACTATTGTAAAGCTTGACGTACAGCAAGTCAAATTTGTAGTTTTGTTATGTCTCATTAGAAACCTCGACCCAATCTGGCAATCTTACATAGCGTGGTTATAGCAGAAAAAGGACCGCAAAGCAGAGGCATAAGTGCCTTTCACCCTGTTACGACTTGATGAAACCACTGATTTCGGAAACATTATTTTAAGGTAAAAAAATCTTACGTAGTGTTTCTTTAAATATCCAATAGTGACAGATATGTTAAATATGCCAATACATGATTTATTATGCAGGTTTTTAGCTTTGTTTGGGGATGCACATATATATATATCATTTTTTTAGATCTTCATAATACACATTACAGTTCTGCAGTCTTGTAAAAGATGCTTGTATGAGACAGGAAGGACAAGTAAGTACTCACATCTCGCTAACCCTCCTGCTATAAGGGGAATATGGTCCCCTTGATAGCCCATGCTGTAACGCAGAAAGTCTCGCAGCTGATCATAGCAGGTGAAGTAGATGACCGTGGCAGGAACTGCCATCACCCTTCAAATACAAACACACCAATGAGTATATTTCACTGAAAACAGCTTGTGCACGAATTACAAACGCATGTTATTTTCAAGGACTCAGAGTTGTTTTTATTTGCTGGTTTGTCAGGCTTTTCGGTCAAGTCAACTTGATTATTTACAGTCAACTTTAATCATTAACATGTTATTTATAAACGTACAGTCAAATACGCTTACACAGAATTTCGGTTATTCAGTAAACAGCATGACCACTGTAGTCGGATTCACAACTAATGACTACGTTATCTGAGAGTTATCTGTCTGAATCATACAGAATCCTTCACTCAATGATCTTTGAATCTGTCAAAGCATTTGCAGAATTGACCCTTTGCTAAGCCCCGCCCTGCGTAGTTACTGTTGCTACGCCTGTCAAGCTTTCGCGGCTGGCCCATCTATTATAGTGTGGATGCACCCGGTGTCAGACATTCCCAATGAGATAATTGGTAATTTTCGGCGAACAAGTGAAACATCTGAGAGAGCAAGACAAAAGGGACTACAGTATGCATTCGAGGGATATATTCACGACATTATATGCAACCGATTAGAGAATAATCTCTTAAAAATTTAAGTTAAAGCCTAACGTTATAGTCCCAGTGCAAGCAGCAGCGCCTCATACGCTGACCGTTCAAATGGGAAACACAAATTGAGGAACAGCTATGTTCATACACAGCAGGGTATGTGAAAATAATCGTAATAATTATAAATCAAACAGCTTATCAATAAATCTTGTGAAATAACACTAATACCGGGAGAGCCGCGATCGGATTGGGTTAAGTTAGGGGACGTCGATTAACAAAATACTGAAATATATTTTAAAGTAGCCTATGTCAGTGAGCCTTTGTCTTGTCTCTTTAATCGTCTTATTTTACGTTGTATCATTAGGACCAAAGAACCGTCAATATTTCCAAGCAATAGAATAGGTGTTTTTGTTAAGCATGTCGACATTTACCAGAATGGATCTCGCACATAGATGCTTGATCACGCCAATCATTTCTCCCCTTGGCTTTTAGATTTTCTGGAAGGAAAACAACTCCTCTCCCCCGTCCAAACTTTTAGTATACCGGTATCAGATTTGCACAATCCATACGCACAATGCTTCAGCATGTTCCCTCGTTCGAAAGCTTGACAGACCTCCCGCGCATAGTTACGGTTGCTAAGACATGATTGGCCAGTGGCGGTTTTCGGGCGTGGCTTAGCGAAGGGTCAATTAAAATCTCAATTTTTCTTCTTAAATCTTAATTTAACTTAATTACTACGGTTTCTTTATTGAGAACAGTGCTACATTGCTGTAGACTTTCCATCCAAGTCTGACTAAGGGAACTTTTCATTGCAATTTTATACTTATTTTAGTAGGAGGGATTTACATCGAGGAAAACTAAGAGTCTCTGAAACAAAGCATGTAAACGAGCTGAGAAACGAGATCCAGGTGGGCAGGGCTTCCCACACTGAGATAAGAACCTCAAGACAAATGGTCTCTGTATACAGGTTTTCAAACCTGCTCAACAGGGCTCTTCAAACGTTGAGACACGAGAACAGGACAAGCAGGCCACCTCGTACCGAGACCTTTTACTGAGATTTCCTGATCTCATCATTTATGAAATTTCTCAAATACTATTGTATTGGAATCTAAATTAACACTAAACTACAAGTCATTACTTTTAGCAACAGCCAAAAGTCTTTGTCTGAGCTGCAGTTACAGCACAAATAGAGGCAACTGATGAAGTAAAATTAAAGTACGCAAGTCAAGCAGTTTATTTGTGACATGATGCTGGACTTACAGTGTGGGGGGAAGCCCGCTCCACAAAGACCTGATCCCCTCATTACGTGTGATCTTAACAAATGCATCCTGAAAAACAAAAAGTAAATGAATCATGAATGTGTCATTACAAAAACTTAATCACAATTTGTAAAAGTGCAAATAAATTGTTACCACAGTCCCGCTGAAATGGGTGGGGGTTTTGTACCAGCTGGAGCAGCTTGACATATTCTGACACACATAGACATGGTCCATCAACCCGTTACAATAGAGGAAACATTTCCCTAAAAAGACAAAAAAATATAGTAGCGTAAACCTAATTTGTAATACTTCTGCAAATACATTGCCAATGGCCACAAGCACCCAAGTACTCAGGAGTATACTCTCTTTGTAAATCTAAAGCATTTCTCTATTTTATTACTTATGAATGGGAGAAAGGGCAACACGAAATATGGCAGAATAAGTCCCGCCTTCTAAAATAAAAAACCCACTCGCTGATTGATAAAGTCATCGTGTCAACTTTGGTTGCTTTAGAAACCGCTAATGTTCAGAGACTCGCTCTTAAGACTGCGTAGCCTGAAAACATGCAATTTTTAAATGCTATTTGAGCATGAGAAACAACATTTATGGGACAGTTCATGTCAGATTTTGTTTGCTGATTTGAAATATGTCATTTAATTGAGTTTTTGAGAGCAGTTAAGTAGTTCTTGAGTAATTGAGTAGTTCTTGAGAGTTCAGGAATCCCCCATTCAAATAGAAAGGACTTGGTCTTGGATGCCCCAAATAGATGTCTACAGGTGTTGCAAATATGGCCGCCAAGAGAATAGAACTTTCCTTGAAAGGGACATTTTTGTGAACTTATTTTCAACTACAAAATACTTCATTTTTAATCGTGTAATTGGCTATTTTAGAACTTTGAGTAGAAACTGAGTAGGATTGCTTAAGGTTGGGACAGCAACTGTACATGTATGAGTTTAAGTCAACATTCAATGGAAATTCGCCCAATCTATTTTGTAAGTGAATGTTATTGATCTGATTGTGAATGACTCATTCAGGCATGCCATTATTTTCAATCCACATGTTATAATCTTCAGGTGAAACCACAGGCTTCTCTCTGGTGACGTATTTTGGTCAGCTTAATCCCCTTACAATAGACTGCAAGCTTGCATTCACATCAGCCTCCATCCAATCAACAACCGATGCCTAGAACCAAGTCACCACCATACTTTTCTGATAATCTGTTTCACTCAGATGTAGATCAAACATGGGTTGGTACTGCCACAATACAATTGTACAATTGCCACAATTGACAATGACTCCAGGATTGTTGTATTTGCAGACATAATGTGTAGCAATGTGATACAAGTTTTCCAAGCAAGGCTTTTCTGATAATTTCCTGCATTCGGTTCAAAGGATTGGTGATTAGGACTGAGGTCTTAGATAAGAGGCTCTATAAATATTAGTTGCATTGACCACGCTGTGGTAGTCTAACCAGGCACAAAAAAGCCTACTATTTTTAGACATTACACAAGACAGGTTCAAGGTAGATCTGCCTGGCATGGCTTATAGTTTGTCCTCATGAGTTCAGTAAATGGTCCACTGCTGTAAACACACTGAATAAACATTTATATTCAAGCAGAGTAGACCTCCGAAATATTTTCTGAATGCATTTTTCAACTTGTTGGGGTGTTTTGTGCACACGTGTCATGTCTGTTTGCAATGTGACCTTGCATTTACCCCTTTAGAGATGCATTATACAAGCCAAAATGTTATTAGCACTATGTGATTTAGATGTTTTGCAGAATGTGTTTGTAATTCAAGTGGTAGTTAGTGAAGCAAGCAGATGATCTTTGGGAGAGGGCCAATGTGCACAGATGCGAGTTCATTTGCTTCACATACTCACATTTTGAAGGGCGGATGACCCCAGCCCAGGGCCTTGAATCCGCTGCTAGTGCTACGAGAAAGAGAGAAAGAGAAAGATAGCTCATAGTGCACATAGCAAATGCAAAACAGCATGAGGTCTGTGTTATCAAGGGCTTACAGCAGGTTTTTAGATATAAACTTAATGTGCAAAAGTTTGGGGTCAGTTTGGCTTCAACAAGAATGCATTCAATTTGTCAAAAGTGATAGTTGAGTCATTTATAATGTTACAAAAGATTTCCATTTGAAATTTAAAATTTTTAAAAACATCTCTTATCTTCTCTGATGCAAACTATAAAGACCCCAATCTTTTGAATGTTAAATGCAGCTTCATTTTCACTGTTAATTAAGCTCGAGTAGTTCTAATTATTTTATTCCAGCTTATTATACAGAGAGTAAGCCATTTGTAGCCTTTACAACATTAGCTCTGTTAGTAACCTGACACACCCAACATGGCACCAACTCAACCCATGGTGAGAGTTTGGGGCAGGACTACGTTTAGCACACATTGGCAGACATGGTGTGTTTGAAAAACCTGTATGGAATCAGAGATTTTGCAATGCTAGTGGCAGAGAAAATATTCACTTGGCTTCAAGAGAAGAAAAAAAACATTCAGAGTACATCAGCAAGAGATAATTCCTCAGATGAGACCATCTTTTGGCGCTATTCTAACTTGAAGACTTATTTAAGCATTCGAAGGGAAATTTGAAGCACTGGTTGTAGAAACACTGGAACTAATATATTGAACTGGTGTGACTTGTATAAAGTCGAGAAAATGCATTAAGTTTACTGTTCCATTATCTGACATTCTGTCTGTGATCAAAAATTGAAGAGCTGCTTAAGAACTTCACCTTGATAGAGGGGAGTTTGCTGGGTTTGAAGTCTGATCTTCACTACATCCAATGGTGTGACTGGGGGAGGGAGAAAAACAAAGAAAGAAATTAAGGTTTAGCCTTGTATAAAAGTTTAAAAGATTTTGATTCTACATATAAAGCACAACACTAGCACAGGCACAAAGCTTGAAATGTCTAATATTAATTTTGGAAAATATATTTACAATCGGTTCCCTGTTGAATATATTTTAAAATGCAATTTATTCCTGTGATGCAAAGCCGAATTTCCACCATCGTTACTCCAGTCACATGATCCTTCAGAAATCATTCTAATATGCTGATTTGCTGCTTAAGAAACATTTTTCTTATTACCAATGTTGAAAATAGTTGTGCTGCTTAATATTTTGGTGGAAACTGATACATTTTCTTAGGAATCCTTGATGAATAGAAAATTCAAAAGTCAAGCATTTATTTGAATTACATAAATGTCACTTTAAATCAATTTAAAGGGTCCTTGCTGAAAAAAAAGTATAAATAATTTCTTGCATTGCTCAATGCAATTGATTAATACTAAAGCATTTGTATTTGATAAAATGTTTTATCTAAAACTGGACAAATGAAGGAAATGACAATAAAAACAGAATTTTCTCTAAATGGAGAAATGATTGTACCGACTCTTTTCCTCACCAAAAAGAGATGTTAGCACAGCCCCAGTGCCAGACGCCAGCATCTGCTGCACGGGCGTAATAGCAGCCAAAGGCATGACTGCAGGCCCTTCCCCCATCCTGACGGCCCACCTGAAAGACCTGAAGAGAGTATATAAATACATACATTCATTCAAGATGCTTAGGTTACATTTATTTTAATGGTCCTGTTTTTTTGCTCCTGTCATCAGGGAAACCTATTGACCTTCTCAGTCCTCTGCAAGACAATGTAATATTATCTGCTCTTAAATAATGACATTTATGCAAAAATAAAAGTGGATATGAAGAGAAAGTAACTCGTAGCAGCAGGCTTTATTATAATGGCCCTGCACAGCATATTGACATCTTATCTACTGCGAACACAGACGGGATGGGTCACCCTCCCTACTACTCCTGGGGCAGTCAGTAAACTACCTTATAAAAAACAAATCGAGCATGAGACTTTGACCGACATCGAGCGTGCTGCCTGGATGCATGCAGCTTGCATCATGTTAAGTGTCTGAACATGGGGTAGTTAGGAGAGTCAAGGCATAGTTCACCCAAAAATGAAAATTGTGTTGTTGTTTTTAAAGAAGATTGTAAACTAAACAGTTTGGGTTCTGTTTTGTTTTTGTCCATACAATGGAAGTCAATGGGAACCAAAACTGTTCTATTACGAACATTTTTCAAAATATATTTTTTATGTTCCACAGAAGAAAGTCATATGGGTTTGGAATGACATGTAAATGTCATCAGTAAATGATGACAGAATCTATCCTCTTACAACATCTAAACAAGGTGCATGATTGGATATAGTGGAATACAAGAGGAGGATTGGAGATTTTTAACTACATTAACTGGTACCATCTCCTACAAATAGTGCAAAAGCATGAACAAATGACAGCTTTAGGCTAGTAACACAGAAAGGAAAATCCATAAACTAAAAGATCAACAGAGAGCAGATAATCAGCTGTGAGCACAAAGTTGATCATATTGGCCTGACACATTTATGAGGCACAGGAAGCTAGTGACTGACTAACAGGAGAAACTGTCGAGGAGACTGTCTTAAAGGGAGACTGTGAAACGTATTGTTCACCGATGAGTCTACCTGCACGGTCTTTCCCACATCCATGGGGGTTACAGTGTGGAGAAGAGGCTTAACACCAAGAATGTTACTGCCCAGAGTGAAGCACAGGGTGAATCAGTGATGTTTGGGCTGCAATATCATTGCATTCCCTACTGTGCTTGATGGGCACATCACTGCCAAGGACTACCAAACCATGTGCACCTAATGGTACAAACACTGTACCAAAAAGGGGGTGCCATGTATCAGCATGATAATGCACCAAAACAAGACTTGTGGCAGAGTGGTTTGATGAACATTCATTGAACATCTCCCATTGGCTCCAAGTCACCAGATCTAAATATTTCTGAGCCACTTTGTGGTATTTTAGAGGAGCGACACAGAAAACGTTTTCCTCCACCTGCATCATAGTGAATTGCACTGTTCTGGAAGAGGAATGGTTCAAAGTCCTTCTAGCCTCTTGTGCTGGACTTGTATCTCTCTTTCCAAAAACGAATTGATGCTGTATAGTGGCCACAAAAGGAGGCCCTACACCATACTGATAATTTATTGTGGTTTCTAACTTTGCAAATAGTAACATATGTACTTAAAAAACAATTATTCAGGCAATGCCTTTTCAGTCACTGTTGTAAAAGTCACTTAATAGCCATATGTTCAGAATGTTTTACTAAATAACATTTCAGGCATAAAAGAGTAGGCCTAATATGGACTTCATGCATAACAAAATGATACGGCTGGTATCCTTGAACCTAAAAAAATACCACTAAAATTCAGAAATTCACAAACAAAGAACAAAACGTGCTGTCAACTAAAAAACAAAACACTAGTAGGCGATGAAGGAAGTTGATCCAAGTCTTGGGTAAGCTAAAATATTGCCTGTCTAGAACAAAGCACAATATATTTGTTCTAGTTGCCACAATTGGTTAAAACAAAACCATTACAGAACGAACATCCTCGATTACCAATACCAGTGATCTAACAACGGATCTCTTCCATTATCAGCACAGTTTCATGAGCTGTACGCTGATCGCATTAGATTCAATCAATGGCGCAAGATTGTGGCACATTGTGTACAGAGACATTAAATGAGTCCTTCTGAAGCTAATGCAGCAGAAAGGGTAGGTTATTTAAGAATAAATAGGACGGTTCATGTAGACAACTCACCTTTTGTCTAAACCGGAAGGTTTTTGTGCATCTGTTCGGTTCGTGACATTCTGAAGTGAGTCTCTCCTCCTTCGTGCACTGCAGTCGGAGAGTGAGACTCAAATGCGCACAACAGCAGCAAGCAGAGAGGGTGGTCATGAGAAACACACTGCGCCCCCAGGCGGCACAGCTCATGCCAAATACACGTTTGGAGTTGTTTTTTTGATAATGCAGCCCAGCTAAGTATTGTCACGTTTTCTTAAAGGGATACTTCACCTCTGGAAAGATGAATGTTTACACAAAATGGGTTATTTATGTAGAAGAAATGTGAAATTATTTTTTGAATTTGGAGCTTTCTAGACTGAAAAATGGCAGAAAATGTATTTTTGGCTTATGTGGATGAAAGGCGGCTGTTTGCTTCGCTGCCCTAGGAGGCCACGCCTACCGATAGCACAGCGCAGTAGACTAGTTAAACAAGTCTAGGCTACTAGTGAGTCTCCGTTATGAGTCTGCCCGAAAATGTTTTTCGAGATCGCCCAAAATGTCCGGGATCCGGCTTTTGCATTCTACAGTGGCGAGCAGGACGACTAAGGGCCGTGGGAGAACGGCGCGAGGCCGGTGGCGTGATTACCGTTGAGCGACTCCTGTGAGACACACCAGTCTCGTATCTCTCACAGAGCAGGAATTTTCTTAGCAATGTTAAAACACACATTAACTGATCTCTTGTTTAACGTTCATGTAAACACTACATTCAAATTCACCAATCGGAATGAATTCAGTTAGGTGTGCAGTGCATGCAAACAATGAATTTCGACTGCAGAAAGCAAAAGCTGAATCCCGGACATCGATGGTCGGACATGTCCGGGAAAAAAAGAGGATGATAACCCCTACTACTCAGCTTTCTCCACAGAACAAGAGCCTGCTAGCTTAGCTTTCAAAAAAAGATGGCTGACAATATGTGTACCTTCTGTGAGTGAGAGCCCACCCTCTATGGGGGGTTGAAAATATGCAGGACAACCCCTACTACTGGCTGTAGTCTTTAGCCTCTGACCAAAAAATCCTTAGATGATGCAAAATGACGATTTTTACATCATCTGAGGATTTTTTTTCCAGACAAAAAAATAAATTAATCTCTCATCTCAGGGGGATATGAGGGTGGAAGGCATGGTATTTCGAAAATACTACAGGTTTTCTACTAATACAAAACTTAATGCTGAATCCTGAAGTGTCCCTCTAAAAGTCGCTCTCTAGAAAATGAGAAATGGGATAAAAGTAAATGTAATGCTCCCAATTACACTGCAGGATGAAATTACGAGAAAGCATAACATGGAGGAATGATTTATGATTTCTAAAAAATAAAAGGATTTAAATAAAAAGTTACATAGTAAATTAATGACATAACATATGTGATTTGCACCTTTTATTGGACTGAGGAAGCAAATACATTTTTGTATACCTTACTGCCATCAAGGTTGCAGGGAAATATGAAATGCTGTTTGCTCTTTATTTTACAGTACACATATTTGACAGTTTAGTTATACAAGTAGTATGTACATTACTGGGCTAAAATAAAGTGCAAACAAAACGCTTCCTTGGCAGTTTCCCCAATGAGAAAATTCCCCAAATTGGGAGGCTGTGGGAAAAATCCTTGATAGGTTTATACGCTGACAATTCAAAAGCAATTTTGAAGTGTTTTCAGACCTGGAAAATGTGACATGAAATTAATTTAACTTGCAGAATATTGCCAAATTTTAGAGCAGTCATTTTTTTTTTTTTTTAATTTCAGCTCCATAATCATAATGCTCTATGTATGGTTTTTGTTAATGTAAAGATAAAGCTTTACCATCATCAGTTATAACTATATTCAATATCACTTTCATAAACATCAGAAATCAGTTACAACCCAATAGAAACAAAGTCTTGCTTTCAGCTTCACAACCTCAAGGTTTATTAAAAGGTTTCCCTCTCAAGTCCTTAAGAGATCACTAGCATGAAATGAGCCAATTAAAAGTGTAAACTAGTCTTGATTTTAGAGTGCAATCTCACTCTGCAGTTGAGATTAAAACGTGTCTGATTCTGCGGTTCGCTGTCAAATACAGCATCAACAGGTGAGGTCATCCATTTTTATGTGGCCACGTCACAAGGTGGTTATCACAACTGTGATGCACTTTCTATTGTACAAGACAATTTTTTGTAAAAAAAAAAAAAAAAAAAAGTTATGGAAACCAAACATCCATTGGTCTGCATTTTCACTCGGCTATTTGTTATCCAGTGTGTTTAAACAGTTTAATATTGTTCACAAATATCTTGTGAGATGTAATACTCTAAATGATAACACATCCTTACAATGCTAACATCAATGTGAAATTAGACAGAACCAGAAACAACCTTAAAGACATTGCTTCATTCTGTTTTTATTATGAGATTATAAACTTCAGACAATGCATGCAATTCTCTTCTGAAAGTGATTATAAATGACTCAATTCAAAGTGATAAGGAACCAAAGTCAAGAGAAATAAGGCAAGGAACACTTTCTGGGATTTTTACAGATTTATTTGTGAAACCAATGAAAGATTAGAATCGAAGCTTCTGGAAGAACCATTTGTTCTTGCCTGTCTTGTACCTGGAAAAAGAAAACATTCATTGCCATCACTATCACCATATGTAAAACAATGCTTATATTGATAATATAAAAGTGAATATTACATCTAGTGCACAAGATCAGACTGTTTCTACAGTCAGCACGCTTTGGACTACATCACAACACTACGAGTCAAATTCTGCCAGTCTTTTTTTCTAGATAAAATTAAGGAAGCCAATTATCTGTGCACTACACTAATCCTTAATGTAACATGTAAGCACTAAAGATCAAACAACATCCAATTTAATTGCAATTGTAAAATAAAGTAGTTCAGATGGATCTGCTGACAAACACATACCTCTCCTCAAACTTAACCTTGGCCTCTCTCCTGGCTTTGCGCTTCAGAGCAGGATCCCTGAAAACATCCTTGTTGACAACAGTTTTGTCCAGAGGAATGTCAACTGAGTATCTAAGGAGAGATGATGCATTGATTAGACAAACAAAAATGTACATAATGAAAATGTGCCTTGTTATAGTCAGCATTCATTAGACAAGGGAAATCAAAAAAAAAATAAAAAAAAATACCCCTGTCAAGACCCAGAGACAAAACATGCTGTGACAAAACTCTGAACATCAGAGCACACCCAGAGACGCCACACAACTTTAACTCACAAACAAACAAGGTAAATTAAGACATAAAAGCTGTTCTGGTTTAAACACTCTGGCTTCAAGAGGAAATGGAGTGTGCATGTAGAGCCAAAGTGATTTCAATTCACTGATTTGACCTCATATTCTTATTACAACTGTAACATTGTTTAAAATGGTCAAATGAAACTAGGGATGCACCGAATATTCGGCCACCGAAAATTTTCGGCCGAAAATGGCCCAAAAGTGCATTTTCGGTTTCCGGCCGAAAGACTTTTGTCACCGAAATAATACGGCCGAAATTTTGTCATGACGCAAACAGAAACCGCGACCTGCACGTGCTTGTCTGAAGCACCATGTCTGCGGTGCGGACGTATTTCAGTGTATCTGAACCCGCGAGGAGACAGAAGCCTTGTTTATCCACTGCTCTAAACAATGCGCGCCGCCATGACAACGACTCCGGTTGCGAGCGGGTCAAGTATAAATGCCTCAACCGTTTGGAGCGGTGCGCGCGCTGTCTGTGAAAACACGCGCTTCGGAGGCAGGCGAAAGTAAACAAGGCAGCGCGAGTCTCCACAGACAGCGCGCGCACCGCTCCAAACTGCGTTTTTGAAAGGCTCGCCATTGTACTATTCCTTGAAACAACAGGGGACGACTCAAGTAACTGTCATCTAACCAGGAATCGGTGAGAAGAAGAAAGATAAACACATGACAATGTTTATTTTTTTAGTATTCCACCACCAATACAAAAATAATCATGTTAAACCCAGTAAACCCTGAGATTATTACTTGTGACATTACAAATAGGCTAATATGTATATGAGGACATGTATGTAACGTTATAGAACTAACGTTAAATTAATGCTCTCTTAAATATGTTCTACATTCCTTAAACATGTTTAGTGTTTCACTAAACAGGCTTTTTATGGTTTTGTATGCTAAATTTTTTAAATGTAAGCAACTAATTTAGACTTGCAAACTAGGTGCTGGTGTGATGAGAAGTTCATGCTCGACTTTGTTTTTATGAGAGAACATTTAATTTTAAAACCTTTCTGCAGGCCATATTATTATTTAATGTACACATGAGTGGGGTGAATTTTATTTTATACGGTGCATTGTGCTAAATAAATATTTGTAATTGATTTATTCTTTGAAAATGTTATATTAATTTATGCAATTGTAATGCCTTGATTTTAGTAAAGTTTGTACACAGTCATAATAGCCATAAATGCAATGATACTAATAATTGGCATAATTTCTTTCGGTGTTTCGGTTTTCGGCCTTGGTTTCCTCTTTTTCGGTTTTCGGTTTCGGCCAAGAATTTTCATTTCGGTGCATCCCTAAATGAAACCATACATTTAAAAACACTCATAATATATGTAAACCCCGTAACAGGGCTATGAACCGGTTCAAAAAAGAAAAACGCCCGAAAAAAAACCCAGTAACAAACAAGTTTGAACCTTCTGAACAGAAACACTTATTTGCAATAAACAATAACCAGTTAATAACGTCATTTTATTATTCAGTTTAATATTTCCTATTTAAATCACGATGCAATGTTATAGGGCTGCACTATTCATCGAATTTATCAAGATCACAATTTTGGCTTTCCATGATCAAATTTGCGTGGTCGAGCGATATTTATCATGCGCCATTCTGTTCACTAATCACTGTACCACAACCAGGTTTTACATTTCTTCAACATCAAATAACAATGACTCTGAACTTTATCCATAAATCGAACTTCCATAGTGCATAGTTCTGCCTTTACATGTTCTCATTTGGTTATTCTGTTATGAAATATTTGTCTTTTTATTGAATGTATATTTTGAGTTTTATTCACATACATTATGCAGGTACAACACAGCGCAGTTTTTATCCAAAAATATATTTACACAATGCTAAGTAGTGCCCTGTTGAAGTCATTGTGTTGTTCACACTACGTGACGTGTAAATGATCCGCAACAGGGGCCACAAACTACACAAGCTGACAACTGCTCACAACAACTCTATTCGGTCCCCAAACCACATTGTGTCACGAAAACACATGCGAGAAGTGGAGAGGAAAATGACGGGAAACAGGAGTGGTTTATTCGAAAATGGACGTCGGGAAGAAAGTAGTGCTGCAATAACACACTACATATTTGTCACGTGTCGGCGAGGCGTCAGCGAGCCTCTTTGATGCGTTGTTGAGTAGTTTACACAAAGATTGTCGAGTGCTGAACACCCACTAATTTGCCCCCGATAACAGCTCGACCTGTTGGCGAGGTCGTCGACTTGAAAATCGGGCTTAAAATCATGTTGTGTGAACTTAGTGCTAACTGCATAAGCTCCATACATTAAGCGGCACAATCAGTCAGGTAAACCGTATGTGACGGTCAGCAAGGTACTTGGATCATAAAGTCCACAAACTTGACAATTGCAACTAAAACCAACGAACAACCATGAAGTTGCATCTATATAGACTGTCGCTCAACTTTGTGGTTAGTAGCACATTAAATTGATAAAAAGTGGCCGTAAAAAAAAAATATTACAAAAGACTTGGTTTATCATGGTTTTCAAAATAAACAGCATGACTATACAACATTGATAAATGTTTCTTGAGCAGCAAATAAGCATAATTTAGATTATATTACAGTTTGAGAGTGTTTATTGTGTTTTTGATCAAATAAATACAGCCCCGGTGAGTATAAGAGACTTGACTCATATGAGAGCAAGCATTGCTCTGAACCTGTACGAGTTATGGCACACTGTTCACAGGATGTACCTACCTGGTTGGCATGAGGTGGTTGTAGTTGAACACCTTCACAAAGGCCTTGATCTTGGACCTTTTGGCAACCTTCTTCTTGCCCATGGTTGCGGTGACTTTACGAGGATAACGATCGATGCCTGCGACCAGAGCGTGGCTGTAAGGACGGTCTGTGGTGCCATCATCAATGTTCTGAGAGGAGGAATAAGAAGAGCAGAACAATGTCAATATACACAATCAAGATGTTATGATTCTATACAAATGTAACCCTGGAAGCCATCTTTCCCATAAGATGGAGAGATGTTAAATTAAAATACCTTAACAATCACAGCCTTGCGGCCAGCATAACGTCCAGCCAGGACCATCACCACCTTGCCAGGTTTCATAAACTTGCCCATCTCTGGAAAACATGAATGTGAATGTAACATTAGCATTTATCAGAAAACAAGACACCAAGTAGCACAATACAAGCTGCTAACATCGCCAAAAACGTTGTAATGGGCAAATTAATTATGTACCAGTTATCATAGTTAAAATGAGGCTTTGAATGTAACTTGTCTCTTCGGGGAAGCACATTTATATGTCTAAGTTAGATGGCAGCTTACAGCACTATGCTAACTGGTAATTGTACAGCCATTCTAAAAGCAGAGTTTAAACAATTTTCTTAACCATTTAATGGAACAATTGCATCTTCTTCACATATTCATATGTATATTACACACGACTTATAATGAACGTATGCTGCCGCTATACAGGAATGCTATCATGTTAGAAGGCGGCAGAGACACAGTGAGTATTAAACCCATCATCTCCAAGTCTTAACGTAATATTAAGACAATAAACACTTAAAATAAGCAACAGGGATATTCTCATTCAAGGTGACAAGAAAAAAAACCCTTAGGTTTTATATCGTTGTCGATGTTCACGGATTATTTCTCGTGTATAAAACTTACTGATGGTGCTCTATGGCCGACGACAACAGGAAAGGAAGTGGAAAGCGCGATCGTGACCCTTGACACCCGCGGCGAGTGACGTATTTCCGTCGATTTGTACACGGGCTTTGGTAAAACAGAATAAATGTTGAATAAATACAGCTGCACATAAAAGTTTTGGATATGCGATGTATTTAGGATTGTGCAAAAATAAGAAATGCCTTCCTTTTAATTCACATGTGTAAAAAATCAATTCAATGGTGATTCTGTTTCAATTCGACGAATAAAAATCATAAAAATACATATAAATCCATATAAATGCATAATATGTTAGTGTCAAAACCATAGGGTATATGAACATTATATATATAATGTTTGTGGAAATACCTCAAACGTTTATGATAATGTGGTTATTGTGGGTTATTCATTATGGAAAATATAATGTATTATTAAAAACTACACTGAATAAAATTCTTATTTCATTCTATTTTAAATCTCATTCTTCAATTTTTCCAAACCCGGGTGATAGTAAACATACCTGGAGATATTATTTTGTTTGTTTTTACATCCTTTTAGAAATCAGTTACAAATATGTATGATATAAAATAAAACCAGTAATAGACCATTAGTAATAGTAATAGGCCAACTCTATTTTGGAAACCATTTATTGATTAATTAAATTAAATTAATTTATCATTAATGTATTTGTTTATGAGAAGAAAGTAAGAGTTAAAAAGAATGTGACTGCACCAGATTCAAAGAGCATCCAGAACATTATATCCATGAAATCACTGAAAAGACACCATTGTAACAATTAAAAATGATGGCACAATTTTTAAAAAGTGAATGTAATTGTCACTGATGTTAAATTATTGTATGTGCACAAAGATAGAAATCATTTCTGAAATAGATATGATGAACAACAAAACAGATGGAGAATCACATATTCAGGTGTAGGGGGAAAAGAGACTACATTAAATAAAACAACTAATTAAAAAAGGCAAATAAATGCATCACAACCATTCCTCCATATTCTAATAGTTTCAAAACACCAAATCAACAACAAACAAAAAAAGTTTCAAAATACCAAATTTACAGTAAATGGTAACAAACAGTCCCTTCTTACTGCATGATGGTTTCAGTAAATCTGGATTTAAGAGGGTTCAAGAACATGGAATCTATAATCAGAATGTGTACAGAAGTAGGATACAATTTCAATGATTGTAGTACATTCAATATTTCAGAGCAGTAAAGAAGAATTGACAAGACATGGAGACAGATATTCAAGCAGAGCCTTTAAACACTGGCAACGAATAACAGAACATAAATAATTCAGATAGCATATCAGTTTCAAATTCAGCAAATATGTTTGATGCACTTCCTCCCATAGCAGCGAACAAGCAGCACTACCACAAGATCAGTTTTCTACAATCAATTTTACAGTGTCAGCTGGCTGAAATGAGCAAGTTTGTGTAGAGTGGAATCCGGTGATTTACAAACACCAATGAGCATCTCTTCGTCTTTTCAGAATTGCCTGAGTGTGTTGATTGCATGCATGGTCTCTTCTCAGAAAGCCATAAGAACACAGAGCAGCAATATGATATGCACTGTCCCAGTGTTTTAAATATAATGACAATATAATGCAAATGGAAACCAGTTTTAAAAGAAAAAACATCTTATGATTTGTCTGTGATGCACGGTACAGTAACAGTCCAAGCTCAGGAAATGAGTGCATTCAGCTACATACAGTTTATGTATGTATGATATATATGCACACTGTAGTAGTGCATTTGCAATGGCCCTTGAATAGAGTTCAAGTAATACATTCTTCTATATAGTGTAATGTGATTGACACAACAAGCCCCCTAAAAGGTTACATGCTCAGGGTCACTAAACTGAGCACATTTCCTTTGAGTTGTGACCGATGCAGCATATTAAAACCTGCCTACATAATCACCCTCTTCAGTTTAAAGGAGACATCCAGGCAATCGAGCAAACAGCAACACAGTGCCTCAAAAACAGTTGCTTCACTTCCATTTTTTAATTACAGTGTACTCGTTGTTTTGGGAATATGATTTGAACTTCTGAATAAAGAGAAATAGTATTACAGAATATGCTTTTTATCATAATTTTAAACTTATGAGGGTAAATCTAGCCCAAAATGACCAAATTTATTTTTGCTTAGAAAGCATCTTTGATATTTTTCAGCTGCCTGACAGCCAAGTCTACGGGAAGGCTGAATTTGAGATGGCTGAGGCGGCCCAGGATTCGCAGGGCACCTTCAAAGCCTGTCTGGGCCATGTAGCTCCAGGGCTGGTAGTGTGAGTGTATGAGCGTCCCAGACTTACACAGCAGGTTAAACCATGACACAAGCCTCTGCTCATTGAGAGCCATGCACACTAAGGCCTTAAACTCAGAGTCCGCGCTACGCTTGAATCGCCCGTGCTCTTTGAGAACTGTATGGATGGCCCATAACAGAGACTGCTTGGGTGTGACCGTCACAGGACCGCCCCCTACGGGCAAACCGAAGGATTGCGAGAGCTGTCGAGCAGGTGATTCCACGAACGCCTGCCCGTTTTTGGAATGATAGTACTTGACGAAAAGTTCCCAAGGATGCAGGGACTGAGGAGAAGAGCTGAAGGGCAGCAGGCAGGAAATGGGGGCAAGGACCAGGCTCATGCCCTGAGAAGGAGCATATAATCCGTGGGCCAGCAGGTCACGGAGCGCAAACGCTAGCTCTTTACGCACCAAATTGGTGAGTTCGTCCCGAGGTCCTTCCAACGACAGGCAGGCAGAGTGGCTGACCACATGTTCCTCCAGAGAGCTGGGCTGCTGGCGGGAGGCTTGCAGACGCACACGCTCCACGGCTCCTTCGAGTTTCTGCAGCAAGGGACCGTAATCTTGAGCTTCAGCTCCCTGAGACCACATGTTCTGGGGCACGTGGCCTGCAGCGCATCCGAACTGGCTCAGAGCGAAGATCTGCAGAACCGCTAAGGCTTTCTGGATGAGCTGAAGCCCGGTTTCCCGTATCCTCTGGGCTTGTTCGGGATCCACTTTGGATGGGCAAGAAAGGGATTTAAAGTTACACGCCTTAGCTTTAAAATTGAATAAAATGGTATTATAAAGTAAAGTATAATTACCTCGCTTCATCCCTCCAGTGGCTCCAGAGTTTGGACCGGCTGCTTGAGCCTGCTGGCTCTTCACACCATCATTTAACAGAGGGTTCCCCACTTCATCTGCGAGGAGCATGATCAGGACAGTAAATATATTTATTTTATTCTACATAGGCACATAAAACTCAAAGGTAACAAAGGTCAGAATTTATGCACAGGAAACTGCAGATAGACTACCATTCAAAAGTTCAGGGTTACTAAGGTTTTTTTTTTAACTTAATATAGTAATTATACTAATACTTTTATTTAGCAAAGATACAATTGCAGAGACATAATATAACAAAAGATATCTATTTCAAATAAATGCTGTGCATTTGAGCTTTCTATTCATCAGATAAACCTGAAAAAAATTATCACGGTTCACCCAGGCCTGAGACGAGAGTTCAAGAGATGCGCGAGAATTTAACTGCTTCAGTTCAGTTCTCTACCATGTGTCATGGAAATCTCTAGAAGTCTCGTCTCAGGCCTACAAGGAAGAAAAGGAATAGTCGAATAAAGTCGTTATTTTTGTTTGTTTTTTCACACAAAAAGTGTTTGCGTCGCTTGATAAACTTGTACTTGGGCCACTGTTATCACATGGAACATTTAAACATTTTCTTCAATGACTTTCTGGTCCGTCAAGTTTCGATCCCTTAGGCAGCCTATGTAGCAGCAGTGATCCACCTCTCAAATTTAATCAAAAATATCTTCATTTGTGTTCCGAAGACGAACAAAGTTCTTACAGGGTTGGTACAGCATGGGGGTGAGTAATTAATGACTTAATTTTCATTTTTAGGTGAACTAAGCCTTTAAGCAGCACAACTGTCTTCAACATTGATTGATAATAAGAAATGTTTCTTGATTAGAAAATCAGCATATTAGAATGATTTCTGAAGGATCAGCGACACTGAAGACGGTAACACTTTTTTTCGATAGTCCACTTTAGACATTCTACTAAATATAAGTAACTTTTCAACTACATGTCAACTAACTGTCATTAGAGTATTAGTAGACTGTCAGCTTAATATCTGCTAATACTTTATTTTGTTGGTCTCCCAACAGACATTCAACTGACTAACTTGGCGACTACAAGTAAACTTATTCTCCTAACCCAAAGCCTAGGAGAATAACCTAAAACATAACCAAAATAACCAAAACACCTAACTATAACCTAACAGTCTACTATAATATACTGTACTAATACTCTAATGACAGTTAGTTGACATGTTTAAAAGTTACTTATAATTAGTAGAACGTCTAAAGTGACTATCGAAATAACGTGTAACCCTGAAGACTGGAGTAATTATGCTGAAAATTAAGCTTTGCCATGACAGCAATAAATTATATTTTAAAGTATATTGAAATAGAAAAGTTTTATTTTGAATTGTAATATGCTGTTTTTACTGTATTTGTATTACTTGCTAAACAATTGCTTGGTCACACCACGACTTTGATTTAGCAGACAAATGTGATTTTAAATATCATTAAGCAATTAAGTAATAATAAAATATGCAACCCCCCCCCACCCCCACCCCAATAAACTTATCAAAGGAGGAGTATATTTAGGTCACTGACTGTACTACACAGTATAAAAATACATTTGAAAGTACTTTTGAATAAATTATGAGAAAAATAAGCACCATTAACCCAAAGCAGACATCCTCACCCTGTATGAAGTTAATGAACATTTCCAGGTCTCTGATTTGGGTCTTGAGCTGCTCAACCAGCTGCTCTTTGACTCGAGCTGGGTTGACTATCTGAGCTATGGCAGAGTCCACTCTCTGTCGGAGCTCCTCTGGTGTGAGGTTCCCAATGTCTTCATTCAGATTCACATCCAGCTTCTTTATTAGCTCATCAATGATCACCTACAGTGTTAACGTGAACAGACGCTAAATAAAATGCCCCAACAATGGTTTAAGGGTAATTACTCACATCTTCAAATGACTTTCATAAGGATGTCAATGGTATGAGAGAGTTTTATAGTCATACCCTCTGCCTTTCCATGACGACAGACTGAGGCAGTGAGTCATAGCTGCCCTCCTGGTAGGCGAAGCGTTCCAGGTCGTCGAGTTGGGTCTTCAACTGGAAAATCAGTTCTTTCTGCTTCTTTCTCTGAGCTTCCAAGCGCTCCCTCTTCTCCCTTTCACTCTGCAGATTATAAAAGCATAAACACAACTTAAAAAACCTAAAGTCAACCTTAAAATAACCACAATGTTTACATTGTATCTAGCTGAAGATATTTGCATATGCTCCGTTGAAGGATAATGAGCTTTTAATTGGTTTGCCTCATTTGGCTTAGCTTTGCTTATCCCGACATGTAATTCAATTCAGAACAGACATAACCATAATTAGCTGTACACACAACGTGGCTTTAGTTTAAGCATAATCCTGTAAATGTAATGCAAAAAAATAAAAAGAGAGAACAAATCTAAACCAAGTATGAATGGTTTCACATAGAATTACTTCAAATAAACACTAAGGTTTAAAGAAAAGACTGCACAAGGGTCATGCTCATGCTATAGTACTCACCAATTCATCCTGCAAGCAAAGTGTGCAGAGGAAATAAGGAGAAAGGAAGGCATTTTAATGGCAGTAACAAGATACTCCAGCGTACGAGGAAAAAAAAAACAGGAAAAAATACAGGGAAAGAGTGACATTCAAATGTTCCTTGTGCAGGGTTTACTGTGATTTTTATTAAAATACTGTGCTTTTTTTTTTTTTTTTTTTTGCAATACTTGGCATGTTGATAAGGTGCTGATTGGCACCAAAAAATAATCTTTTTAACAAAAGAGATGCAGACAAATTGAATGCTGGTTCCTGAGGGCAAGCACAGTGAGTTTGTATAGGCTGATAATGTGTGAGTGGGGGTGTGTGTGTATGACAGGTGAATATTGTTAGTTAGGAGCTACTGAGGAGTACTGATGCAGGCCTATTGAAAACAAAACAAAACAAATGGCACTGTATATTAGGGGTTTTCAAACTGGGGTCCATTGAAAAGTACAGAGAAAAACAAATAACAATGCTGAACTTAGCTGCTTCCTGCTTGGCTGGGCTGTTGTAAATCCCAAAACAGTCTTAGCTGACTGAGAGCCCAGCTAACGTTAACTGTATTAGGCTGGTTAAATGTTTGTGTTTCACCCTGCATGATAGAGATCGGATCCACTACGACAGTAAACAATGAAACTCACAGAGTTTTCCAGCATCTGAGCATCCTGTGCTCTGCACCCGATGACATGAGGGCATCCTTTGAAAGCAAAGTCCTCCAGCTCCAGGAGCATCCGCTCTTTCTCGTCGCCCTGCGCGTGGACGATCTGTTTCAGTCGAAACTGCACTTGAGCGAAGTGAGACGTTAACGCGAGGAGCGATGAATTCAGCTGCTCCTGCTCATCCTCTAGCTTCCGCACCCTGACTACCATGTCTGCATCGCTGGACAACACGGAACCAGCCTGCGTGACCCTCTTCCACTGCTCATCCTCCGGGCTGGCCACGGCTCCTACGGGCGCCCAGCGCTCCCCAGCTCCCGCGAAGGCAGCTTCGCTGTCGGAAGTGGACAGATCCTCCGTCGACATCTGACTGACAGTTGAAGACAGCCTGGCTGCCCTTTTACACAAAACAACTTCGATCAACTTAATTGATGCGCAGTTTTTAATGTGAATTCATAATATACGCGACTACTCCTTCAGCAGGTGCAGCGCGGTGTAATACGTCTACAGAAAACATTTGCAACGTAATCGAAACGTCTAAGATCTTGCTTTAATATGGAACCAAAGCAACAGAGTTCCAACAGACGTGTCGTTCTATCAATATGTTCTATGTATCAACGAATGTGTGGGCAGGATGTTCACGTCAGTGCGTAATGACGTCAGCGAAACGCACAGTTAAATCAGTTTGTTGAGCGTTTCTGTCCATATTTACTCTTAGTTCAATTCTCTCTCTGTTTGTTTTAATTTAACGCCCTACGTTTCAGTGAATTGGACTGCGTGCCAAACACACCCTATTTTCTGCCCCAGCAGAGATTTTTATTGCTACCATCGACCAAGGAGATAGCCTAAATAAGTCTCCATCTTTCTTTCTTTCTTTCTTTCTTTCTTTCTTTCTTTCTTTCTTTCTTTCTTTCTTTCTTTCTTTCTTTCTTTCTAGAAAGTTGTACAAGCAGTAACTTAGGCCTACTTGATATAATACAGGAGAGAACAAATATTTGTAGGCTGCTTTTACAAAATGTAACGTCAGGTTCCTCAAAAGTGGCATGCATACAAATTAAATAGCCTATATTAGGCTATACATACACACAATACATTTTCACATAATATGAAAATATTGTTGAAATAGAAAAAAAGTTCACTGTCTGTCAGTCACTTCGAAAGTTCAATGGAATGACACTAGGGGTCGTACTTGACTTGGGAGCCCCATGCCACACTCCTGATTATAGACTACAATCTAACACCTCTGAAAGGGTACACATTTTTGTCCTTCCTTCTCACTTTCTGGATGCAGTCGACACCTGTCTGTCTCCGTCAGATGCCACGATTGGTGTGTCAGTTATTTGGCCTGTTCAGCCTGTGCCCGCATGCTGAAGCAGTGTTTGTACATGCACTCCTATAAGATTTTTTTTGTAGTGTTTTGTCAGCAGAACAATTCAAAAACACATTAAATAACCGTGTACAACCCACTGAAGAGATGCATGTCTGTCCCTCACAGCCACGCTTTCATTCCTGTTAAAAATCAAAGCTGGCTCTGTTGTCAATAAGGTCAATTATGATATGGGAATAAGGAAGCATGGCCGTGGGAACGTTCTTACTATTTTTTGAACGGAAGTCACTCCAGTTGCTCCCCGTCCTGGTCCTTCGGCCGTCAAGCACAAAACCACACACTCTGGAGGCGATTTGGGGGCTTCAGTGGATGCATTTCCATTGAATCCTAAGGCATTCCATTTCGCAAACACACTTGTTTCAAGTTCATGGATGAGTTAGGCAGTTCCCCTGCGGGTGAACTTAATTTCTCATTCAGTGCTCGACTCGTGATGAGTATAAGTTGTCAATTGTAACATCAGAGGGTTAGTGTTTGCCTTCTGATTCGGAAGACTCACCTTGGCCCACCATCAGGTGTGGTTGCGCAGACTAGGTCTGACACTGAGATGGACATCGTGCTCGAGTGGACCCCTCCACCAACCCGGTCTCACCCCAAGACGTCATATAACTGACGTTTTGGGACGTCTTTTGACCATACGTCAATATTCGCCTTTTTAGGGCCCCCTTAAACGTCGGTAGATGAGGTTATGGGATCCTAACTCTACCCCATACCTAAACCTAACCCTAAACCTAACCCGTCACCTAACTGACGTTAAAGGTAAAGCGTCAGTTGTATGACGGCCCGGGATCGCCATCTACCGACGTTTAAGGGGGCCCTAAAAAGGCTGATATTGACGTATGGTCAAAATACGTCCCAAAACGTCAGTTATATGACTTTTTGGGATGAGACTGTGTTACCTCCACCCTGCACTGTGTTTGCAGTTAAATGAGCGGTTCCTGGGCCCGGAACACTGCTTGCAGCCGAAATCTGCGAGGAGGAGCTCACAAAGTCGTGGAAAGCATCTTTCACTGCCAGAACACGCTTCATGGGTTCTTCCACCCTCACTACTCTCGATGTTGGGTCATCCATGGAATACTCAGACATTCTGCAAGAACCGATGCACTGCAAACACCGCTCCCTGGAGGAATCATCTGACACTTCTGTCCAAAGCCTGTAGTTTCACGTTGTCCATGAAGACAAGAACCTGCAACGCTGCTGGACAGGCCGCCTCCACCCTGCATGCTATGAACATGCACAAAGGTGGTATTAAGTGCTGTTATTGGGAAACAAAGAACAACAGCCAATGGATGAAATATCGCAGCCTAAGCTGCTCGCACATCCAGCAGTCATAGCTCGTGAGCAGCTAGACCGTCTCCAGCACATCTCTGACCAACTGGTTTGTCGCTTTTGCCGCTCCGTTGAAGTCAATGGTCTTATTTGAAATAAACATAAGCGCAAAATCGTGATATGTGAACATTAAAGTCTCTGTGGTAAACCTAGCTCGAATAGTGTCGAGGTAAACGTATGGCGCTTTTCCACTGCTGGAACGGCTCGATACGGCTCAGTACGGTTCGGCGCGGCACGGTTCGGCTCGATTCGCTTTTCCTCTGCGTGGTACGACTCGGTTCAGCATGGCACAGTTCACTTTAGCTCGGTTTTCTTTTCCACTGCAGATTACCACTTCAAAGTGAGTAGGATTTAGTCTGATCGTAGTTTATCCACTCCTCGGCAGCCAACTAGAGGAACATCTGCACTTCGTCCACTGAACACGATTAAGCCATTACTTTTTTGGAAGTTTTCTTTTGTTCTTTTTTCTTCAAGCAAGTTGTTTTAAAACAGGTGCTACAGCAGTGGCTGACTGACTGTTTGATGTCTCGCAAATACAATGACGACGATTCTGTCTGACCAATCAATAATCTGCAGTGTTTTCACATTTTACTATCGGTACGGTACACTTGGAACCTCAACAGAGGAGGTAGAAAGCGAGCCGAAACGAGCCGTACTGTACCGAACCGTACCATGCCGTTGGAAATGCGGCACAAGTGAGCCGGACCAAGCCAAGCTGTATCGCACCATGCAGTGAAAAAGCGCGATTAATCTCACATGATCTTGAGACCCTCAAGGCTCATGCCAAAAGTTCCCACTACTCTATAGGGATCAGGTGGTGAACTTGCAAGTGCTCCCTTGTGACGAGGCAGACCCAGCCTTATCATTGCTATGTCTGGTATATGCCCTGCATGTTTTCTTGGACCACACTGAGAGCTTCAGATGCGCATTTATCCCTGAGGTGATAACATGCGCTTTTTGTCCTTGTGAGTTCCACGTGTCTGGTGCTCTTTTTATATGTTAATGACATTAATTAGGCTGTGTTTGCAAGGTGGAGATCTTAAAACATTCTGCTGCACAGATATTAGGATCATTTGAGATTTATAAACTTTAGGCTACATCTGGAAGAGAGGCATTTCTCACAGAGGAGTATACAGAAGCATAAAAGGAAGAGCAACTACCCCTGAGAGTTGTGCCACCTGGTGCATTGGAAATATTATGACGTAGCCGAGTACACTTATTAGCGTACACCTCATAGCGCGGTTCAGCTGGTTGTGGCGTTTTTACCCAGGGACCCCTAGTGTCACTGTCATCACATCGACACAATGCCGAAGTGACTAACAGAATAGGGAATGTATCTGTTCCCTGATGGCATTGTGTCCTTCCTGCCACAACACTACGTACTGAAATGGCTGAACTGTCATTGGCTCATCAGCCAACTGGCTCCTCAAAACAAACCTGAATGAGTGGATGCAAGCCACCTTTTATACACGTATGTCCAGCAGAGTGGCATGCAAATTCCACTCACCAATTGGCATTTGCCTTTTCTGAATTAGGCCTATCTGGGGTCTCTTTATAAATCTGTGTGTAGGATCCTTACTAAAAGAGTATGTGCGACCGAAAGCCAAAAATAGCATGGGCAAAATTCTCTTTATAAATCCCAGTCAGTGGAAGACTGTGCGCTGATGATTCTCCACTCCGTCTCCTCTCTGAAATAACCATATATGGAGCTTACAATACCTAGTTTTACTATGCATATCCTCATCTGCATATCATTTGCATATACATCCACGTGATAACATGTTTATCGGTAAGACGTTAGAAAAATTTGAAATATGGATGTGCTTTCACATTACATTCATAAAAATAATTGATTACAACATGGTTTCATGTAGTTTAAGTGTTTAAACTTCTTGACTTTAAAATGTATATTTTGAATTGACTAAAATCACATGTGTAATTCAGGGCACAATTCAAACGATATCATAATATTTGTTGTCTCTCACCATTGACAATATTTTTTTTCCGAAACAAGGTCACAAGGGGACTAGGCATTTGTCTACTTATTTGTATTTGTGACATATTTTTCATAAGAATCTTAAATAAAATGTATTTTTTTATATTTTATTTTTTTTTACCATGTAAATAAATTCATAAAAATGTGAAATTTAATTTCTAAATTTGAATTTTAATTGGATATTTTTAAAAGAAAAAAAAATGAAAAGAAGATACAAAAGAAATTGAACAGACAATTCTATTTCATCTATCTTTTATTTATCTTTTAGAACTGACAGGATTTCAGATCAGTCACATTTTTACTTGAGAAATCGTAGTCATTTGTCACAAAGCTCAATCAATGTAGTTAAAAACCAGTAAGCATTTAATTTAATAAAGAACGAAATTACACAAATAAAAGTAAAGATAAAGAAAATATAAAGAGGTTAATTTAATATATTTGCTTATCCAGGGCAATGTAGTCATAATCACAAGAGTGCATGATGTTAAGTCTGGAAAAAAAAGTAACATGTAAACCAGAGAGGCCTGTGACGTGTACATCAAATTACTATAACCAGTGTGTGAATTAATGTGTAAAGTCAGCTACTAAAGGTCTTCTACGCTTGTTCAAATATGTGTCACATCTTTACACTATTCCATAGTCAAATTAGTCTTCAGATAAACTGGGCAGTAACCAAAACAGTGGAAACTTATGTAAAATTATGATTAGTGTGTACACACTACAATAATGACACATTCTTAAAATGTACAAATGGCTCAATGGCTAAAATGTAGTTGGTATTACTGATGTAAACAGAACTTAACCATCAAAGTCAGTCCTCATTAAACTTTCCCCTGCTAATAAAATCAAACTTTTGCAGTAAACTGTCGGATTAGTACTTTGCAAACAATTAAAAATTAAAATCTGACAAATCTATAATATATATATATATATATATATATTATAGAGTTGAGGCTTGTTTCTTTTTGGAGAAAAACACTCTCCAGTTGTCCCAGTTGTTCCAGTCAAAGCCAATGGCTGGAGTACAAATTCCGCCCGTGCCACATTTGTATCCAGCAGGGCAGCAGTGTTTCATATCATCACAGCACTCCGCCTTTAGAGAGAGCAATAACAAAGGAAAGAATAGAGTGAAGGAAAGTAGAAGAGCAAGATCAAGGAATTTGCCTTAGATAAACATTTACAGTTTGACTGCAATTTGAATTTATAGTAGCATCGAGATCAATCTGCTCGTTTCCATTCATATATTCAAAAAAAAAAATATTCATTCTTCGAGGCAGCTATTGTGAATTGGAGCTCTAAATGAACACCTTTAACCCACTGCATTCTTCAATTTGTATTAAATTTCTGTTTAGCATATGATGCAGACAGAGAAGGAAATGCTCATATAACCACAACCATAATTTACTGTTATATGTAAGATTTTAAGAGATTGGTCACTAAAAAGTTTTGTCATTATTGACTTATCCTCATGTCAGTCAAAACCTTTACAACAAAAGAAGATAATCTGAAGAAATGTTTGTTTCTGTATAATAAAAGTCATCAGTGTTCAAAACAACGTTGGACCCCAATGCAGACATTCATTTTATGGATATATAAAAAAATAATTATAATAAATCTTCTTTGGTGTTCCACTTCCACAGAAGAAAGAAAGTTTAGAGTGACATGAGGGTGAGTAAATGGCAGAAGTTTTAGCTTTAAGCTGTAGTTTAAACTACAGTAGTCAACATGTGAAGTGGATCAAAAAAGTGAAAAAAAACTTTGCTGAAAGGTTTTGATCCACTTCAAATGTTGAGCGAAGTGCCTGCCTTTTGGTTGATTTTCTTTTCTTAGTTTCCATCAAAATATTTAAACTTCATTTAACTAGATACATGTAATTGAGAGGAAAAATTCAATAAGCTTATAATAAAAATATAGAATATATCTTGAAATAAATTTAAATTTACTACATTGACATTTTTTTTTTTTCAACTGATTTATTCCCTGAAACTAATTTAAATTTTAATACTTTACCATAGAATACAGGCAACAGGCCCAGGAGGTCTGAGAGGTTGGACAACAGGTCTGACCAGCTTGGCAACTATATCCATCACCACACTGAATCTCCATTTCTGAGACACTCAGCTGTGGATTTTGGACACCTATTTGGGCAAGTGGGACTCTGTCCACAAACAGCCAGGTGATCTTTATGCAGGAGCGTTTACGCAGGTCACACTTATAGCCTTTGGGACAGCAGTGCTCCTGGTCTTGGCAGCAAACAGCCTGTGAGGTTATAGGAGTTTTTTTAAAATATATTAAACGTGAATAATTCTTCTATAGCCAGACCACATACACATATTTTTACCTCAGGAAGAGGGCAGCAGCCCCATTCTCCCGTGGTTAGATGGCAACAGGTCGAATCTGCAGGGCAACTCGATTGCTCGTCGCACTTATTGGTGCCGAGATCCGAGTTTGGAGATGAACTTTGAGAAGCAATTTTATTGTACCAGGGGATCACAACATCTCCCTTGATGCAAGACACACTGCTCACATCACACTTATAGTGAGCTGGACAACAGTGTTCCCCATCTGTGCAACATACAGCCTGAAAAACAATGATAAATAGGTTCAAAATTAAAATATTGACCTTCACAACATTCTCCTTTAATAGATTATTTGTTTTGAAATGGCAAAAAAAAATGCATTTATACCACAGTTCAAAAGTTTGGGGTTGGTGAGAATATCTCTTATTCTCATTTAGTGCTGCATTTACTTGATACAAAATATCAATAAACAGTAATATTGTGAAATATTTTTTTTTTTACAATTTAAATAAACTGTTTTAAAATATTTTAAAATAGAATTATTCCTGTAATGCAAAGCTGAATTTTTAGCATCATTACTCCAGTCTTCAGTGTCCTTCAGAAATGATTAAGTTAATATGCTGATGATGTGCTGCTCAAGAAACATTCATTATTATCAATGTTGAAGACTGATTTTCTGTCTAATATTTTTGTGGAAACCATGACAATTTTCTGAGGATTTTATGATGTGAAGATAGTTATAAAATACATAATTTATTTGAAAGAAATATTTTCTAACATTATAAATGTCTTTACTGTCACTTTTGTTACTTGCTGAATATAAGTACTGTTTTCTTTAAAAAAAAAAAAAAAAGTAGGCTACTCTGTTACCAACATAACCTCGGTTCTCTCTAAAAGAGGAAACGAGTATTGCGTAATATCTTACGCTAGGGGAAAACCTCTTTTCCCCAAGACATTGATGGCAAAAATGATCCATAATTTTGAATTAATGTAAAACGCGTTGCGGCAGCATGCAGACATGGGCAAGATGGCTCGCGTGCCTATTGGCTGTCCTGCAGCAGCCTACAAAGAGGCCCTTGGTGACGTCAGATCCAATGGGGGCACTTTGCACCCACTACGCCACGTCCCGCCGAAACGGGCGTGGCCTGGGCCTATAAATACAGCTCAATGGGCTGATATAATCTGTTTTTTCATCGGCAAAGCGAACCAGAGCGTGTTGCAGGTAAGGGAAAGATACACAGTACTTGTTCCCTCTTCTAGAGTTCTATGAGCTCTGACTGTGATCGAGCAAGAATCAGCCAATCATCCAAGTAGTTCAAAACTTGCATGCCCTGACGTTTCAGATGACATGGCGGCCCCATTGCTGAGTGCTGGTCGGCACGAGCCACAGGAATGAGGCATCTTTAAAAAGAGGCTATCTTTTAGATAGAGAGAGTGTGAGTCGCAGCGGCGAACACACACTCGACATAGTAAAAGAATATAAACGTCAGCAAGCATAGCAGGTACAGCAACTGAAAGCAGCAAGATGAAGGCCAGCGGCTTCAGATGCAAAGGGTCATCCCGCAGAAGGCTTTTTCACTCCGGATCCAGCTATGCGTGAGCTTCGCTGAGGAGATGAAAATCAGATTATATCAGCCCATTGAGCTGTAATAAGTACAGGACACGCCCGTCATGGCAGGACATGACGTAGTGGGTGCGAAGCGCCCCCATTGGATCTGACGTCACCAAGGGCCTCTCTCGATAGGCTGTTGCAGTTACTGCAGGACAGCCAATAGGCGAGCCGTCTTGCCTATGTCTGCATGCTGCCGCAACGTGTTCTACATTATTTCCAAATTAAGGATAATTTTTGGCTTCAAAATCTTTTTTGAAGAGGTTCTCCCCTAGCATAAGATATTACGCAGTACGAGAGAACCTCTCGTAAGAGAACATATATATATATATATATATATATATATATACACCATTTCTGACCCCAACATTTTAAACAGTTTTACATTTAGTATCTATTTTCAAGTCAGTGAGAGGTGTGCATATCTGTTACAAGGAAGTATCTGAAATAAATACACATCAAAACAAAGGGCCCTCTTAACACTGATGCAATACCATGATTATCAAACCAGACAAACAGGCTCCAAAGTTAAACAAGAACCTGCAGAACATGTTTAAGGATCATTTAAAAGATGTTTAGTAAGGTATAATGTACATCCAGCCGGTGGTTCTCTCAAAATAACCCCTGACAGGATGATGAGGACCCCAATGTAATATAAGTCACACTCACATTAGGTAGAGGGCAACAGCCCCATTTGTTGGTTTTTACAATAAGACAGCAAGTGGTGTGTTCTGGACAGGAAGTATGTGCATCACATGGAACCCTGATATACTTCCCCACTTCCTCTTTCACTTCCTCTTGCTGTCTCGGTTCCTCCTTATCGGAGTCTGAGATTATGTCTGACATGGGTACAGAGGTGGTGTTGCTATTACAGGTGAGTGTTATAATGTCACAAGTGGTGCCGTGTGGACAGCAGTGGAATCTATCCCAACAACACACAGCCTGCAGACAAAACAGCCTGACTTTTAGTCATTTGTTTGATTAATTCATTATAATAAAATGTGCACTATTAGTATTTGTTGATGGGAAATAAACTTAATTTAAGATATACACTACCTTTCAAAAGTTCAGTAAGGTCAGTAAGATTATGATTTTTGAAAGAAATTAATAATTTTATTCAGCAAGGATGAATTAAATTGATCAAAATTAACAGATAAAGCATTTCCGTTACAAAAAAAGATTTATATTTCAAACAAATTGTCCTTTTGAACTTTTATCAAAGAATCCTGAAAAAAAGTAACATTGTTTAAACAAAACTGCATAACTGTTTTCAACATTGATTGTTTCTTGAGCTGCAAATCATCATATTAGAATGATTTCTGAAGGATCATGTGACTCATCCATCTTGCTCAATTGGAATCAACAAAGACCCCCATCATTTAATCTGTTTAAAGCTGCAGTCCAGCGTTTTTCCTCTTTGTCGCCATCTCTGTTTGAAATCTGCAATTGCAGTCATTTGCGGAATTATCAACTTTACGCGAGATGTACTTCAACACCCTCGAGAGGTGAGAGCTGTGAGGCTGTCAGTCACTGCGCCGGTGTGGATACTGGTATTCAGAAATCACAGATTATTCTTTTTGGAAGTATGACCAACATAAGAATTTTCACCGAAAAACGTCCCCTGAACAAGTAACATCCACTTTTGTTCTGGTTCTGACATCGTAGTAAATCTAATTAAATCTAACAATCGTTTATAAGTTATCGTATCACGCAAAACTGTGCAAATTATACTTTGTTCTCAAATTATTAAATGTTAACAACGTCAGCATTGCGCGACTACATTTAATGTCTTTCCGACATGTATCCTTGGGATGGGGCCGGTTGCAGTGTCTTTTTTTCTGAAGCCACTCCAAAGTCCGAACTAAGTCTTTTGCATTTTACAGCGGGTGAATCTTGTCACTGGTGATTGTCGTTTGAACCTTTCTGGATCTGCCATCCAATTGAGAATTGATTTCCATTACACGAGAGTAAAACTACATGCTGATTTGTACTCGGTATTCACCAAGATAAGCACAAACTAAGGCGTAGCTTTACAGAAACCTATGCTTCTCCATCCATTTACGCTTCTTTCCATATGGTGATGTGACTCCTTCTGTCTGGCATTAATGGCAGTGTACTTGGCGTGTTAGCACACACGACGGCTGCAACTACAGAGTGGTCTCCACAGTGGACCAGCACGACAACCGTCTGGATTGAGCGGAGTAGGGGAGAACTCTAGGGTCTTCAAGTGGGCACCTTCCATTCTCAGTGTTTCGTCAACTGGCCCATTGTGC
The DNA here is from genome assembly GCF_016745375.1 of Pimephales promelas. The sequence goes on from NW_024121321.1 coordinate 14,195,830, forward strand.
CACAAATCCGCAACAACCCACTTCCACTGGATAAAATTGGACTCTCCATCCTTGCTGTTGTGCTTCAGTGGCCATATGAGCACACCGCAGTTTCTTCCTCTCATATGCCTCATCTACAGCATCCTCCCATGGCACTGTTAACTCTGTCAGTTGAACAATGCGTGCTGATCCAGACCACAAAACAATATCTGGTCGTAGGTTAGTGGTGGCAATCTCAGGTGGAAAAATAAGCCGTTGATTAAGATCAGCCAGCATCTTCCAGTCCATAGCAGCTTCCAGTTGTCCTGGGCGAGAATTGGTTTTAACACCTTTTCTTGGTGGTTGCTCGCCTGGGTGGAGGAATATTGTCTTCTGCGTGTAATGTTTTGCTAGAACAGGCGGCAACTTATTGGTCATGTTACGTTTGCCTTCCAATGCTAAAGCCAAACATTGCAGTACTTGGTCATGGTGCCAAGAAAACGGACCTTGGCAACCTTACATCCTGTCAAAATGTGCCTTAATGTGGCAGGTGATGAACACAAAGGACAATAGGGATCCTCTCCATCCCAGAGGTTTAGGTTCTGTGGTGATGGGAGAACATCATGTGTTGATCTGATAAGGAAACTGATCCTACTCTCTTCCATTGACCAAAGATCTTGCCAGCTCATCTTGCATTGTTCCACATTCTCCCATCTCATCCACTCTCCCTGCTTGGACTGGGAAATGGCCTTTATACACCTCACCCTCTCCTCCTGCTTTCGGACCTTGTTGACTATCAGCTATCTCCTTTGAGCTGGGCCTGCCTTGTGCCATTTAGGAGGAGCTAAACTGAGCCCAAAACCCCCTCTTCCATGCTGTACCTGTCCCACGATATCCCCAATTTGAAGGGTAGCCTTTGCCTCTACCACAGATTTCTTTGCTAGCCACTTTCTACCAGATTTTAACACAGGTGCTGCCTCCCTTACACATTTGTCGCATGACTCTAAGGTAATTTCCAGTCTGACCTTGGTACACTTAAACTCCTCGGTTAAAGCAGAGACTGGCAGCTGTAATATTCCTTTACTATAATGTCCCACTCCGCTGAGGCAGCGTCGACCTGATGTATGTACTTATTAAAGAATCCTCGTACACAGTCATTGTCCACAGCAACCTCGGCAGTAGACCAAACTGAAAGCACCAGTGTTTGAGTTTGCCTGGTAGACCACAGCTGTTTATGCTCTTCAACCCTTCCACTGCTTGTCGTCTAACTTCTCCCACTCTAACTATAGTTTAATTATACCAAGTGCAGTGAGAAAAGGCTATAAACCTCCACCTAAAAAGATACCTGAAAAAAATAATAATATATATATTTTTTTTTTAAATCTTACCGACCCCACACTTTTGAATGGTAGGCGATTCTCAGAAAATTCTGAAAGTATGAAATTCATACAATACTCAAAAGTCTTATTTTACACAGTTTGATTTCTCAGATAGGCCTAAATGTTGCTAGGCACTTGAACATTATTATGAAACAGGGACTGAGGGATATCACCAGGAGCAATAAAATTCAAAGTTGAAAACAGAGTGTATATTTTCTCATTTGGTTACTCATGCAAGATTAGATTAGTATTTTTCCTTTGAGATATACTGTACCTCAGGCAAAGGACAGCAAGCCCAGTCTCCGTCGACATTCTTACAGCAAGTGTTGGATTCAGGACAAATGTGACTAGAGTCACAATTCACATTCTCAGTTGACCTTTGACCTGCAACTCTAGGGTGAGTAGGCACCTTCTCCAGCCAGGGCGAAGAGCCTGAAGGGTCATCACATGATCCAGCAGCAACGTTACAAGTCTTACCATGAGGACAACAGTGGATGAAGTCGTCACAACACACGGCCTACAGAGAAAATTAATGCATCACTTTAATTTTACCCAATATACATCTCTACATATGCGAGATAGAGATGCATTGGTCGATCTACTTATCAATGGGTGATTTACCTCTGGCAGAGGACAGCAGGCCCATCCTCCATCTTTAGTCTTACAGCACGTGGTTCCATCTGGACAGCTCGCGGTGTCATTACAGGGAACGTCTGAATACACTGAAGTCACTAGAAATTATAGAAACAGATTAAGAACGAGTATATCTGAGTATTCATGTGTCTGCATGTGCTGGATTCAGTCCTTTGAACTACCTTGTGTAACAGCCACATTCTGACTGATTGGTTGGACGGGTACCTTCTCCAGCCAGTGTGAAGAGCCTGAAGGGTCATCACATGACCCAGCAGCAACGTTACAAGTCTTTCCATGAGGACAGCAGTGGATGAAGTCGTCACAACACACGGCCTACAGAGAAAATGAATGCACAAGTTTACCCAATACACATCAGGATTTGCTATGCGAGATGGAGATGTATTGGTCGATCTACTCATCAATGGGTGATTTACCTCTGGCAGAGGACAGCAGGCCCACTCTCCATCTTTAGTCTTACAGCACGTGGTTCCATCTGGACAGCTCGCGGTGCCATTACAGGGAACGTCTGAATACACTGAAGTCACTAGAAATTATAGAAACAGATTAAGAACGAGTATATCGGAGTATTCATGTGTCTGCATGTGCTGGATTCAGTGCTTTGAACTACCTTGTGTAACAGCCACATTCTGACTGATTGGTTGGACGGGCACCTTCTCCAGCCAGGGCGAAGAGCCTGAAGGGTCATCACATGACCCAGCAGCAACGTTACAAGTCTTTCCATGAGGACAGCAGTGGATGAAGTCGTCACAACACACAGCCTACAGAGAAAATGAATGCACGACTTTAACTTTACCCAATATACATCTCTACATCAGGATTTGCTATGCGAGATGGAGATGCATTGGTCGATCTACTTATCAATGGGTGATTTACCTCTGGCAGAGGACAGCAGGCCCATCCTCCATCTTTAGTCTTACAGCACGTGGTCCCATCTGGACAGCTCGCGGTGCCATTACAAGGAACGTCAGAGTCTGAATATGCAGAAAATGGCCAGGTTTATGTTAAATGTGTACATGTGTATTTGGTTTCAGTGCTTTTGAGTGTTTGTTGACCTACTTTGTGTGTCAATCAGGTTCTGACTGATGACTGATCGGAGGGGCACCTGCTCCACCCAGGGCACACCAGAACATGAAGGGTCATCACATGACCCGGCAGCAACGTTACATATCTTACCATGAGGACAACAGTGGATGAAGTCGTCACAACACACAGCCTACAGAGGAAATTAAGGTGCTCCTTAAGGCAAATATATATTTGCACGATATTCAAAGGCATTACATATCAATTTTTTGAACGGTAGTATATATTGTCAAATTATTTAAATTATATCTAGAAAATATATTTACTTAAGTTGACAGCATATTTTTATGTTTTACCAACTAGAGGAGTAATGTTAGATGTATAACATTTAAAATAAATAAACTAAAAATAAATTTTGTTTTTATTTTTATAATCTACTTTTGTTTTCTGATGTCTGGACCCCCAAGCATCCCCAGTGCAAACCATCTCTGGCTCTGCAGTTATTGTAGTAATTGGAGTGATGTTATAGATCAGGTGAGGTGATTTACCTCTGGCAGAGGACAGCAGGCCCATCCTCCATCTTTAGTCTTACAGCACGTGGTCCCATCTGGACAGCTCGCGGTGCCATTACAGGGGACATCTGAATACAGTAGAAATGAAAGAATCAGTTTAAAGGGGTCATTAACTGCATCTTTATTATTATATAAATGTTTCCTGAGGTACACTTATAATGTTAGTATGATTTTTATCTCAAAAATGTCATAATTTATAAATATATGGTAATTTTATACCCTGACTTTAGCCCTCTGATTTGAACGCTCTGATTTAAGTGGCGTGTCTGCTGTGAAACTTCAGTTTAATCACCTACTAATGTGATTGGCTAACGTCTTTGCATATGAAATAGGTATAGCATGTGAAATTCTCTTGAAATATTTTACTACATTTTTTACTATTACAACTGTCGACCGATTGACAACTAATTGTAAAAAGTGTTGATTATAGCATTATTAGATCAACTCCCAATGCATGAAATGTTGCAGTGATGAGCATTAACCAATGACATACATGTCTGTTTAGTGTATGAATGCAGTGATCTCATCATTGACCAATTTCTGCCCTCTAACGCATGCTTTCATTATAACTAAAAGTGTAGACATGGTGTAAATAAGAGATTAATTGTGCAGTGTAGACAGCATCATTGATTATAATGGGAGATTTGGCAAGAGTCCAGAACTCAGTCACTAATAAACTTGCGCTGTGTGATTGACAGCTCTAGCGATTGTAAAGGGAAGGTTCTTTGATTGCTTCCTGTACATAATTTAATAACAATTTAAATAACAGAATGTTTTCATGCTACTAAGAGGAACAATATGAAAATGACCTTTTTAGTCACTGGCTAGATATACTGATGCATAAACAGCAGTAAACGATTTCAAGACAAAAAACGTCTGACTGTACTTGAATCATAACAAATTAGCACGGTTACTTATATGTTGTGGTATTACTGTTGGGTCCATATCTTACAGTAAAAGTCTGTTTGCAAAACCTGCACTGAAATTGCGACTGATTTACCAAAGAATCCAGAGTGAAATGTAGCAAACAAACAAATAAAGCTCTTCACATAGTTGGAAAAAAACAACATTTTCCTAGCATTAGGATCCTTTGGAAGGTATTAATGTTATTTTTAGTCCAGTCATCTTGCATCTCTCTTCTCACTAACGTGCCAGTGGGCGGGTCCAAAGATGTGATGATGTAGAAGTTGATTTCGTAGATGCAGTATTTCGTTGAACTACATCATTACATCATAATGTGATAAAATATTAAATGAGAGCTTGCTTTCAATAAAAGCCGTTTTTTGACTAAAGAGGAAGTTTTGAGTTCTGAAACTTCCAGGACTTTTTTTTTACAGTACAATGACCTCTTATTTCTCTTATATGTTATCAAAAGATCAAGGACTATTTGATTTCCCAATTCATGACCCCTTTAAGAACAAATAAAATAGTGGTTTTATACTGTGTCTGCATGTGCTGGATTCAGTGCTTTGAACTACCTTGTGTAACAGCCACATTCTGACTGATTGGTTGGACGGGCACCTTCTCCAGCCAGGGCGAAGAGCCTGAAGGGTCATCACATGACCCAGCAGCAATGTTACAAGTCTTACCATGAGGACAGCAGTGGATGAAGTCGTCACAACACACAGCCTACAGAGAAAATTAATGCATCACTTTAACTTTACCCAATATACATCTCTACATCAGGATTTGCTATGCGAGATGGAGATGTATTGGTCGATCTACTTATCAATGGGTGATTTACCTCTGGCAGAGGACAGCAGGCCCACTCTCCATCTTTAGTCTTACAGCACGTGGTTCCATCTGGACAGCTCGCGGTGTCATTACAGGGAACGTCTGAATACACTGAAGTCACTAGAAATTATAGAAACAGATTAAGAACGAGTATATCGGAGTATTCATGTGTCTGTGTGTGCTGGATTCAGTGCTTTGAACTACCTTGTGTAACAGGCACATTCTGACTGATTGGTTGGACGGGCACTTTCTCCAGCCAGGGCGAAGAGCCTGAAGGGTCATCACATGACCCAGCAGCAACGTTACAAGTCTTACCATGAGGACAGCAGTGGATGAAGTCGTCACAACACACAGCCTACAGAGAAAATTAATGCACAAGTTTACCCAATACACATCAGGATTTGCTATGCGAGATGGAGATGCATTGGTCGATCTACTTATCAATGGGTGATTTACCTCTGGCAGAGGACAGCAGGCCCACTCTCCATCTTTAGTCTTACAGCAGGTGGTTCCATCTGGACAGCTCGCGGTGCCATTACAGGGAACGTCAGAGTCTGATGCAGTAGAAAAGGAAATTACAAAAACAGTTTGGGAAGTGTTATATTTTATGTGTACATATAATGAAGAATGTATTGTCATCTACACATTTCCACATACTTTCTGGGAGTGCACCAGGCAATGTAGTCATTGGGTTTTCAGCAGTAGTGTTTTGCGTGATTGTAGTGACTTTAGGTTCAGCCCTTATTTCTGCAGCTTTTGAAGGAAAGCAAAGAAATTAAAATGCGGAATTATATCAGTGGAAAACTCCACTGGAAGTCGTCAAAAAAAGTATAAATCTCTGGGACAATAGCCTACGTTTGTGATCTTCCCATTCAGCCCTAAGGCGAGCAGGGAACTTAGCCCACATGGGCAGCTCCTGATTGGTGGAGGAGATGCATTTAGAGCCTTCAACATCACAAACACTGTCCTCTGGGCAACAGTGGATTTTATCATCACAGCACACAGCCTAAAGGAAACGTACATGACAAAGAAAATAATAGAAGTGTAAACTTTGCAATGATTCTTTAAGATTATTTGATTAAAAAAAATTCTAAGCAGGGATATATATATAATATATATATATATATATATATTATATACTGTATATATATATAATTTAAACATGTTTCTCCAACTGTGAAAATTATTATTGTATCGAAACTGTACCCATACCCTTGGTAAGGGGCAGCACGCACACTGACCATCTTCTGCCTCACAACACGTGGTGTCCACAGGACACTCTAACTTCCCATCTCCGCAAAGAACAGTCTCAACTTGTTCTAAAAACCATCACATGACAAAAAATGTAGTTGAAATACACAAAGATGATTTGCATTAATTTCCCATCCAAATTACGTGTGTAAATTCTAAATAATAATAACGATAACTATATTAGCGCCCACACCAACTCACGATAACTTTGTGTTTATTATAATCACTCTGCAATTATGCCGTTTGCCGCTGTAAATGCTTGGGCTTTATGAAGCAGGATGGAAACTGATTAGCCGTCACTGTTTTTATTGTTCATTAGCTGGAAAAAATTGTTCTGATAGTAATGCCAATGCTATGGTTTCTCGTTATAGCTGTGGTGTGGCCATCTAGAATTAGAATTATTATTATTATAACTTCATAGTTATAGTTATCATTATTGGTGTGAGCGGGCCTAAAAACCATAATATATGTATGTGGGATAATCCATGTTTTAATCATTAAACTCTCTGGTCCACCATTATTCCTTCACTCTCTTCAGTACCTTTTTGTTTGACACATGAACTGCTGTCTGCACTACATTCATGGTCTTTTGAGCAGCAGTGTTTCCCGTCTGAGCACACATGGCCCTGAAACCACCAAAACTGTAGTCAGCGTCACAGCCAAAAAAAAAATGTAAACCTAATTTTTACTCCATTTATATATTCATTTAGAATTCATTGGCTCTCAAATAAGAATCTGTCCATATAAGTTTCTGTTTTAGCCACACCCAACCTTCTTTTGTGACAGGGTCCTGATGCAGGCCATTCATCATTTCATGGACGAGGACTCATATTCCTGAAAAAATATAACTTACTTGTGCTACTGGACAACATCCGTAAGATGAAGCCATCAGCAGACAGGAGAACTCAGCAGGACAGAAAGAGCCGTCAGGACAGGTGATGTCGTCTTCACTTGCAGGTAATGAGGGGATCATTCTGAAGGACTGCAGAACAAGAATTATTAAAACATTACAAACAGCTCGGAGTACTATTATTTCATCTCTTTATATGATTTCTCACTTTGGGAAAGTCTGTCTGTTTAGCTGGTCTCCGCTCCGCCATTGGCAATGTATGTGTGGCGTTTATACATGTGAAGTCCAGAACACTGCACAGCATGCCTTCAGGACAGCAGTGCATGTGGTCCTCACAACAATCTCCCTACACATACACACAATTATACACATGTGAATGTGCTGATCATTTAAAAACTGTGTATGAGCACATGTGTATGAGCTGATCATTTAAAAACTTCAGTTAGCAATGCAATACTGAAGCTGATCGGTTGACAGGCCATCTCCTGATTACAGCTTCATTTCATTGAGTTCTTTGAATAGTAAGATAATCAAGTTCAATAGTAAAGTCATTTGCATGTTGATACTGCACGAGTGCCTTATGACCCTTATAAAAAAAGGAGATGACACTGTGGATGTCTAGTAAAGGGTGCTATTAAAGAATATCAGACAGAGCGTTACAAAAAATGGTTTGGCTCCCATTCCACTTTGGCTTCCATTTCAAAGTGCAACTTCGTCTGGTCTAATCTGATCCGCTTTCTACAACATATAGAAGAGTATCTGAAACTCATACTGTGAAATTAAACTGTCTTTCCCCCAGTTTCACAGAAACAACTTAAAGTTACTTGCATTGGCATATCTTAAAATATGTCAGTGCCATTGTTTTGTCTCAAGATGCCTTTTTTTCCTAAGGCCCATTCATAAAAGATACTTAAATGTCCTAATTGAACTGAGGTCTAATCATGGCTTTATCTGTGAAACCAGGCCTTTAGTATCTGTTACTAGTTCAGCCTCTCACATGATGGAAAGGGCAGCAGCTGAACTCTCCGGTGGGATCCTGGCAGCATAAGTGGCCTGCCTCACAGACTTCATTGTTGGGGCACTGCAAACAAGCAACCAGGGTCACCAGAGCGAAGCCTACAGTCAGTTTCAACATCTGGATGGAAAGGGAGATAGTTCAAATGTTAGAACTAACAGATTTAAAACATGAAATGCAACTGATGCATTTAAGTGGAAGCATTATGCAAACAGTCATAAAAACAGTTGAGTTTACAGATTGCAACCCATTAGACATTCCCATCTCAGATGCAGGGTCACATTTTTTTTTTTTTTTGGATACAGTTCTTCATGCTCTTGCATATAACAATGCAAGTATGTGTTTTAATTCTAATATCGCTTCCTCTTTCACATCTAAAAATGTTAGGCTCGCCAGAAAATCTATCCTGACCTCAGAAATAACTGAAACTATGAAAGTTTTAGAGAACGTTTTTCAAATCCAGCAAAAAGACATTTGGATATAGGCTACAGTTGGTGAGTGTTTTGTCTCAATACTGAGGGCAGAGCAAGGAAAATAGTTAATTAAGAAGGTGCAATTTTATTTCCTTTTATAACAAATGGAAATTCCCTTGCTTGCCACACCGACAGAGTGCTGCAAAAATAAGGAAATGTGAATCGTATTTCACCTGTTGGTAAAATACACACCTGCTTTTTACACTCAACATAATACTAAAATGAATAATTATTTTATTCAGAAACACCAACAAGCCTCTCCTGAAGTGAACAAACTAGAGAAAATGCAATTTAATTCAACTTAATTTTTAATTTTCTTATGAACCGGTGGATTTGTAAAAAGTTGAAAGTGAATGACCAGTCCGTAGATCCGTGGGGTCCAAGTTACTGATCAGTGAGCAGAAATAAATGTTAGTGTTATGATAGTAAATAAATAAACAAATTTCATCCATCTTTCCATTTAATTATCTTTCACAGTTTCGTAGCCTACATAAATAATATGCAATGAACTAATAATTGTTGCTAATAATAATAAAAACGCCTAGAATTCTTAAACAGACGATCGTGTATGAGTAAATTTAAGTTTGATTCATAATTTTGTCATTCATGGTAGGGAAAAAAAACATATAGCAACGAGTGACGCGTGATTCTGCTTTTAATAGTAGGCTACAATGCAGGAAACACTTTTATAATTCAGTTTAAAAATACACAAAGGATGTCAAAGACGAATGAAATATATGCAAGACATACCTTGTCTCCTCGCAAGCTCCCAAACGGTGCTGGAATAACGAAACTTTTACTTCTTAAATAACTTAGACGTCTCAAGCTCCGCCTATTTTACAGGACAACCTTTAATGTACAGTCATTTATTCACAAAGGCGTGTCATCAATGTTTGAGGAAATGTGCATGGCAAGATAATCACGAGCACACACACACACACACACACACACACACACACACACACACCAAAACCCAAGGTAAGTATGGCAGACCATGATGATGATGTCATCCAATCTTACCCTTGACGTGACAGTCCCACTTTCTTCACACAACATTTTCCAGCACATTTCAAAGCTCAAAAGTCTTATCCCATTTAAAAGTTATTTTTAATGAGATTACCTAAAAAAACATTTTTGCTGATCCTACAAAGATTAAAGGCAAAAAAAAAAAAAAAAAAAAAAAAAAAAAAACACAGCCAATCAGAACAAGAAATCCATTAATAATAAGGGAAGTGCCACCAGGCTGCAGTCATTATGCTATTTTTTTTTTAAATTAAATATAATATAATATCAAGCCTGTGATTAACTTTCTGTTGTTATCATTTGTAGCTTAAGTCGAACTGAATATAACGTAGGCTATGCATAATGAAAATTTTAAGAAGTTTAAAAACTTTAATTTAGCAACTCTGGCACTACCTGAACTTTTATTTTCTTGTAGCCTGCAATTTTATTTAGTTGTTGTTGATATAATCGGATAGAAAATCCCAAATTTTGTCTGCCCTATCGAAAATTAGCTAGATTTATGGCTCAAAACTTTGATAGGTAGGCTTAAATAATGTAGCATAAACTGTCTGTCACACGCATACAATAAATATAGCCTAATATGATCAACACCACCCCCTTGCGAATATATTGATTACTCTGAGAGCCGCCCTCATTGCCGACCTGAAACGAAAGCGAAACTCTCTACTAGGCTACTTCATCACGGTATGTGTGTTGTCTTACCTTTTTATTTATAATTAGCCTTGTAAAATGAATTATAATTAGGCTACACAACAAAAAAGAAGGCTATAGTGTGGTTTTACCGAAAAGTCATAGGTCACTCAACTCGTCTATTTTACTGTGTTTTGTCGTTGTTAAAAAGGTAGTCGCGACAGACGCAGCATAGCCTATATCGCAAGTGAAAATTGTTTAATGTCAGCATATTTCAATTAAAAAAAAAGAATGAAGAAAACGAACTAAATGTGGTCTATTTTATAAAGGTGTATTTTCCTGTTTGTTTCATATCGCTTTTTTGCGACGTCAAGTTAAAAGCCTACTAAAGCTTTTAGTAACTAGTTTATAAAATGGAATAGCTCAATTCGGACGGAAAAAAATCCTATATTTTAAGAATCACATAGTTTAAAAAGAATGATCTTCTGTCTTCTTGGGTAACAGTGCTTTCTGTTTGGTCACAGGTTCTTGCGTTGGTAGAAATGTCTACTGAGGTAAAGGAAGTGATCTGACAAAGGTTTTTTGTTGTTGTTTGTTTTACATTAGAGTCTGTATTTAGTTCCTTGACCCTGTTTGTCTTTTCTTTCTACTCAGGATTTCTCTCTTGTGGACACTGATTCTTTGGACAGTAAACAGAAGGAGATCCAAAAATGCAAGGTTTGTGTTTGTTAAGCTGGATACCTGTCAACCAAAATTCAAGGCATTAATCATTGTCCATTCTGTCCGCAGAAAAAGCATGAATCATTATTGAACGAACAAAAAATTCTGAAAGATGGCATTGAAAATAACAAAAACTTTGCCAGGGAATTTAGACGACGAGCTGAGGAGAGGAAAGTGTCAATTGAGGAAGAAACCAAGAAATGTACTAAGACAATTCAGAAAGAAAAGGTCTGTATTATAATATATAGGCTACACATAATAGCCTATATAAGTTCATGTTAATGGGTTCCTCTTTGTACAGGAGAAATGCAGTAATATACAGGAGGAGCAAAGCAGGCTGCAGATGGACATCTTGAAAATGAAGGAGGAGTTGCAAAGCCTGGACCGTAAAAACAGCAGTCTGAAAAAACAAACTGAGGTTTACAGTGTCAAAATATATAAAATTATATATTTATATACAATTGACCCCAAAATCTCTATGCTGGCTTAAAAAAATCCATGGAAACATAATGCATCAACTGTGAGATTAACACGGCTGTACGTTGACTCCACAGATCTCTACAGCGGTGCCCGAGAGGAGAGTTGTTTTTCAAGGAGAGACAAAAGAGGGTGCACATGCTGTGAGTTTCGATGTGAATTCCCGTATAGTTTATCCGATGGAGGGTGGAACAGCACTGATCACCTTTGAGGAAGAGGATGGTATGTAGCATTATCACAGATAAACTGTAATTCTACTCATTTACACAACATCATTCCAAACCTGTATGATTATCTTTCACAAAATAAACACAAGACAAAATAAGATATTTTAAGTAATTTTTCTAGTGTTTTGACCATACAATGAAAGTCAATAGTGTCTGCAAAAAACAGTTGTTAAAATATGATATTGATTTTTTTTTATTATTGTTTTAAAGTATTCACTGTAAAAAAATATATGATCAATAAGTTACAACATGTTTTTACATTGCTTTAACTCATCAAAATAAGTTTGATTTTCAACTGTTTAAGTTATAGTAGATTCAACTAATTTTTTAAGTCAGTTTAATGCAATTTAAAGGGATAGTTCACTTTGAAATGAATTTTTTTTATGTTTTAGCTTACCTCAAGGGCATCCAAGATGTAGGTGTCTTTGTTTCCGCAGTAGTTTCATTGTTCTTCGTTCTTGTCTGTCAGTCACATAATGCAGGTTATATGACTGACAGACAAGAAGGTCACCACCTCAAAGAGCATTCACAAAGAAGTCCAAATTAAACATGATTTAATACCTCGTAAATGTAAGTACACATTGATGGCCTAAGACATGAAACAAGTGGTTTGTGTGAGAAAATGAACAGTATTTATATCGCTTTTACCTCTTGTAACCACAGCCACGTCCAAGTGATCTAAGGGCCCGGCGGGCGCTTCGCTCTGCGCAAGCGCCGGAAGTGATCTCTTGCGCATGTACATCACAAAATGTACGTCATGAAACATTTTACGTCATGAAAAAAATTCAACGCTGTCTGTTGATATATCAAAATCGTCTTCGATTGCGATTTCCTGTATATCTAAATATGTTTAGATCTTCACAGTGAAAGGTAACACTTCCTAAATCTCTGTGTAAACAATGAGTGACGTACACACGCGAGAGATCACTTCCGGTGCTTGCGCAGTCTGAAGCGCCTGTGCTCTCAGATCACATGGATGTGGCTGTGGTTACAAGAGATAAAAACAAAATAGATATATAAATTCATTTTCTTACACAAACCGCTCATTTTGTGTCTTAGGCCTTCAATGTGTGCTTATATTTACGAGTCATTAAATCATGTTTTATTTGGACTTCTCTGTGCATGCTTTTTGAGGTGGTGACTATAGACCTCCATTATATGACTGACAGACATGAACGGTTTGACTGAAAAATATTAAAATTGAAACTACTGCAACGCCTACATCTTGGATACCCTTAACATTCGAAAGTGAACTATCCCTTTAAATTGAAATGACATTCTGATTGTACTTAAAAATGTAAGGCAGCTAGTGTTTTTTTTTATTTTCATTGCATGACAAAAACAGAAAACACTGAGACTTTTTTTTTAAATCACTGTAACCCACAGGCTTTTGTGTATTATGGTTTATTAACTTCTCTTCCTTCATTCAAATCTCTTCTGATCCTGCATCTTTAGTGGCTCAGAAAATCTTGAGCCAGAAGGAGCATAGGGTGGAGCTTGGGGACTGTGCCATCACTGTGCAGGCTAAACCCATTCAGTTCCTGGTACCTGATTATGTTGAGGTAACCTACATGGATTGTATGTATATTATGGACTGCATTGTGTTGCTATGGAATATCATGACTCTTTCTCTCTCCATCTGTTAGATGGAAACACAGGTGTGCCCACACAGAATCCTGGTCTCTAACCTGCCAAAGGAAGAACCTGAGGACAGAACACTGGACAAACTGGATATCTATTTTTCTAGGAAGAAGAACGGAGGCGGCGAGGTGGAGGACACAGACATGCTGCATGACTCTGGCACTGTGGTCATTACCTTCGTAGAAGATAATAGTATGTTAACCAATTTCATGCAAATTGACATATCTCAGCACAAGATGCTAGAAGTGTTTTTCTAATTCTTCTATTTGTTTCTTATTTGTCTTCAGTTGCCAAACGTCTCTCAGACAAACAGGATCATGAGGTAGATTTTGGTAGGAAGAAGTACAAGGTGAAGGTCACTCCATTCCTCAATGGCGAGATTTCACAGATGAAGGTACATCACGATACTTTAAAACTGTTAATACCGGTGTTGTTAATGATGTAAACTGACTGTTGCTCCCTCTCAGATATGCAACTCTGATTCCTTGCGCACTGTGCTTCTTACGGGCATCCCTGACATCATGGAGAAAGACAACCTACAGGACAACCTGGAGATCCACTTCCAGAAGACAACCAATGGTGGCGGAGAGGTGGAAGGCATCCTCTACAACCCTCTGGGCCACAACACCCTGGCTTTGTTTGAAGAAGACTCTCCTAAAGACAGCCAGACCGAGTGAGAAAGCTAATAAAGCTCTACAGCCCAGAGATCTAATGCTGCCTGTAGATGACAAAATAGAGAATTTATTCATTATAGACTATGAAACTCTTTATGAACTTTGATTTGGGACTCCTTTGCAAAAAGAGAGTATGGATCTAATATGTACCTCATTATCCTTTATAGTCTATACGTTATATAATAACATGGATGCAATTTTTTTTCTTATTTACAATCCTTAGTTGTATTCTTTGTCTTTTGATTATACAAATGTTGTCAGATTGAGTTGTATGGGTTAATCTGAATCACAACATATTGCTATTTATGTGAAAACAACAACATCTTAAAAAGAACAAAGTCTTAAATAAATGTGACAAAACCATCATTGTGATGTTTATGATACAGTAATAGGAACCTATTGAAACCAAACCCAAAACAAAAAAGAAAAATTATATTCTGCAAAATTAAGACAATTATTTTCTTTTACATGACACTTACTTTGTTTAGATTTTTTTCACACAGTTCATTCTCATCACTGTAATAAAATGTTTTTATAATTTACTTTTAGTGATTATATCTAATAAGATAGCTATTAAGAAAATACAGTTCAATTTTATATTACAATAAGATAAAAAGGCAGTCTCACAAATACTACCATGAAGAATTCATATTTTACTATTTAAATAAATGCACATTTTGTTGGCATTAAAATAATGAGAAATGTTGTCGGAAATGTGCTTAACGGTCACAGAAAAAAAAAAAATCATAATGGTACTTTCAACAAAATAGGTATTTGAGCAAAATATATTTTATAGTAACACAAAAATAAAGTGTTAGCATTAGCAAATATAAAAGGGTTAGTTCAACCAAAAATGAAAATTAAGTCTTTAAGTACTCACCCCCATGCTGTACCAACCCCGTAAGACCTTTGTTCGTCTTCGGAACACAAATGAAGATATTTTTGATTAAATTTGAGAGGTGGATCACTGCTACATAGACTCCTAAGGGATTGAAACTTGACGGCCCAGAAAGTCATTAAAGAAAATGTTTAAATATTCCATGTGACTACAGTGGCTCAACTATAAGTTAATCAAGCGACGCGAACACTTTTTGTGCGAAAAAACAAATAAAAATAACGACTTTAACACAAAAAGTATTCTCGAAAAAAAAAAAGTTTGATTATCACCAAACATTTTACAGCAAACAAAATATAACTTAAGAAACCACGCATGAAAGCAAACTAGACATGAAACAAATAAAAGTGGTTTGCAAGTGGTTTAAGCAATAGGCATGTTATAGATTTGGACGCAAATTGAGTTTATTTGTAAAAATACAGTAACAGGAAAAGTAAAGACATCTCCCCTGAAAACCACCAAAACAAACACAACAGCAACCCCCTCAGCACAGTAATGATAAATGTGAAAGATAACTCAACAGATGAAGTAACAGGCAACTCCATCAGGCACTTAGAAGAGAGATGTGGAGTGCACGGATTAAAATACAAGTTTAAAATGAAGACAAAAAATGAAATAAGAGGGTGTTCTGTTCCCAAAGAATAAAAAAGACAGCCTATGTCTTCTAGCCTTAACCATTAAAATGACACCAGAAATAAGTTAAAACCAATCACTTCTACATGTTCAGCAAACATTACATATTTCACACACATGTAAAGGTCACACTGCTGTTCCAGATAACATATAGTCAACACACACAGCCTAATGATGATCACCTATTATTATCACATCAACTTTTTTTCTAGTGGTCTCTAGAGCTGCTATGTCTGGGCTGTCCTGAAGCCCTTTGTGCGTGCATAAGCTCAGCTCACGGTTTTAAATCGTCTAAATCTGGTGATAATATATTGTCCTTAAAGTAGCATCCTCCTCTAGATAAACATATACAATCATTTACAGTTTCTTTACATTTTGGACATAAGACCAATTTAGTGTATTTTAAAAGAAAACGGGTTTAAATGGAAGCAATATGAATAAATTCCCCCAAATGTCCCCTTGATAGTAAGAAAAGCATGACAGTGTGTTCTCTTACATTACACAAAATAAACAAGCAGCCTCAGCGAATTAACATTTACATTAACATCAATATGTGCTGAAGTCTGATCCTTCTCAAATGTCTGATTTCTTACCCCTCAATATAAAATGATGATAGTTACGTTTATTTTAGGAAATGGTGAACGCATTACTGATTGGAAAAACAAAAGACAACCTTTAAAGACAGGACCAGCAACTACATCAAGGAGAACATATTTGCTTGTGCCTTTGTACATAGCTACTTGTATATGGCTTATGACGATTGTGCTTGAAAGATTACAGGACGATTTCTAGTGCAAGCAGGATGTAAAGTCATTTGGAAAGACTAAATATTTAATAGGTGGTTTTCCATTTAGAAAGTTTGTTGCTACTGTAGAATAACACCCATGTCAATCTAGTCCACACAAACACGTGAGATGAGAGGTTTTAGACACGAAACCTGCATGAGATCAGTTAGACGACCAGTGGTGCCCAATCATTCTGAGCGCGCCCATACTGCACATGAAGAAACAGAGCAGAAGTTTAGGATGGAAAAGAAAAATTATGAATGTATTATGAATTCAAGAGTAATTCCAAAAGTAACAGGATTTTACCTGGATGTCAGTGAGCTCCTTATGGAATCTCTTGGCAAGGTCTGGACCGTTCTTCATTGTAGGAATTTGGTAGGTCTAAAAAAAAAAGAGTTTAGTAATATACTTAAGCCAGCACACTCTAGGGGTGCTTCTCAATTCTTATTGGTGTATCCTCATTTCCTTTCCTCACGTCTCAGCTCCACCCCTTGTAGGATGCGAGGAAAGGCTGTTGGGTGGAAAAATGGAGGACAGACGAATCGAATGAAAGCTTTTTTATATATTGGAATACTTGATCACTTGAGCGTCACTTCATACTTCACTGATGACGCTCATCAGATGCGCTCAAATGATCTGCCCATGTGTTGTTAAAGTTTTTTTTTTTTTTTTTAAGAAATTCATAATAAATATTTAGTCATCTATAGCACCGTTAACATTTACCAATCTGCCAAAAGATAACCTATTTATCAAGTAAAATCGGACAGTGTATTTACATTCACGCTCTGTAAAGCACATAAAATCTTAAATAACCTAAACCACCCACTCCATCAATATTTCACTCCCCTTCCTTCTGACCATAGGTATAGATTACCTATGTGTAGTAAGAGTTTTGTTCCTGTAGCTATATGAGCTTTAAATACATAGGAAATTGGCCATTGATACATCATCTTATGCTTTGTGATATGTCTGATTGTTGATTGTGTTATGATAAGTTAACACATTTTATGTCATGTTATGTACGCATCTGCGGTGGAAACAAATTTCCTATTAGGTACAAATAAATTATCAACATTTTTATTTAGCTGTAAAAATGCATTCAGTGGACATTTGCATTAGAGAGCCGAAGTGTGCACTTCCTGTTACCTTTCCTCTGTAGAGCAGACTGCCGACTGGACACACCACACACGCAGTACCAGAACCGAACACCTCCAGAACCCGTCCTTCATCTAAAGCGCTTATCAGATCCTGCATTAATACTTGGCGCTCTGTCACTTTGAAGTCCCCCTAAAAAAAGAAACACAACCGTTACAAATCGTACTGTGGTGGAATCATGACACAGGTATGACAACAGACATATTGGTACTTGATAAACTAAACTAAATAACATGCTATGGAACGATTACCATAGTCATATACCAGCTGTTGGGAAACTGAATCGTGAGCCACACCTGGCTCTCTGACAAAAAACACATGTCTATGTTTTTAGTTGTCTATGCACCTGAAATAAAAAAAGTTTCTAGTATTGAAATGGTATATTGAAAAAAACTTTTTTGAAATAATAATGTATATATACACATACATATTATATATATATATATTTATATATGCATGCTGTGGCAAGATTTTTGGAAAAATGCATTAACCAAAAATGAAAAAGAATTGTTCTTTGGTCAAAAAAGGGCTCCTGAGTCATATACTATGGTATTTTCATAGTATTTAAAAGAATAGCATGGTGTTAGCATGGCACATGTCCTTAATGTATCATTGTTATATCGTTGACTTTGTTATTAGCGTATAAATATAGTTCTTTAATCAAGCAAACCTTTTGATTATATAGATATGATACATAGACAGATAGATAAATAGATAGATCTAATTTTCCTTCCCTGATCAAAATCCCTTTCACTTGTAAGCAACTCTCCATTTCACTTTTTCTTCAGCATTTTTTCATATTTCTCTCACCCATTCTCTTGCGAGGTCCAGCAGCGACTGCCTGGTGACTCCTGGAAGAATGACGCCATCAAGTGGAGGGGTGACGAGCTCTTTCTCTACAAAGACACAAATGTCCAAAAATAGTTTGAGATACATTAGTACGTATCGCCAGCAGGGGGAGACAAGCATCATCATTCCACATGGAATACTGTCAACTATCAACTGAATGAACATCTTGCCAAAATATACAGCAGGGCTCGCAGCATGAGAAACTATATCCCACAATGCAATGAACTTGAATTGACCTGGCTATTCTGAGAGTGAGAAATAAACCAAAAGCAATATCTATTTTGATTTTAACACTTTTTTGTCAACTTTTTTGTCTCTTCAGGGCTCCCACACCTTTTGATAAATCTATTTCCATAGATTTTCCACTCTTCGTGATTATCGAATAAGGATTGAAAATAAAACACAGAAATATAACAAACAAAGAAGAAGTTCTAGCAAAGTAAATATTTTAGAGAAGAGCACAACTTATTTTCGATTTCTATAATGAATATAATGTTAAAAATTACATTTCTGGGCCTGCATATCTTAACTTCCTGCTATCTCGGACAGGAACTGCAGAAACCCTGTAAGGTATTTTTATACACACGATTTACAGGGACTCTCCATAGGCATAATAGTTTTTATTCTGTACAAACTGTATATTCTATCCCCTTAGATTAAACCTACCCCTAAAAAGAAAACTTATGCGAGTAATGTGACGTACTGCTGAAATTTATGCTACTTCTCACATCACAAGTTGAGCTTTAATGGTAAATGGACAGCATTTATATGGCGCTTTCACAGACCCAATGGCCACCAAAGTGCTTTACATTTTACCTCACATTCATCCATTCACTCACTCATTCACACACCAACAGTGGTGGTAGTCATGCAAGGCGCCATCCAGCTCGTTGGGAGCATAGGGGGTTAGGTGTCTTGCTAACGGACTACTACATGAACCACTGAGCCACTGCCGCCCTGCTTAATTATTGAGATGGTTCTCACTGCAGAACATGAAATCCATGGGGAGGAGTCCAGATCCAACTCCTTCCACCTTATATACACCTAAACCTACCCAACTCCGCCCCCTGATGCCTAAACCCAACCCTAATCCTACCCATCTCCACCCCTTGGATCTTGATCTGACTCCTCCTCCTGGATCTGAGTAAATCATGGGCTAATTTAATTTTTTTGGGTGAACTATACCTTTAATTTGTGTAAGGGTGAATTACGACCTTCAGAAACCCTGTAGAAGCTACTCTCACCTCCTTTCTCTGTGGTCCAGTAGATGAAGAGATTCATGGTTCCGACCTCAGTGATCTCCTCATTGTCTCCGTACAGCCAGAGGACCTGCTGGCAACCCTGACTGGCCGCCTCGCTCTGAACGGCGATTGTCGGTCCGTAGTTACTGGGAACCATAAAACCACAATTACATAGCTGCATTCAAGGCACAAAAACAATGGGTTAGTATGTTTAAACCAAACATTCGAAAAGGAAGAAGTTTATAACAAAGAGTGAAAACACTGATTCATAATATAAACAGACATATGCTGTCTACACATTATCTGAACAATACGGGACAGCAGCAAAAAGCTTTGCTAAAGTGGAGTTCAAATACTTAATGGGACAGTGAGACAAGGACTGGTGAGAGAGTTGAGACAGATACAGAATATAAACAGAAGCCAGAGCTGTATTAGTGTGAAGGGTCAGAAAACCACTGAGGATTTACAACAATCCACATAAGCACATGACTAGCTTAATGCAGCCTGTGCAAGGCTGAAATTCTCTGAATGACCTGAATGTGAACATCGACTCTTAGGACTCCACATTGGTGCAAAACAACAACAACATTTACTTTGAACCATTCAAAGGGCAATGGAGAGTGACAAACAAATAAATCTCCAGCCGAAGTGTAACTGCTCTTCTGCAATTCATGACTTCACCATTTAAACAATCGAGAAAATGCATCACTATTGCTGCAACAATGAGAAACTGGATACAAGTTTAATGCAAATAAGTAACATCTGAAATGCTTTTGCTCATTCAATAATAGTAGAAATAGTACAAACCAGAGAAAATGGTTTTTCATAAATATTTTCATTTTATTCACAGTTATACCACTCATACAATGTTTATGCTCGTATGCTAATGAGGAATATATATGTGACCAAGTCTCACCCTCCCATCTTGTATTCTCCAACGCCGCCCCTCCAGGCCCGAACGTATCGAGGATCTGCCAGCAAAGACACCGGACTAAAGGCTCCAGTTGCAAAATAAGGTCCAACGGGTCCAATAATGACAAAGAGCAAAGCATGACCAGCTCGAGACACACCTAAAGAAGGCTGAAAAAAAGGAAGGATGGTCACAATTAAAGATGAAAAGACCAAAATCATTCAACATTACACTCACTGGCCACTTTATTAGGTACACATTGCTAGTACTGGTTTGAACACCATTTTGCCTTTAGAACGGCCTTATTTCTTAAATATTCCTCAGACATATTTAACATATTTTTGACATGATAGCATCACAATTGCTGCAGATTTGTCGGCTGCACATACATGATGTAAATCTTCTGTTCCACCTCATCCAAAAGGTGCTCTATTGGGTTGAGATGGTGACTGTGGAGGATATTTAACTAGTATAGTGAATTCATTGTCATGTTCAAGAAAAAAGTTTGAGATGACTTGAGCTTTGTGACATAGCGCGATAACCCACTGGAACCAGCCATCAGAGGATACAATGCTCAATGGGTACTAGGAGCCCAAAGTGTGTCAAGAAAACATCCCCCACTCCATTACACCACCAGCAGCAGCCTGAACCGTTGTTGCCAGGCAATGTTTTTCCAATCTTCTTTTGCCCAATTTTGGAGTGCCTGTGTGAATTGTAGCCTCAGTTTCCTGTTCTTAGCTGACAGGAGTGGTTCTCTGCTGCTGTAGCCTCATCAGCCACATCAGGTTCGATGTGTTTGTGCGTTCTTCTGCAAACCTTGGTTGTAACGAGTGGTTATTTGAGTTACTGTTGCCTTTCTATCAGCTCAAACCAGTTTGACCATTCTCTTCTCTCCTCTGGCATCAACAAGGGAATTTCTTTGCCCACAGAACTGCCACTCACTGGATATTTTCTCACTGATTCTTTTTCGGACCATTCTCTGCAAACCCTAGAGATGGTTGTGCGTGGAAATCCCAGCAGATCAGCAGTTTCTGAAAAACTCAGTCCATCTAGCATCAACAACCATGCCACATTCAAAGTCACCTGTCTTCTCCATTCTGCTGCTCAGTTTGAACTTCAGCAGATCGTTTTGACCATGTCTACATGCTTAAATGCATTGAGGTACTGCCATGTGATTGGCCGATTAACAGCTGTGCCTAATAAAGTGTCCGGTGAGTGTATATTTGAATATTTAAGGTTTCTTACTTCAGTTCCTATAAACGTAGGTCTGATGTACAGACTGGCATCTGTGGAGTAAGGAACCCATTCTTGGTCGATCTCAACCAGCTTATTGATACACTTCACCAGTTCGGCCTTATCAAACAACTAGAAAAGACAGAGAGGGAGAATATGTTGATGGAAAGAGATACAGTCCACAGATTGGCTCATTTGAAATGTGATAATATCAAAGAGCATGATCAGTCAATAAACTAAAGTAGGTCTGTAAACGCCTAATAGGATAAGATGAAGACTAACAGGTAGGCAGCTCCTTTCAGTGCTCCGGTACATTCGCTCCATATTCAACATCGGTCTGAAGAGACGGATATGGTTATCTACTCCCCGGAAGGCCTTCATGCCCTCAAATAGCTGCGAATAAAACAGAAGAACAGAAAAATTCAGAAAAAAAATATTAATAATTATATATATATATATATATATTGTTGGTACTCTATTAATAATGGTTATTAATTTTTTTTTAGGATTCTTTCAATGAAAAGAAAGTTCAGCATTAGAAAAAGAGGTCACTTAAATAAGAGTCATCCTTGATGAATAAAACTAAAGTATTAATTTTTGACCCCAAACTTTTGAGCGGTACTGCACATAACCTTCATGGTTGAGCTGGATAATTAACTATATATTAATCAATGATATTTTATAAAATGTGTAAAAAGAACATTATGAATTATAAACACACACACAAAACAATAAAAATAAATGAAATAAAATACAATAATAAATGAGATAAGTACCTTTATAACTTAATTGCAATTAAAATATAGAGAAAAACAATTGTGCAGTCATTATATTTCTAAATTTTTATATGTCTTGGTGCGGAGCATCTGACAGGATTCAGGTAAAAACAGAGGAGTTTTTGGCTAAATGAAAAAAAGGGGCTAAGAACCATGTGGTTCACACACTCCCTTACCTCTATGGAGTAATGCAGGGCTGAGGAAGCAGGATGAAGGGACAGATTCTGGAAAGGCTTGATCTGAGGTGCCTCCCATCCTCCTGCAGCAGACCAATTGATGGTCAGCATGTGGTCTGAAAACTGCTTACCAAACACAAGGCTTGAAGGGTCCGGCTTTGGCTTCAGTACAGGGTTCCTCTCTATAGTAAGATCTGCAGCCTGACACAAACAAACATGGAGAGAAAAAGAGGAAGAGAAAACGAAAAGACAGAGAGGGGCGGGGGAGTACAGCAGGCATGTGGACAGGTGTTTATTCATTATCATTGATTGCACATGCATTTGAAAAATGAATCTGGATTCATCATGCCAGTCAAGCTCTTATAGAAATTGAATTCAATTAAATTGCAGTGAGAATAAGGGAAGGGGGTTGTTGGAAGAAAGAAAGCGTGCAAGAGGGCAAAGGCACAAAGAAAAGAGACGTCAGATCCCACAAGGCGACACCGTGGCCTGCTTAACACTTCAGAAACTGCAACTCAAGATGAGCCGTAAAAATGTACAGGTCTGAAAATGATCTGCATTGCCCCCAAAAATGTGATTGTACCGACTCTGAGGTAAAACTGAAATAATTGCACAAATTCCCAAAAACCAGGCTGGTGAAACAGAAATAAAAGTGGTGCGTGAACCTGGCTCGACAGGTTTGTTTTAATACCTTGAAGGAGGAACTGACGAACCGCAACGATCCACATGACAGGGAGAGAGGATGAAGAAAGCGTCCATTTAGTGCCTTAAAACACAGAAACAGAGTGTGACTTCAACCATTTCCTTTCATTTGTTGTTTTTGACAGCTGCTGTTTAGCCCTCACGAGATGTGAAGGTTGAGTTATGTACCAACTGTATACCTGTATTTATGCAGAAGGAGACAGCTGGGTCACACAGTAACGGTGCTTTAAATAGCTAAAATCCTTGAGTGTGAGGGAACTTTTTTTCCTCAATAAACTAAGACGCACACCAATAAGCTCCTCTTCTATTTCGTTTTCTTTGCATGTTTTATTAGGCATTTGTTTGCCTAATAAATAATGTAGCATGGCTACACGATAGCTTGCTGCTCGGTCTGTTGGGTCTCAAACTCTCTAAACTCTTACTCTGTAGATAATTTGGCAAACAATGCGTCTTATGGAAAGATGCTTGACCATTAGTGCGGCGTGCCTAAAAAAAACTAGCCTATATTATTGCAACTAGTATTTATTTTAATTAATAGAAAGTAACCCAATAGTTTCTAGTACCTTTTTCAACAAAAATAAACATTTATTAAATTAGCATTTACTTCTTTGTTACTAGCCACTATCCAGGTATGGTCAAGCCTATGGTCACTCACCTAAAGGATTATTAGGAACACTACTATGTTTGACTGCCTTAATTCTACGTGGCATTGATTCAACTAGAAATGTTGGCCCATATTGATAGGATAGCATCTTGCAGTTGATGGAGATTTGTGGGATGCACATCCAGGGCACAAAGCTCCAGGGCACAAATGCTCTATTTGGGTTGATATCTGGTGACTGTGGGGGCCATTTTAGTACACTCATTGTCATTTTCAAGAAACCAATTTGAAATGATTCAAGCTTTGTGACATGGTGCATTACCCTTCTGGAAGTAGCCATCAGAGGATGGGTACATGGTGGCCATAAAGGGATGGACATGGTCAGAAACAATGCTCAGGTAGGCCGTGGCATTTAAACGATGCCCAATTGGCACTATGGGGCCTAAAGTGTGCCAAAAAAACATCCTCCACACACCATTACACCACCACCACCAGCCTGCACAGTGGCAACAAGGCATGATGGATCCATGTTTTCATTCTGTTAACACCAAATTCTGACTCTACCATCTGAATCTCTCAACAGAAATCAAGACTCATCAGACCAGGCAACATTTTTCCAGTCTTCAACTGTCCCATTTTGGTGAGCTCTTGCGAATTTTAGCCTCTTTTTTCTATTTGTAGTGGAGATGAGTGGTACCCGGTGGGGTCTTCTGCTGTTGTAGCCCATCCGCCAAAAGGTTGTGCATGTTGTGGCTTCACAAATGCTTTGCTGCATACTTCGGTTGTAACGAGTGGTTATTTGAGTCAAAGTTGCTCTTCTATCAGCTTGAATCAGTCGGCCCATTCTCCTCTGACCTCTAACATCAACAAGGCATTTTCACCCACAATGACTGCCGCATACTGAATGTTTTTCCATTTTCACACCATTCTTTGTAAACTCTAGAAATAGTTGTGTTTGAAAATCCCAGTAACTGAGCAGAAGTGAAAAATCAGACCGGCCCGTCTGGCACCAACAACCATGTCATGCTCAAAATTCCTTAAATCGCCTTTCTTTCCCATTCTGACATTCAGTTTGGAGTTCAGGAGATTGTCTTCACCAGGACCACACGCCTAAATGCATTGAAGCAACTGCCATGTGACTGATTGATTAGATAATGTCATTAATAAGAAATTGAACTGGTGTTCCTGATAATCCTTTACGTGCGTGTATAACACCTATGGTACTGGTAACAAATAGAAATGTGGATAGAATCCAGGTAAAAGTTGAAACGACTCACTGTTTAGTATTCCAATTATAACTAGTATTAACTATTGATTAAAGTAGTAGTACATATTTCTTAGTATCTACTTGGAGAGTGCCATCTAATTCAGTTAGTATGATTTCTTATCTCACTTGTCAACATATCTTTACCCCAACATATGTAATGAATACTAGTCATAATCTTTTAGTTGAATATAAAAAAAATCTATTAAGATTGAACATTTAGTTAAATGTAACTAACAAATAAGAACTAACACCTAATGGAAAGTAAAACAGGAATAGACACCAGCACCAGGACTACATACTAGTTGGAAATTAGTAGATACGTCACAGAACCATTTTGATTTTTTTTGCAAATTTTAACCAGTAAAAAGTTACTTGTTGGATTGTGACTAGAAGCAAAGGAACACTAATGTCCCGTGAATAATCAACTAAAAAGAAATGGGTCACTACTACTGTAATGAATAGCCTACAAGAGCTCTCTCTAACAAATAGTTAAATTGAAAATACAGCCTCATAGTATTAAAATACCAGTAATATTTTTATTTCATTTTATTTTTTAAATAAAAACATGCTGACAACATAAATGGATAACAGTTATGTCAATTAATGAATGTTAAGTCTGCATCCGGAAATACGTGGAAAGCTGCAGTCATTAGCGATTTGCAGGTGACGTTACTTTTGAAAACAGAAATTCAGAGAAATAAAAAAATAAAAACGTTTTAACCAAAATATAAAAACAAACACTTAAAATTATGCCTCCTCCACTTGTTGTGGTGATTGAAATTTGAGTGTTGTCGATTTGCAACGTCGATGATTCGCAGCTTAAATCTGCTTAATACAGTTCTGTTAAATATACTCCAGACACACGTCGAGTGTGTTTACAGAGCCATTAATTATTGATAGAATGATTTGGAGATGTGGTGGCGAAGATAAGTGAATTGATCTTTGAACTCACCGTCCTGAGCGCTGCCATTGCTGCTGAAAGATGAATGGTAAACTAGTCCGAGTGGGAGCAACTGCCCCAGATTGACTGATCTCTGCGTTCCGGATTGAAGCCCTGAAGAACAACGGAAATGTTCTCGGGTTTTAAAACAGTCAAGCTTATTCTCATCCTTTTCCACACAAGTCAGTGTGATATTCGCATCAAAATTCTTGTTCTAAATATCTTAATGCTGTTATTTGTTATGCCACTAGGATAAGCCTGCAAAAGGCAGATTCAAGAAACTTTCTAAATGAGTAACACTTTTATATTTCTGACCACTCATTCGATAAACTTGATTAAATATGATTTGATTATATCATTACATCTTTATATGAATTTAAAAATACATTAATATTACAAACAAAACAATTCCCGTCCATCAAAGGGTTAACCCTCGGGTAGGAGTGACGGATCTCTCGTATCTTATTGGATAAAACGAGTTGTGGTCAAATCTACGAGGTGAAACAAGGTCATGAGAGAAACATTCCATTCATGGGTTAGTATGTGAGGCGTTGGACTCCAATCCGGCTTAATGATTGGCTTTTAGAAATTCAAATAAATATGTATTATGTCAATACCTTCAGATGATGATGTCATACAAATAAATATATAGCCTGTCCCCTGTGTTGGTAGCTTTATAGTTCCCAGAAGACTGAAACCCAGTTTCTATTTGCATATTTAATTGATTTAATTTTCTGTCTCAAACTTTCAAATTCAGTATTTGCTAGCTCTTTTAATGGCTGTATCATTTTGATGTCAAAGGACTCGGAACAAGAACACATTATTTCTCTTACATTATCTCAGAATAATCCCTTGAGTGGCACTGGACATGTTAAAGAGGGTCTGTCATACTTTTTCTAGTTAATAAGTAAAATAATTTGACAACACGTGTACAACAATTCAGCTTTTTAATTGGTAGCCTACAAAAAAATGCAGAAATACAATGTATGTGTACATAGCCCTCATGAGTAACATTATGTATGAACAGTATGAACCACATAACAGTATGAAATCACATCCTATCAAGAGTCATTTATTAAGTTTCAAAAAACACTCAATTACACTTTACAGTTAAAATCAGATTATCATGTGACACACATGCCTGGAAATGATTACTTGTAAACATCAGTCTTTGCAAGCTCATTCATGGTAATGTAAATTACAGTTCAGGTCCCTTTCATATATAACTACTGTAATATTTGCATTAATAAAAATTAAAAAGCTTTTAGATTAATTAAAATTGTGTACAAAACATAACATCCTCCCCCTCCATTATAATAGTAAAATTCTATTACTATTAGAAATGCAAACAATTACAGATGGCTTTAAATGTAACAATGGTCAGGTATACAAAATTTACCTAACCATCATACATAATTATCAGTAATTTACCCTAAACCAAACCCTAATCATATAGTAAGTACAAGTTGTTAATTAATATTACTCACAGTACTTATTTGTATAATTGCACTTTAACAAAAGCACCTTAAAAAATTTAACCAAAATCTCATATTGTGTCAATAAATAGCTGCATTTTGAAGCATCACTGCCTCAAAAGCACCTAAAAAGCTGTCTGAGAGGAGGAATGAAACCATTATCATTTTAAGGACCTTTCCATTATTGTTCAGTTATGGAATTTGGCTTTTGAAGCCGTAGTTCAGTTCGGCCCCTCCACTTAGAAACAAATCTATCCCAGTACAGAAAGTGGCATCAGCTGCCAAGAAAAGAGCAGCTAATCCACTCTCAGCCTCCGTTCCCATTCGACCAATCAACTGTTGAGTAGAAAGTTGTTACTACAACATATCCAGCAGAACACCAGCTTCTTCTATTGCTCATTTGCCCTTTTGAACACTTACCTGAGCATTTTCTCCCTCCTTAATAGTGGAAGAAGGGTTTTCGGTTTGGCCAGCCAGCTCCTCCCACAGAGGTGTCATTACATTGCCTGGAGAGATGCTATGAAAGATTTTGAATTTAAAGCCAGTTAATAAATATAATTAATAAACAGTGTTCACAGATGGTAATTCAGTAGGATCATAAAAAATAAATGAATAGTTTATATATAAATAAAAAAAGTAAGGAACCGCTTAATTATGTCACTCACCAGTTGACTCTCACTTGATAGCGACTCTCATCCACAGCCATTGCTTTAGTCATGGCGGTGATCGCCCCCTTGTGGAAATATGGAAGTATTGCTATTACATTCAAGATGATCACTTTCATTTGCACAAACAGAAAAACTCACCTTGGTTGCTACGTAGGTAGCTGCGTCTTTCTGGCCTATAGAGGCGACAAGGCTGGATAAATTGATAATGTTTCCTTGCGTTTTGCGCAGATACGGCAGTGCATACTGCCAAGAGGTTATAGTTAAAAGATAAAAAAAAAAAAATATCAGTCATACTGCACAAGTAAGGAGACCAGAGTGTTATGTTACTTGACATTGTACCTTGGAAGTAAGGAAGTAGCTGATGAGGTTCAAATTAAGCAGGTCTCTAAACTCGTCTGCAGTGGTTTCATCTGTGGGCTTGTGAGGGGGGTCTGAATGATGAATCATTCAAATCAAATCAGTATTATTAGACTATTTATTTTTAATCATTATTTTGAAATTATTATTACTTTCTAAATAAATATAAAAGTCCTTGTTTAAAATAATCAATAGTGTACAACAAATAAAGTTTAAACTTTAAGTACAAAAAAAGACCCTTTGACTTACGCCACCCAGCATTGTTCACCAAACAGTCGATTTGTCCAAATCTCTCAATCGTCTCACTTATTAATAGCTTCAAGGTAAGATGTGGAAAAAAAGAAACAATACATTTAGAATATAATTTTTAGTTCTTATAAATAATTATAGTTCTAATTATTAGTTCTTATATAAGCTATTATAAAATGAAAAATCATACATAATCAGAATTATTTAATTATATATATATATATATATATACACACACACACACGTATAGTTATATATAGACTATAACGCCTTTATACATTATATATTACAAAATTAATCTCAAGTTTTAAATGGAAACATCTTTCAAAAATGGGAAACAAAACTGAACACTAAACCATAAAACTTTAAACTGCTACAGCTTTAATGGATGAATAAAGTCTTTATTCATTCATTAAAGTAAAGTAAAGTTTGAGAGAAAGAAGATAAAGGGGTAGGACAGAGACTGAGGCGAGTAACATTAATGCAATGAACGCCTGTGCACACCTTGATGTCATCCTCTTTTGTCACGTCACATGACACAAATAAGCATGATCCCGGCCCTTCCTTATTCAGGACAGACTCAAGAGACTGGCCAGCTTGCAACTCAGCTGATAGTAGGAAAAAGAAGGAAACGTTATCGGATTGATTGCTGTAATCAACCTATCTTCAAAAGAAGCCTATATATAAATCTATCACATACTCTCTTGAGCGCAGAACACAACTTTGGACCCATTTTGAACTGCAAAGCAAACATGACAATATTCTTATTTACTCTTCCTTTACTTTCGATGTATTAATGAAAGATATATTCTATAAATCCTTACCAAACACTTTAACGATGCCCCTTCCAATGCCTCTAGTGCCCCCAGTCACGATGACAACTTTGTTGACATACCGCTGAGCACAAGCCATGTCACTACCGTACGCTATGCGTCCACTTATGCGAAGCCTACTAATGCAGGAATTCAGGAAATAAAAAAAATGACAAGTGTCTGCACACGACTAACAGTTTCGTTTACAGTTGACAGCTCGGTTAGTAATTTACTGAAATCATATGATAGAAGAAGTAGCACCCGATGGATATCACGTGAGCGTGCTTGCGGTAGAGTTCGCTTCCTGGATTCTTCTTTGTTTCGAATCGCTTTTAGCGAACTGAATGAACCAGTTTACCAAGTCTGGCTGAATCGTCTGAAATATCCTATAGGCTACCTGATATTATGGACTTAATTTTGTGCCATAATTAAACAAACAAATCCAGCATTTTGCAAACAAACTCGATCTGTTTTGCAAAGGAAACTCGACTCGCAAACAAAAGCAATGTGCAAAGGTCAATATGAGCAAATTAACCTTTTTGAGGTATTTTGCAAAATGTTATTACATATATCTAGGCAGAAACCCAGTGCTATATCACTTAGCACTTCACTCTAGGATGCCTGTAAGCTCTGCCATGAGAACATTTAATTGAAAGGAGGGTCACTTATTTATTTTATTAGGAATTAAACAAAAGCATCTTAAAGGTGCATTGTGCAACATGTTAAAATACACATTTTTCTAACCCATACATGCTTAAACAATGGCCTGATGGGCCAAATGAGCCATTTTCTGATCACTGCGATTGCCTCTATAATCTTGTACAGTAAAATAAATAAGAGGGATTCGGGATGGAATTTGAGACTGAGTGTGACATCATGCGCGTTCACGCTCACCTGGCTATGTCTGACAGGTTTGTGTATTCACCGCCATTCTCCGCATCAGCAAAGACAACTCAAGCGATAAAAGTAGAAGATGGATTCAAAGAGACTGGCTTGTTCATTCCAAACCCCAACGCAAACTCCACGTAAGACAAAGAAAAGAAAACTTTTGTCTAGTGCCACCAAAAGGGCCAAATTGGAGTCACAGTCGTCAAAATTGGGAAGGCTTTCAACAAATGGAGAGATCTCGGGTCTGCTCTAGGGCTCAAACGGGATCCTACAAAGTAATAACTTATATTGTTCATGAACGTGTTTTCATAATAATACAATCATATGTGGATACAGTAAGCACATAAAACAGTTCAACATGGAGAAAGATGGAAACAAAAACCGAAGTTTTCTACTTCCCCCGTTTTCCCCTCACACATAACTTAAGTGTGTAAGTTACTCAAATGCCTTAACCTTCAATAAATTCTTCTCCCCACAAGAACTGGTCAAGCTTACTTTTGTTTATGTACTGGAGAAATCTAATACATTGGCGAGCCACCCAACCCACTGCTCGGCAACAACAAAATTTTCATCTGACTTTGAGATGAATTCTGACTTGTGCGACTCTTTTTTGGGTCGGGGCGATTTTCAGCTTTGTCATGCGTCGTTTGTCGTGCTGTGTTCATGCAGTGTACGGGGGAAATGAGAGGCGATTAATGGTAACCTCTTCCGTGAGGCAATCGGATAGTCGGATAGCTGGCATGTCAGAGATTTTGCTCCTTGTGAGTCGTGACTATATCGCACAGTTGAAGCAGATCTACCGATTGTCCTAAACTCAGTGCTTTTTCCGTCACTGCGGAAAAACAGAAGTTTAATCATTTCATCTGCAGCAAGAAAAAGAAAAGAGGGAGATCTTAATTTCTGTAGCTATCAAACTAGCTACACATTACTATTGCTTACCTCCAGTTTGTGTTGCAAAATGGATAAACCATTTAGTACACGTCTTCCAAGCCTGTGATGTATCTACACCGTGCCTCTTTAATTTGTTAAACAATGTCCATGTCAAACAAACTGTTTTTGAAATAAAGCTGTTTTGACTAATTATTGCAGTGTTCGGAAATATTATGGCCTGGAGAACGCGAGAGAACGGAGCTAGGCTGGTGGCGTGAGTGATAATGAATTACACCTGTGAGACGCACCGCGGTCCCGCATCTCTCACGGAGGAGCGGAAGCATAAAGGAGGAGCAACGACAGGGAAGATTGAGAGAGAACCAGGCGTTAATGTCTCTGTTCCCTCCTTCAGGGAATGGGGGTTTCATTAGAAACCTAGACGTCAGTGACTGTTGAATCGGGATCCCTATGAAAGGTGCCATAACTGCACCCTGAGTAAGCCAGCTGGTCACCCCACACCTGTTTATGGATGGGAGTAGGACAGGGCTGTGTGCTGAGAATGTCAATCACTGATGTTACATTCACCCTGAACAGTGAAACTATTGGATAACATTAGGAAGAGTGCCAAATCCAACTGGAAAGGAATGCTACGGAGACCACATCCTGCTTGTAGGAAGGTAACGTGGAGTTACGCATTTGGCCAGACCGACAGGCAGTGCTACATATGGAAGATCTCTATAGTAGATCCCGACTCCAATCTGAGATTGTAAAATCTTTTGAATGTGTTAGGTGTCACCCAGTCCGCAGCTCTGTCTGCCAGAGAGGCTCCGTGCGAAATTCTCAACAGCATCACCAAAGAGGCCGGCCTCCAAGATGAGAGTTGAGAAAGTGAACATTGTCGACCAGGTCCAAGGAAACGCTCACTGACTTTCGTATCCCGTAGGGTGAGCTACGTCGCTGTACACAGCTCCTGCATCAACTCCGGGTCAGAACCTTGTGTAGCTCTTTTAGTGCCTTAGCCTGGTAAACTTGCAGGAGGGCCATGGCGCAGGGCAGAGGCAGCCTGTCCAGCAGCGCTGTAAGCCTTGGCCGCAAGTGCAGCCGAAAATGTACAAACCTTGGAAGGTATACGTGAACGACCCTGCCAGATGGCTGCATTTTGCGGGCATAGCTGAACCGCAACTGTAGCCTCCACCTGAGGGATCTCCACACACCACTTGATGCGGAGGAGGCAGTGGAGCGGCTTCTGGGAGAAAAGGGTCCTTACACTACTTCGTAACCTACTCGTGCACTTCAGAGAAGAAAGGCACTGGAGCAGAACGCTGCTGTTCAGCATCCCCCGCCCTGAAAAAGCTACGATCTTTCGGGACACGGTTTCACTCAAGCCCAATGCTCGCGACGGCCCAGGAAAGCATGGTAGTCAGCTCCGGGTCGGACTCGAAGAACGCTACTCTTCCTGAACGGGGCAACGCAGCCGAGCCTTCATCTCAAGAGGACTATATTCAGCCCTCAGATACAGCAATCGACATCCGGTCATCCGTGGGAGCCCCAAATGAGATACTGGGACCTCCATGAGAAGGCCCAGCAACCCCAGCTGGAAGCTCTACAGCCTGCGATGGATGAGAGGAGTGGGGGGCTGTGGGGACTCAACCAGCGAACGTCCTCTGTAATCCTCAGATCACCTTGTGTAGTAACCGAAGTGGCCCTATGCGCATCAAAGCCAGATCAGGGTATTGCACAAGGGACTCCACCTGTTTCCAAGTATCTTAGTCTTGATCTCAAAATCGCGATGGTCATCTTCCCGCAGTGGGTGCACGACTCGATAACGAACATCACCTTAGCCTGCTTACGACCAAGACACGTGAGACAGAGATTGTGGGTTTCGGACTGGACCAGGAAACGGCCGCAGCCAGAAACACATTGGTGAAATGACATCTTTAAAAAGACGTAACGTCAAACCCGTGCAGGGAATCTCTTTATTAGGGAAACTGCTCTTTAGATGTTGAAGCGCCCAGGGGAACGGTGGCTGCACCAGACTGCACTCTCAGCAACAGCGACCTCTGCTGGAACGCGCTCTCACACCAACACAGGAACAGTATCTTGTTATGGTACTCTCTCGAGCGATGATTGAAGAGCAGAGTGAAAACCTGGTCAACTTGGCTCCGAAGCGAAAGCCTAATGTGAGTATTTGCATGCTGCCCTATTTTAATGAACTACACAAGAATTAAAGTTACTTTAAAAACATTGAAAAAATGGTGAAATATTTATGATAAAACTTTCCAAGAACTTTAGAAATTTAGAAAGAAATTTAATTCATGTCCTGAACAATTCTGAATAATTATTATGTTCAGATTATTTATCTGAGTAGTTATTATGGATGGTTATGTTCAGAATTGTTTTATATTCTGAATATTTATTTATATTGTTTCCTGTTGGGGTGCATGGGATAAATAAACATATTGCTTTGAATTGTAAACAAAAAATATAAAAGAGAGAAAATGAGTGAGAGGCATTTTAAGCTGGTGTGAAGATGTTTGGGACAGTGAGCTGATGAGGGGACGAGGGGCTCTGGATTGAATTTCAGCATGACAGCATTCCCCAGAGCTGCAGTGAGCGTGAAAGGGAGTGAAGACAGTGACCTACAAACTGGTTTAAGTAGCTATCCTTTACTGCACTGACGAAGGGAAGGACAGGGTTTATGGTTTGGGGTACAGGAGAAAACAACTCCTGTTGGACTCATAGGGTAAACCGCCTGATACAGAGCTCATGGTGTGGTGCAGGTTGAGAAGAAACACGGATAGTGTGAGGTAACTGTTCTGGATCTACGGTCACCAGTGACAAAGGGTAAGTGGAAAGACAGAGTGTCTTCTTAAACCCTTTTCAGAGAAACAAACCAAACCTCTGTATTTATTATACCAAATTTCTGAATAACGGGAGATATTTTCTTTCAGGGGATTTAACTTGTTTCCATACTTGTTCCCTGGTGGTTTTGGTGTCTTCATATAAACCGACTGTTAACTTACCGTAGTGTTATTCTTGAGGTGTGGGTCAAAGTGGTAGTGGAGTCAACACAGGCTTAGGATGGAGTGCGTTAAATATTTGTATATGATTTCATGGGAGAATAATTTAAGTAAAGATATCATCTTTAGTTACATACCTGGAAGTGTAAATATATTACACATACATTTAGCATTGCTATATTCCATAATTATTGTGTAAACCTTTTTGCCTTTTTGCTATATATACACACACAGTAATAAATGTAATTAATTTTGAAAAAACTATTATGATTAAAATAACATTTAAATTAAATTTTAAAAGTATTACATATTTTTAAAATTACATTACATATACCAGACCATTCCAGATGTGCATCAAGTTTGCTATCATTAAAATATTTAATATGATTTTAATTTATTAAATATAATATAGTTAAAATTGTAATGATAGCGAGAAACACTGTAAAAAATAGTTTCAACTTTACAAAGTGTTCATGCTGTCTTAAATTGTTAAGTTTAGTCAACTTGAAATGTGAAGTTAAATCTTTACTTAAAACTTAGCATGAATTACTAAGTGATGAAAAAAGTGCAAAAAATGTTTACATTTTAAAATGTATTTCTAAATGCAACATTTAATTAAAATTCTTTAAAAATATCTGTTATATTTGAACAGATAATGAGATCTCTTTACGACAAGGCTCTCAGGTGATATTGGAATGACCACTTCTGTTAGTCAGCCTATAGCTGATACATTGGTCTAACACCAGTTTTACATTTCTACAATTCTTTGACTGCTGGGTTCATGTTGAGCTGAAATTATTCTGTTTCTACCCCATATAACAGACTGGGTGAGAAAAAGAAGAAAAGATGGACAAAGGAGGAGGAGACGGAGGAGGAGGATCTGATAGTGGAATCGAGGGCAAAAAACAAGTAGAGGAAGAGGTCAATGAGAGTGACAAGAAACTCAAGGATCAGCGAAACAAGGCAGAAAAGGGTGACAAAGAGAAGGGTGAGAAGAAGAGAGAAAATCGAAGATCTGGTTCAATGGTGAGAGGAGGTTGGGCGCTGTCTGAACGACTGGCCATCAATGTGTCGGGCATGCGCTACGAGACACAGATTCGAACCCTGGCCCAGTTCCCTGACTCTCTGCTTGGAGACCCTCAGCGTCGCCTGCGCTACTTTGACCCGCTCCGCAATGAGATCTTCCTGGACCGCAATCGATTCTGCTTTGATGCCATCCTCTACTTCTATCAGTCTGGAGGTCGGTTACGGCGGCCGGCCAATGTGCCTCTGGACATCTTCATGGATGAACTGCGGTTTTATGAGCTGGGACAGGATATCATGGCTCGCTTCAAGGAGGATGAGGGCTTCCCTAAGGAGGAACCTCGGCCCCTGCCAGACAATGAGATCCAGCGCAAGCTGTGGATACTCTTTGAACACCCAGAATCCTCTGGGGGCGCCCGCATCATCGCCATCATCAGTGTGATGGTGATTGTGCTCTCCATTCTGATCTTCTGTTTGGAAACGCTGCCTATATTCAAAAAGGATACGGAGGTGAGAGGTGTTAAAAGTTTTGACCAGAATGTAGCTAACAGGATTTACAAATTGTTTTCCGTTAATTGTAATGGTCATAGTAATGAGAAAGAATGTTAGTGTGGCAGTTAGCATGAAGCAGGTGGGTTCCTGAGCATTTGAAGATGAATGAGCATGCATTAAATGAAACTTAATTTATTATTATATTAATATATTGTGTAAAGTCAACATGAATTGAACAAATTACACTTTGTGCGAATAACTGCTGCCTTTCTTTTTATAAAAAATATTTTAATAGCTATTAAAGGGGTCATATAATGCCATTTTCATACAAGTTAATTTGATTCTTTTGGGTCTAAATGAAAAGTTTGTAATATACTTTAATTACTAATTCTCATTAGTATTCTAAGAAAACACTCATTTTACCAAGTCAAAAACAGCTGTTTTCAGCAAATGTTAATGAGCTTTACTCACTCCGCCCCTCTGTTCTGTGGGGCTTTTGATACAACACACCTGGAGTCTTGCCTTGACAACAGTTGAGGGTATATTTTGGAGAAAGAATGGCAGCATCAGCAGAGGACACATCTGTGCGACCATATCAGTTTGAACCGGAGTAAGTTCGACAATTAAGGCTTGAACAGGACGTTTCTGAATGGTTGGTTAACGTATGTCACTTTGATCTATCTTTGTATTTACTGGCAGGGTAATGTTAGAGTAACTTAAGTTAGTGATATGTACGAATGCTGTGTGTTTACTGATGTATACGTATTCAGTTTGTAAAAACACAATAACCATAACGCGTTGTTCATTATAAACGCGGGATTATTTATTATATTGAGAACATCGTACATAGAAAACATGCCGTAATGTACCCAGAGTGTAAACCTTAGCCGCATTCATCATGAAGCGTGCAAGCGATTAGCAAAGATTAATATAAAGGTTAATAAAATTTTACACACTTCTTCTGGAGGTGCAGCAGGAACATGAATAATTGGTACCGATTCTTTTTTCAGGAGCAGCTTCTTAGCAAAACCAGTTTTATACTAATCATCGTTCATAAAGCAGTTCAGAGGTGAGAAAAGATTTGCGAAACGCGCAAACATTGACGCATTGACGTTGATCCTGGGGAATATTTCCTTCGAAAAACAAAACTCAGCTACTGTGTCTTCAGCAGTTCGGATATAAGAACATCAAAATGACTGCTGAGTTCATTAGTACACCCAAGAACAGAACACCACAATCGCTTAGACGCCATTCTGCTCCAGTTATCAACAATGACGGACTATGATGACAGCTCGCTCAGGGCAATGTGTTGAAACACTGCTGTCAATCAACAATGGTGGGGAGGGCGTCGATTTAAGACAGGGAAAAAGCAAGCGTGCCACACAAGCCCTGAAAAGTGAAGCCAAATCGGCCCCCGGTGGCCGGTCCTAGTTTAGGTCATAAACCCCGCCTCCCTATGTTATTCAATGGCACGCAAGGCCAAATAAACAATTAAATTACACTTCAAATATTGTTTTTCCAAAGATGATTTCTGTCATTAATGGTAGTTTTTATTACGCTGATTTAATTTCAAGTGTTTGTTTTTAAAATAAGTTTGTTTTTAGTTAATTATTTGATCCGGTGGTGGTGGTGTGACGTCATGATTGACAGCTGTGATTGACAGGTTCTCTGAGCGAAGTAGTCACTGAAGCACTAACAGACTTTTTTCGGGATCATCGGAGGACTGAGGAGATTGGAGCTTTAAATTTAATACATTTCTATCATTTTTTTTTAAATGCAGGGGCATGTGCTTGCGATTGATTGAGGGCGGGCCATGATTTTGCGACTTTGCATCTTGTTCACTACTGCACATGTCAGGTCCCGAAATCGCTTCTGCACAGACTCAAGTTAGACTAAGAACAAAACAAACAGTTCCAGTGAGCAAACCCCAGTTGTTTACATTTTTAAATGTTGACATGTTGGTTTGTTGCCACTTTGAATTATGGGAAATAACACTTAGGCTAGTGCTGTTTGTATTATCTGTTTTAGAGCATTTCACAAAATTGTCCAATGTATAATATGTTTATGCACATTGAATAATGAATTTCTATCAATTGTAAAGACAATGTTACACTGAATGCTGAACTTTTTTGTGGCATTTTCACTGTATGCACATTCATTTCCAAAACCACATTTAAAATCACAAAAAAAGGTTAGTTTAGAGTGTGAAAAGTCACATAAAAAAAAGAACAGATGAAGAGTTCAGGAGCAGGAGAGAGTGTAGGGTTATTGCTGAGATTATTTTAGAAGTGTCGTTAAATCTGATACACAGATTGGGAGCAGAGACTCTGGGGGAGTTGGAAAACAGTCAAGTGACGCTTCCATGGAGAGATTCCACCAGCATACACAGATAGAAAAAAGGGAAAGAGATGAGAAATGACAAGATGACAGGTGACAGTATGAAAGAGCGTCTGTGAGGGGAAAATAGTGAGCAGTGCAGGGTGGGGTAGGGTGCGAGGAGGGAAAGTTAGTAAAGAGTATCAAATTAGTTTCCCAGCAGCGACCCACAACCCAGCAACCTCAACATGCTGCCAAAGCAGCTCAGTAATTTTACATGGATCAGACAGTTAACGACAAGCAAACTAAAGCGGGTGAGGGAGAGATTGTGGAGTTACATTCTCAAGTTTCACCTTAAAGATCTAAGGTGTTATTTTTAGAGTAAGGACAACCCTTCAGTGCACATTAACACAGATACAGGAGCTTGTATTAATAAACAGACACTCTCGAATGCTGAAATAGGAATGGAAACACACACTTCCACAACATCTTATGATGACTTTAGCAAAATCTAAATAAGCACTACGATAGGGAACACTTAAGATCCAGCTAGCCAGACACAATTTCACACACAACCACACGTGCATCTCACATGTCATGGTCATCTAATCATGTCTTACTCTTTTAAAAACTGTTTTTCTAGCAAACACACCACCACTGGTCATTAGGGTTATACATCTTTATGGAAACATTCACATAATCATGTGGATTGCCCTTGTCTACATGTTAGACTAAGTCATTTCTTTATAGAGTCATGGTGATAAAGAGCGAAAATGACAGACCTTTGAGTGAAAGGTCATATACTGTGACCTTACAAGCAGAATGGGACCTTCAGCTTCACTCAAGTGGTTGTTAAATGAGTAACCAAATTGTTTCTGTCTGGCACTTGTTAAGTCAAAGCATGTCTGTTAGAAATATTATTATTAGGGTACATTTCCATTAAACAGAAATACCTGAACTGACTGGCGCACAGTAGTAACGTTTCTTGCTGCAGAGGGAATATAGAGTTCAATGGTCAAATTCTAACTTTTTTTTTTTTTTTACCAGTCTTAGTTACGTAATATAGGGGATTATCATCCTGACACATAGTACTTCCGCATTCAGTGATCTTTGCGCATTGCCACTTCCGTTGAATCACCGATCACACTGGCGAACTGATGACGGACTACACTAGGTTTATTTATACGGCTTCCCTGGTAAATTAGTCTGATTCACTAAAGTGCCGGTGTCGTGCCGAAAAGTGATGGTCCACTTTTCGGCATGGGGAGCACGTGCAGCGTGTAAAATATGTATCATCCATTCTCTTTACGAATGTAGTTCCTTTTATGTGGATCAAACTGACATAATGTGCAAATAAACATCACTCACCCAGTACTTTTTACTTATTAAAATACCTGTAAAGGGCCAATACAACCATTATAATGCATGTAGTGCACATGCCAAAAAGTGATTAAAGCCTCTACTTATTAATTAAAAGGTTATTTATGCCCTGAAATTAGTCGATAATATTCATGAGGGTTAAATCTGACTGATTATAACTCACCTACTACATTTTACGTATTAAAATACATGTAAAGGGCCAATACAACCATTACGATGCATGTATTGCACCTGCTAAAAAGTGATTAAAGCCTCTACTTATTAATTAAAAGGTTATTTCTGCCCTGAAATTAGTCGATTATATTCATGAGGATTAAATCTGACTGATTATAACTCACTACTTTTCTACCTATTAAGATACCGGTAACACTTTATTTCGATAGTCCACTTTAGACATTCTACTAACTATAAGTAACTTTTCAACTACTTGTCAACTAACTGTCATTAGAGTATTAGTAGACTGTCAGCTTAATATCTGCTAACACTTTATTTTGTTGGTCCCCCAACAGACATTCAACTGACTATAAGTAACTTGGCGACTACAAGTAAACTTATTCTCCTAACCCGAACCCTAACACCTAACCCTAACCTAACAGTCTACTGACAGTCTACGATAATATACTTATACTCTAATGTTAGTTGACATGTAGTTGAAAAGTTACTTATAATTAGTAGAACATCGAAATAAAGTGTAACCAAATACCTGTAAAGGGCCAATACAACCATTATAATGTAGTATTTCACCCGAACAAACAAACGCGCTACCTTGTTTTATTTTAAAGTTTGGACCTTCATCCCGGCAAACCTCTTTAATCCACTTCTTCCTTAAACTCAATTCAGTCGGGAATCCATGAAAACTTAAGTAGGGTTGGCATTGTTGGTTAGATTTACAAAGTGGAACAGAGCAGTGACATCTAGCCTTCGTTTCGGCCATTGTTGAACTGCGTCGGAAGTGGACATGCACAAAGTCGACAAATCCCGCCCATGAAACCCGGAAGCATGATAATCCCCTATTGTTGCCATTCATTTTTTTCCCCATAGGAATTTAAAAACAAAAAATTTGTTAAAAAGTTATAAACCATGAAATAAACCAACCAGCTACAATGGAAAATATAACAATACAAACTTTGGATATGCAACATGTATTTTATACTCTATAGCCATCAGTTTCCATTTTCTGCATGTAATTTCTCTTTTTTTTGTTTCTTTCCTGTCTCTTTCCACACCAGTTTCACCTCGCTGGAAACAGTACCACGAACATCATGATGCCTTCCATCTTCAACGATCCATTCTTCCTGGTGGAGACCATGTGCATCTGCTGGTTCTCGTTTGAGCTATTGATGCGTTTCGCTTGCTCTCCCAGTAAAACGGTCTTCTTCAAGGATGTGATGAACGTCATAGACTTCTTTGCCATCATTCCCTACTTCGTCACGCTCGGCACCGAGCTGGCCAAGTCTAAAGATACGGCGCCGTCCATGTCCCTGGCAATCATAAGGGTCATCCGTCTGGTTCGAGTTTTCCGAATCTTCAAGTTGTCTCGCCACTCCAAAGGCCTTCAGATCCTGGGCCAGACGCTGAAGGCCAGCTTGAGAGAGCTGGCGCTGCTCATCTTCTTCCTCTTCATCGGAGTCATCCTGTTCTCCTCAGCCGTGTTCTTTGCTGAGGCGGAAAACCCGGGCACGGCCTTCACCAGCATCCCAGAAGCCTTCTGGTGGGCTGTGGTCTCCATGACGACAGTGGGGTATGGTGATATGTACCCGGTGACGGTGGGCGGAAAGCTGGTGGGCTCCATGTGCGCTATCGCGGGCGTGCTCACCATCTCGCTTCCTGTTCCTGTCATCGTTTCCAACTTCAGCTACTTCTACCACCGCGAGACGGAGTGTGTGGACAACCAGGAGTACACGCACGTCAACACCTCCCTTTGGGAGGAGGAAGAGGGTGGTGAAGAAGGAGAAGACGGAGAGGAAGAGCCCGGGGAACAGGGAGACTGCGTTCCTCTCGAAGGAAGCACGACCTACAGGGGGATCTGTGCCCCTCTCAATGGGACTCTCCTGGCTGGGCTGTGTGCGGGACAGGCCGGAGAGCAAAGCATAGGGAGCGTTTACCCGCTGGTCACCCAAGTCTGAGAGACTGGAGATCAAAAAGGGGGAATGAGAGATGGAGTTGGTCCTGTGCCATGTTTGAAGGACACTACATAGCTGTGACTCTGTCTAAAAGTGGGAAGGAGGAATGCAGGAAACAGAAAATGATCGACACAGAGGCTGAGAAGGAAAAGTATGAAGAAGTCACAAAAAATTATTTTAACTTTCATAAAATGTTTTTTTTTTTCCTAACGTTACAAAACTTTTATTTTGACATCACAACCCTACACTGAGCGTATTCATTTGTGAAACTATTTTTATCTATTCAGAGAGTTGCGCCTTAATGCTTGGATGCATTTGGAAAAGTCACTGAGCTATGTTGTGCAATACAAGCGTTCGCACTTTTGCTTTACTGGAATTCTCAACATATATATATATATTGGACATATTCATAGGAAGAAGCGCCAAGCGGTGTCATTTAAATGTCATGTATTTTGTCACCCGGGTTGCAGCCATGAATGTGCCAGGGATTTGTGTGCCCGACGGATGGATAAAGTCTTAAGCATCATTCATCTGGAACAGTTTAATGTTACTGCTGTTCTGAACGACACTGTTGACATGATTTGGATGAGAGATGTGTGTGTGTGTGTGTGTGTCTGTGCTTGTGTGTGTATGTATAAGCTTTTTAGGAAAACATGTAATATTTAATGTGTGCTCTATGAATTATGGAACTCTGAGCCATGTTGGTGTACTATTTATTAAAATTTTTAATCACACAAGAATCATACTGAAGTGACTCTACAAGTGAACTACAAAAAGAACAAACAAACTGCTCCAGCAGATATCTCTCACATTATTGAAAATGTAATGTTTAATTTACAGTAATAACAATGTTTAAGTTAACAATGATACTTTAAATAATTAATTCATTTAAATAATTTTAGACCATAGTAAATAAATAAATAAATTCAAATAAATACAGCTTCAGGCAACAAAATACAGAAACAAAACATTTTTAACCTTGCAGTCCAGTGATAATGTAAAGAGTGCCTCCATAACTGACGTTCACCCGTCCTCATTTCTTAGCATACAGACTGGGACTGAAGATAGTCTGTATGTGTGACCGATGTCCCATTCCAAGTGGGTCATCAGAGTTGAGGTTTAAATCCTGAATATACTGTTTCACCTCCTGTATCTGGCTGTCCGCTGCCACCGTATTCATAATGGGGAGGAACCGAGAAAGTGGAGCCCCATGTTTCT
This sequence comes from Pimephales promelas, assembly GCF_016745375.1. The sequence goes on from NW_024121321.1 coordinate 14,239,182, forward strand.
GTCCAGACTGCTTTGAGCGGAGCGACACAGGAAGCTGAGTGTGTGGAGAAAGGAAAGAAGAATATCCATCTTCCAGTAATTCCTGAAAGATGCAGTCTCCTTCAGAGTACTGCAGCTGAAAGAGAAAACAAAACTCAGTACCAAATGTATTCAAGTCTCCAGTGAAAATGATTAAAGAAAATAATGAATAAGTTGAAAAGCCATTCAACATGTTTTAAAATACAGTAAAACATATATAATAATGTTATTATATAATACTGTAAAATCTGCATTATGATTGAAACAATTGGAGTAGTGGTAAATAGTAATTATTCACTATAAAATCGTAATTTATAAATACATGTTATATCAATTGCATTTATCAATCCATCAATCTAATATGCTGAAATTAATGCTCAAGAAAAACACTTTAATATATTTTGTGGAAACCATTAAAACAATTAGGCTTATTTGAGTAATTAAAAATGGTCAAAGAACAGCATTTGTCTGAAATAAAAATCTTTTGTGATTATAAATGTATTTACTGATCAATTTTAATGCATTCAACAGCAGTGATCAAAACTCATAAGATTCACTGTGTGTAAATAATAATGCATATACACTCTAAAAATGCTAAACATTTGGGTCAAATATGGAAAAATATCAATAGGGTTAAAAATGCAATTAAAAAATGTGCAGGTGAAAGTTGAAGTCGGGTTCATTACATTTTTAACCCAACATTTGGGTTTGTCCATATGCTACCCAAAATTGGTTTAAAACAATCCAGCATTGTTTAGAGTGTAATAAAGGTCTTTTACATTTTTTTCCACTGCTTTCTTGAAAGCTAAACAAGAATGGTGTCTTTTAAAACAGATTGCCATTTTCAGACCTGTCCTTTCAAGTTGTCTTCATCATCCACACAAAGGAAGAGAGATGTAGCCGCACTCTGGATGACCGTCTTGCCCGCTTTCACTGAACGCAGTTTCAGCACACCTGGAGCGCAGCAAACACACACCACACCTCTGTCACTACCATAATTTACACGCATCACCTTTGGACCTCAAATATTCATATCCACTGCCACCTTGAAATATTTTCATAACAATAACACCAAAATGACAACAAACGTGTCATTATTTGCACAATCACGGCTATCATAGCTATTATAAACTCATTATGTCTTCTGATAAGGCTTTTTTTCCTTGAAAGACTTTCGGAGAAGTATCTTGACTGTTACTTAATGAATATACTCTTGCTCTTTAACTTTAATGTTTGCAGAAGTTGCTTACAGTTTTGTCTCTGCTCCGGAGAACCTCTGACGGAGCCATCGGGATTCATTTCAAGGAACAGCCCTTGTAATCTGTTCTCTAAAATGAACAAAAACACACAGAGACATATGAACACACTTAATGCCATTACCTCAAGCCTATTGACACTTTAGGAACAAACCAGTGCACTTGCAGTGCAAAGGATTGCCCTGAAATTAAACTCATTAAGTTTTATAGTAACGTCACCACACACCAGTAAATAACGGAAGAGGGAAGAAAGCAGCACGTCACCCACATTAAGCAGATAATAACATCTAAACATTGCAGCTAAAAAAGTAAGTAGTAGTAAGTAAGTAGGTTAAAGGTTAGGATTACCTGTGTAGAGCAGGCGTTCCCTGACTTGTGTGCTGAATGCAAAAAGCACATTCTGCTCAGGAATATATATACACCAATGAAGCGTTGGAAGAAGAGTAAAAAAGGCGAGAAAACAGGCAAAAAGCATGATTGACCAAGCCGACCAGGTGGGCATCAATAGAAAATTGCTGACTTAGAAATAGAAATATCCCTCAAAAAATGAAAGTTTACAAATTTATAAAAAAAAAATGAAATTCTAAATCTTAAGCTAAGTTCTTAAGTACGAGCAGCGATATCTTCAAGACCTCCAGATATGATGGTCTCCACAGAAGACATGTCCCTATAAACTTGTATTTATATGGTATTTATGAGAGACCGACAGAGAATCCATGAGTCACTCAAGTACGAAAAGGAAAAATGATAACAAACTTGTTTTCAGGAAATGAACGAGGATGATGGTAAATCTCTCAAGGCTATGCCAGTCATGTCATTGATCTCAGCGAACAGGGGACCCCCGACTTCAGAATTACATTCAGGAAGAGGAGAACATAGGCCTATATAAGTTTGCATATAAGAGATGAATCAATGTTTATTCAATACGTAAAATGTTTCCCCAGTATTGAGAGGAAATGGGAGTGGAGGTGGTGGGGGCAGTTTAAACAGAACAGATAAGAGGCCATAAAAAGCTCCTGTACATTCTCACCTAGGAGATGACAGGACGCGAGGACACTACACTACCGTCCCGTCAGCTAGAGAGGGCAGTGTGGCATCAGTTTATGATCTGTTAATCTTTTTAATGAAAAAGTTCAAGTGTGCAGGTCTTATCTTAAGAAAAGATAAAACAAACGTGCCAGACCGGCCTGTCAATAATTGTTAGATCCCTGTAAATGATTAAAGACTGTAAATACTGAGGTGCAATTGGACAGCTTGGCTCCAGCAAGTGATGACCGATGTCCTTAAAGGCTCGCATCCTTTCCCCCAATTGCCATTTTGGCCTTTCATCCCTTAAGCTTTCCCATTTTGTGTCTTTGACGTCCAGGGGCCCCACAATAACGTCAGTGTCCCTTGTAATCATCTGTCTCCTGCCTCACTGTTGTCCTGGGAAGAAGAATGAGGAGGATTGACGTCTTTCTGGCCATCTGCTGCTCTCTCCCATCCTTTGCTCTCTCCTTCACTCTTCTTTGAGCGGATTAAAGGTCTCTGTCTCATCATTGTGCGAGAAAATTTTGACTCTGTGTGCGTGAAGGGATTTCGTTCGTCCACCGATCTTAATGCGAGAGCGAGACAGGATTTAAATGCGCTTCACGATGACATCGACTCTTACACAAGAGGCAATAAAGCACAAACCACTGGAATAAGTTTAAAATAAATTGTTAAGATTTTATTACACACACCACAGACAGCAGCCGATGTGGTAGTATGAATTCAGAGGGACATTAGTGGGGAAATTAAGCAAAGTCTATCATAATAAATACATGAGTCAGACAAAAGACATCATAAACCACAGCTAAAATTTACAATGATAATCCATCATAGCAAATGACAACAATATTAACAATGTAATTCTTAAATTGTAAAGGAAAAAACATAAAGCTCTTTCCGAGATTCTTACATAGATTAAGAGGCTCAATGGATTTCTTAGTTATCAACTCTTTCAGAACAATAAATACAGACAAACGAGACAATTACTGACGTAGTAAGATGGCGGAACTATATTGTCCATTGCTTGTGATTCGGGAAGTATTTGATGAGAAATTTGTGAGTTCATATTGAAATGTGGTATTATTATCAAATCTGGGCATAATTTGAGATGTAGATCTGTACTAGGCTCTTATTCAGCAAAAGCCTCTGCTTTCTCTCCATTTTATTTCATGGGACAAACAATTACGACATTAATATTTTCCATTTTATTTTATTTACTCCACCATCCAAAGTTTGGCGTCTGAAAGATTTTTTGATTATGCCTTTATGTGTTATGCATTATAAATGTGTTCATAATGTACTTTATAATGCATCATATCTTGTCATAAATAACTGTAACCAAAGTTAAAATGCATTATAATAATCACAGATTCTTTGTTGAATCTGAAATTGGTTGTTTTCACTTTTTTATTGCATTACACTTTCTAAAGGTGTATAATAATGTATTATAAATGTGGTTACAATTATTCATGTGACAATACAATACATTATAAATGGCACTACAAGGCATAATTAATGCATTAAACATTCTTTATAATGCATTATACGTAAAGGCTCTTGAGTAAAATGTTAACGATATATTGTAATGTTTTGTATAAGTATCTTATGCTCATCAAGGCTGCATTTATTGGATAAAAAAGTAATATTGTGAAATATTATTATAAATTAAAATAACTATTTTTTTATAATATATTTAAAATTCAAATTTATTCCTGTGACAGTAAAGCTGAATTTTCAGCTTAATTACTCATCTTCAGTGTCATATGATTTTCAGAAATCATTCTAATATGATGATTTGATACACAATTTAATTTTTTTTATAATTTATCAATGTTGAAAACAGCTGTGCTGCTTAATATTTATATTTAATATTATTTAATATTTTTCAAATTTAATATTTAATAATTTTTTCAGCATTTTTTAAAGAACAAATATCAAAAGAAAAAAAATTATTTGAAATAGATTTTCAATAAAAGTATTCATTTCTTTCTAAAATTTCTTTCTAAATTAAAAATAAAATCTTTGAAATGTTTTGGAAATCTGTACTAAAGTATCTCATGCCAATAAAACAAAATGAATTCGAAAAATAATAATAAAAATTATTTGTGTGTACAGGCTGGATGTGAGTGAGAACAAACTTGAATGAGCGGATGACTTGCACGATGACAATAACGTACTACGTCAGGTTTGTGTAACTGCACTTGGCCTAGCATCTTGGAAGTGTATAAGCCTGACGTCACACCCACAAATCTAAACAGTGTTTTAGTAAATTTATGCATGCAAATGATCCTTTCAGTATATGATTCACTTTTTTGAGGAACAGGAAAGTACATGATGGTTATGGGGGAAAAATGTTGCATTACTCACAGCTGCTTGTGACGTCCTTGTCACCGTCAAAAGAAAAAAAAACAAATCATAAAATGGGAATTTTGGAACAACTTTGGACTGTTTATAGGAACCAACTACCTCGACTCATTTGAAATGCCTGTTGTGATTTCTTTGTTTATGTTGCACTGGCAGTGAACAGAGGACATCTAGGCTACACAAGTAAACTAAGGCAGCTCAAATGAGTCAAGGCTCATCATTGAGTAAGTCTGGGTTTTACAGTGCAGGGCGATGACACCCAGTGTAATAACCAGTATCCCAGTAACTTGGACACATTTTATGACAGGGAAGTCAAAGACTAAATTAAATCAAGACTGGCACAGCACGTGCAATAAACGCTCAAAACACTCGTCCGGTATTTATTATTGAAATCCTGTAAAAGCAAATAACCAATAAAAGTAAATAAGCTGCAAGTTACAAACAATTGGTGTTGCTAGACTATAAAGCTGACACTAAAAACATACTTGCCAATGAACCCTCTATTCAATTATGTCAAGCTTCTCAAAGCAGAACAAACACACAACACACGTAGGTCTACTCAAAGTCTTTGCCAAACATCAATACACAAACTTTCATCCAGCAAGGTGGATGCTGAAATACAGAAGTAGTATTGTGAAAATGTGGTACAGCTTTGTCTGTTCCTGTTCAGGGCAGGTCACAAGCTGGGATGGCATGGCGTCTGTCGTACGCCGTGTCGTCACTTTCCTCTCCATCACTCGCCACGTCCATCATTCGTTCTTTCTCTTCATCCTCCTCAGTCTCGCTCTCTTTATCCCGCTCCCGTTCTCGCAGTCTCTGTCTTTCTCTTTCTCTTTCCCGGTCTCTGCCTCTCTCTCGGAAACCTCTGGGAAGTGTGGTAATCTGCAGAATGTAAAGTGATGATGAGATGTATTATATGTTACATTATATGATGACAGTAGTATATATTAGCCAGTACTTTCTAGGTAAGTACACTGCAAGTACTGTACTGTAATAGGAAGCGGTACCGTATATTTATTCATGTCTTTACAAACCACACTGTAAAAAATGTTTGTCATTTTTTTTACAGAAAAAAAACTGCAAAAATACTTTTGTAAAAACCTGTTCATTGGTTTACTGTACAATATACAGTGGAAAAACTGTTATTAGTTTAACATTGCTGTCAAATTACTGTCAAATGTATGTTTTTTGCCAGGAACAACTGTAGATTATTGAAAAATGAATAGTGTGTACCATTATATATATATATATATATATATATATATATATATATATATATGAAGAGTTCAGATAGAAAAGCCTCTAAATGCCATTTGAAATTTTCTTCTTTAATGATGATTTTTATCAAACTTGTATATTTAAGTTCAGTAATTGCACTTAAATATCAATTAATAGGTAATTATCATTGCCATTTAAGTGAAATCACTGAAATTAAATATACAAGCTTGATAAAAATTATCATTCTAGAAGAAAATTTCAAATGGCACTTAGAGGCTTTTGCATCTGAACTCTTCATATATATATATATTTTTTTTTTATTAAGTATTGACTTTTTTTTTTTTGGACAGGCACCTTACATTGAGCACTGATTCATCATAAGGCCTTCTATTGTACCACCTGTTTTATACCACCTGTACCACCAAATGTACCAATAACCATTATAGTGGTTATTAGTATATTTTTAGTTAAAAGCTGATTTTGTGCAAGCCACCGGCAGGATTTTTGATCATTTTCACAAAATTTGAATGGCTCATATTTAGTTGTATGCATACTGTATCTAAACATGCAGTATATCAAAAGAAAGTACAGAGCCTTTTCTTTAAAAACAGGGAAAAGGGTACTTTTAAAGGGGTACTTCTGCATTGGAAGTAAATAGATATAATAGTAAATAGACTTCAACACCCATAATACACACCAGTCTTCTCTGGATATGCTCACCAGAGTCAAATACCGCCTTGCTTTAGTAGAAAATGCTGGTTAGCAAACTTTTAGTCATAATGGTGTCGACTTTTATTGCTCCCATTCCCTCCAACCCGTAGCAAAACATTCAAAAGGTTCAAAAAGCACGCAAAAACAGACTTCAGGGATCAGTCCAATTTGTGAACAAATCATTCAGAGGTTTTGTGAACTGGGGAAAACCGATAATTGACAAGATCTGACTCAAAAGAAAGATTTCTTCACAGATTGGACGGTCTAACTTCTCTCATGAGCACTTGGAGCGCTTGACAGTGAATAATGACTTAGATCTCGTTCTGTTCCTTGCACAAAACAATTCTGAAATATTAGTTCAGAAGACTTGGCAATAAAGCAGGCAAGTTGTTTGGATCACTTTTGTGGTAAATGGAAAAGAGAAGGAGCAATTTTTTTGTTCCATAGAAGAAAGTCAGTCATGCAGGTTTGAAACAACATGAAGGTGAGTAAATAATAACAGAAATTTCGATACCTTTAAGACCAAGTGTTCAAAGAAGTGTGAGGACATTTATTTGAGAACATCATAGCTTAAAAACAAAACAAATCTACAATGACTTAAAGCCTCACCTGGTTGTCGTAAGTGGGCAGGGCACAGTATCCAGGCTCCGTCCCGCGTAAAAGACGAGGGGAATGTGTTCGGAAAGGCCGCGGGGAGTGAGAGCACACAGAGCGAGGGGAGGGCGAACGGATGGAGTGAGGTGACGGAGAGCGGACGGAACGGGGCGAGTGCGGGATGGACTGCGATTGAGACTGTGAAGGGGTCAGAGACGGGGCGTGATGATTGAGCTTAGGGGGGCGCGGGGATCGAGGGGGCAGTTCAGGTGGTTTGAGAGGATCAATAGGGTCTATTTCAGTAAGGAGAGGTGGAGGGGGGATGAAGTCCTCATCTGGTAGGGGGATTTCCCCGTCGATCAAAGCGAGCTCTGCCCGTGATAGGTGGTCCACAATGCCTGCCCCGAAAGAGTCGCCCACCACGTTAATGGAGGTGCGCATTCTGTCACTAAAGACACACAAAAGACAGCTCTAAAGGCTGATATAGAACAGCTCAGGACAGCTGTTTAGGTTCATGAAGACAGTTGATAATTAGTCAGGACTCCACACACGAAATCGTCAGGGGGGATGTAAGAGACGGCCCCGTACATAACCCAAACAGAGATGTTTGAACTCACAGAAGCCAGTCGACAGCGACGAGCAGGCTGATGTCTTGAGTTGGAAGGCCCACGGCGGTCAAAATTAGCAACATGGTGACCAGACCTGCACTGGGAATACTGGCTGCTCCCACACTGGCCAAAGTCGCTGTCATACTGCAGAGCAAGAAAGAGAGGGGATCATGAGATACTACAATGACGACTGAGCAATTGTGGGGCGGCACTGACGGATATAATCTATTATAAGTGAGAGAAAAGGATGAAAAAAAATGAGTTCAATGGAGCAAAGAAGGAAAATAACAACAAAAAAAGTAAACTGAAAATGGATTGGAAGAACACGTGATGTATCTGCAGGTTAAAGTTTTGTAACTGAATCATAATTATAGAGCCATTGTAATAAAAATAAATTATAATAACTTTAATAAAAAAAACAGACTGTAATGGCACAACAATACAAAGGACAGTAAAGTCAAACACGTGACTCATAAATCAAGACTGCATTCAGGCTGCTTGTGAGAACAGTGCAAAGAGAACAAATGGCATTTTAAAAATAAATTCTTATCTGAACAAATGAAATTAACTAAAATGACTACACATTTGCAGTCACTATATGGATTACAAGGAGTAGTCTTACCTGAACAAAATAAAATAATTGTAATAATTGAAATAAAATAAAAATAACTACAAATTTGCAGAATACGCAACTTAAACACTAATTGTTAACCTTTGTAAAAATGACCGAAATTACAAACACGGAGCTAAAAGAACTAAAAGTATTTCTGTTCAAAGAGAAATGGATTTTGCTGATAAAAGGGTTATTATTCTTTATTGCAGCCACAGTTTGTCTGGTTTCAGTTCCATATTTCCTTACCTGACAGTAACAATCTGTCCTCCATCTAAGTCAATGTCATTCATCTGGGCAATGAAAATGGCAGCCACGGCCTCATAGAGTGCAGTGCCATCCATGTTTATGGTGGCTCCAATGGGCAGCACAAAACGAGTCACACGCTTATCAATTTTTAAATTCTCCTCCAGACACCGAAATGTCACTGGCAACGTCCCAGCACTGAGAAAGAGAAAGTTATATTGATCATAATTGTTTAAAAAATGTTAATTTGTTTTCTGAAAAACTCCCCCTGAATAGCATTGTGTCCAAAAACACAATATATATATATATATATATATATATATATATATATATATATATGGGAATTCAGAGCCAAATTGACAGTTGGTTTAACATTCAGTAAATGGTTTGGCTTAACAGATGTAATCCCACAAACCAAGATTTATTTATAAACGACTCTCTAAAATATGTTTTCATAATATCCCTTTCCTTCCATTTAGACTGATAAATCATTCTAGACCTCTATTCTGGAGAACTTCAGAAAATGTGTGTTTTACTTTGGCCAGATTAGATAATGTGATTTAGTTTTACTTTGGCCAGATTAGATAATGTGATTTATGACAATGCAGAAAATATATCAAGTCATCTATAAGATTTTTTTGGGTTATGTTTGAGTTTATAATAAACTTAGATCACATACCAGTAAAATATATATGTACATACATATATATATATTTTAACATAAGAATGTGTTTTGGCTGTGCTTTATGTAAAACAGAGACAGATTGCAGTATTGCTCTACTTTTTTTTTAACCAAATGTGACCTTTAACTCTTCAGTCTGTGCAGCCAGAACTCTTCAATCTATCAGCATATTTCCATAAACACATGATGTGATTAGTCTGCTGGCTGTACCTGCTGGCTGTTCCCAGAGCAGTGATCCAAGCTTGGAAGATGCCAGAGTAAAACGTGAAGGGGTTTTTCCGAGTCATGGCGAAGAATATCAGTGGCAGGATGAGCCCGCCATGAATGACGAGTCCAACCATGACCGTGACCATGTACATGCCCAGCTGTCGCGCCACCATTTCCAGGTCACCGATGGCAGCAATTTTCCCACAGATGAGGGAGGCAATGCCAAATGGAGAGTACCTGAGGATAGACCAGTGGAGTTACTTGGAGGTCAGTTATGGGTTTTTAGTTAGACTTTGAAGTGGGTTTTTTATGTTGCTGAGCAATACTTTTTGTTATATAATTTGGTTTTTCTTACATTAATAGCAAATAAGAAAAAAATAATAAAGTTTTTTTGGCAGGCGGACAGACAGACAGACAATAAATAAATAAATCTGTGACAATTTTTTAAAATTAAATGTAGTTGTATCTTGGTCATTGGAGTTGAGGCAATATTATCTGTAGAACAACATTTATTGTGTAAAGTACTATACAAATAAACCTGAATTGCATTGAAAATATTTCTCTTCATTTGTATTAGAATAATGCTATATTTATACAGAATGAATCAATGTCTATTTTAATATTTTCTTTTAACTTTAGTACAAAGACATTATATAAGCCGTACAGAGTATAAATTAGCAGCATTTATGTTTTAGAAAGAGAGAGTCTCACACAAAAGGATCATCATGTTTATCCAGTTTTGCAACCCGAGTGCCAAATGAGAACACGTTACTACTTATGTGGTTTAAATTTAGCTCATCATCTAAAATGCTGTGTATAAATATTTCATCGTCTGTTATTGTAAGCAACAGATGATGTTTATTGTAGCATTTGAACAGTTTACATACTGTGAGCGGAAAACACAGGACACAGTTAGTTACAGATGGGACGGTCTCAGGGCTGAGTGGAGTCTGTCTTTTTTTGTCATATGCTTTGCTTTGGGGTATTTAATTATTCTGTGTTTGTTCTTTTAATGTTAAAAATGCATTAGAATATGAAACGAACATGTTCCATCCCATCTCACTTCATTTGTGCTGTAAAATGCCCTGTTAGATTTATGGATCAAGCTCTTCATTTCTGCAGACATGATTAAAAAAATCTGCTCTGTCTCTGTTTTCAGTTATGTCTGTCAGTGTGTGGGTATCTGTCTGCGGTCAATGTGTCGGAGGATGTATTACATCCAATAAAACTCCCACGTTTACTCATGGGAACACAAATATGATTCTGCTCTCTCTCTCATTCTTGTCCTGTTCTCTTCCTGAAAAATTCCTCACTCTCTTTCTTACACGCTATACTTTTATACTTTAATTTGCTCACTCTGTGATCACCTTTGAACATGTTTGACAGATTTAAACGTTTTACACTTCTCTCGCCTGTTTTATTCTATGTCATAGGAATCAAAACATGCTGAGTTTATAGTGTTTATTGTTTATAGTATACTGGAATTCTAATAACTGCAGAATACTGACCACATGATCATGGACACCATCTTCATAATGATCTCATTAAGGATGTTGAAGAAATCAGACATGAGCTTCCCCCTCTCTCCCATTTTCCCCATGTAGATACCAAACGTGATGAAGAACCCAATCAAACCTTACAAGTAAATCAAATTTACAATTAAAAACAATGAAATGGAATAAATAATAAATCTATTTTCCAAGAACGCAGCAACATTTAGAATTTAAACAACACTTTTTATATTTGTTTGATACTTAATTACATTTATGCTGCTTTTTTGTGTTTCAAATGCAGAAAAACTGAATATCCTCTAACCTAAAACATTCATTCCCCACTTCATTTCCAGTTTCTTCCGACTGACAATGATCGGTTCTGTTTGGTTCTGGACGGCGACAGGTACTTTTTTCAGCACTGTTTGAACCTGAAAAGAGAAGCAAGATGATCGATGATCATTCTGTAAAACAATGTAAAAAGCAAAACAAATTTATTTTTACATTAAAGCTAAACAGAATATTTTAGTCTAAATATTTTATAGGCTAAGTATAAGTAAAACGTTATATGAATTACAGTCTAGCAGATATGTTTTTAGTAAAATAATAAAAAAAAAATCTTAGAAGTAAGAAATATTACCCTAATAATTAACAGTGGAAAACATGGATGTTCCCAGAATTCCCTGCATGGCAATTGATTTGATCATATTTAAATAGTCTCTATCCTCAGTAAAGTTTATCATCTGCTGTGTTAATGGACTGTCACTGTGATTAGATTAAATATTCAAAAGCATCACTACATTTAGAGTAAATGGAAGAACATGTGCTTCTGCAATACTAAATGTAAAGCACAGTGTGAACATACGGTCTCTTTAAATTAATTTTAAAAAGAGTGAACGTATCAGGCTTGTTCGGTTTCCTTGTTTCCTTGAGTTGCATTCCTGTTTCCTTTTCCCGCTTCTTATCTGTCTCCTAGGTTACTGATTGTGTCCCAGTTTGTGTCCATGGTTACCTATAATTTGCACCTGTGTCTGATTTAGCATCCCTTGTATATAAAGCCCTGAGTTTCTGTTGTCTCTTGTTGGTTCCTGTCATTGTTTAATGTGCATTATGCGTTTGTATTAACCAAAGTACCGCCTCAGTGTTTTGGTTTCATGGAGAAAAGATTCTGAGACATTTATGTTGGATTTAGTGATGGGAGAAACAAAGCTTTGAATCGACTGAACCAATTGCTTCGCAAAATGATTCACTGTTTCGAAGTGTTCGAAATGTCACACACTGACACCTGCTGGTCAGAACAATGCAAATGCACCAAAAACTCAAGCCAAAACATGCTTAAAAAACTTTTAGAAACCCATTGCAATTTTTTTTTTAAAGTAAAATCTACCAAATGCAATTGACTGATCAACTTATACGATTAAATATCAAGTGTCTGTATAATATATTTTCTTCTTTCTTGTTTTGTTTTATCATGGATGGCTCAGCTAAACAGGCCAATAAGAGACTATTAACTATTATTCCTTTTAATTATGTCTAATTAAAATGTTGACAAATCAATAAAACTGATCAGAGATCAGGTAAACCCATCGAAACTTGTTGAACGGTTCGCCGCTGGGGTTCATGGGTTCACAGATATCATAGCCCACCAGTGTGGTTATTCATTGAAATTTTGAAACGTTTTGAAACAGCTATGATCCTTTACTGAAATCAAGTGAATTTGTTCGTTTAATACACGGTCTAAACTACTGATTCAATACAAAAGATTCATAAAGGTTTCCAAGCTTGAAATTCAAAATTGGTCATCACTAGCAGTTCGATTGCACGGTATCTGAACAGAAATTCACAAATATTTTACAGTGTGCATAGTGACACCCGAACGGTGTCATTCCAAAATTAAAAAACAAGTAAAATATGGCTCTTTTAACTAAATTAACTGATAACTTTTTAGGAAATACAACTAAACACACAATTATCTTGCAATGTAAGTGATAATTTGACTCTAACTTTTGCTGTTAGGTCACAGCTGGAAAAAACTATGCTTACATGCAAATAATAAAATAATCATGCATCCGTGGATGGCTATATAAATATGCAACCTTTAAAGTACTATCTATTATGCTTTTTTCATAGCAACTCCAATCCCACTTCTGTAACATACCTAAGGATTGTAACAAATTTGCATAATGCCAGCCAATGGTCTTCATTTGCTGCCTGCAAACAACGTTTACTAAGGACTTTGACCCACCCTTAAACACTGTAGTTGTAGCTAAGAAGCAAGCAACACGTCAACACCACCACATTGCTATAACATGTCGAGAACACTTTTCTGCGCTACGTTCAACGTTGCATGCAATTCCAAAGGATGAGGACTCATGCAGGAAATGATACATTTAGGGCCTGTTTACACGAGAACGCTCACGGGTGAAAACGTAAAAATATTTTATCGGATGTGCCTTTCGTTTACACGATGACAGCGTTTTTGGGGATTAAAAACGCAAAAAAGTGAAACCACCCTCCAGAGTGGAAATCTTTAAAACGCTCCACCGCCGCGTTCCTGTGTAAATGGTAAAAACGCAAAAGTCTTGGTGTTGGACTTGGTGTGGCAGTGCTTCACGTTGCCACCTAGCCCCCTGGAGTGCATACTACATTGAATTTCACACTCTTTTGCGTCACCTTATGCACGCGGATTTCCCACCCAAAACGCTCGTCTAAACGCAAAATAAAAAGTGATAACGCAACGCCACTTTTGCGTTTTCTCTTCAGAATCCTTTCCGTGTAAACATAGCCTTAAACTGACACCATTTTTACTGTTCATTTCACTGTGTATACAAGTAATTAGGAAGCATCAGAGGCTGAAATTCAAATGGCAATATGCTTTCCATTTTTGCCATACTGTGTAAGCTAGACCAATCACAACAGACAAGACCATCTGACCAATCAGAGCAGAGTAGGCTTTTGGAAAGGAGGAGTCTCGAAATAATGAATCCTTTATCTAGCCGTTTTTTTAGATACTGTAAGAAAAGAGTACTGTATATTATGAGAAAATTAAAGTGTTTTTGACCTTGGATGTAAACCTGTTGTAGTTCACCTCCAAAACAAAATTAAGAACATTTAAAATAGCATAATAGGGGCACTTTAAAAGAGAAGAGAAAGAGATTCTCAGATTGATTGTTTTACAAAGTCTACACACAAATTCATCTGTCAATTGTTAGAAGCAAGACAAATTAGGCAGATGGAGAGGATAGATTGTGTGACGCTTGTCCTCACGCTCAAAAGCCATGAACAAGCAATGCAAAAAAACAACAGCTGTGAATCATTGGCTGCAGACAGCAAAAAACCATCGATCAAATGAAATATGACCCTGGTTGAACTCAAACCCAGGTTCCCGTAAGCACATCTCCTTACACAGCACCAACAACCTGCTACCCTCTGCGCCACTGTTCTGAAAGATTAACATTTTCCAAATGACAGAAAAGCAAAAAGACGAAAGAAGATAAACTGTCCATCAGAGACATAAATTCTGAAAGCACAGACACTCCTTTTTACCTGTTGAAAACTGGCCTGAACCAGGTTCTCTGGGAAAAGGTTTCGGATCAGATCCAGAAAGGCATCCAGACTGCTGACCTCTTGGTTCTTGGGGGCAGAGCTGACCTGACCAGATCTGAGTTTTGGGTTCCCAGGGTGTATGCCAAGCACCAGTATGACACCTAGAACAGCAGCAATAACTGTGGTGGACATGTAGTACACCATTGCTCTGGTGCCCATTCTTCCACTGGAGCGAGCATCCAGACCGGCCAGGCCTGCAAGACAGGAAGGAGAGAGAGAGAGAGAGATACTGCATCAACAACGATTAATGGCTTTTTTTCTTGTGCTGTAGGCACTTAACAGCATTTAACAAGCAAAAAAAGTGCTTGTTAGAGCATGTGCTCATGGCCTAACCTGTAATGAGACTGGAGATGATGAGGGGCAGGATGAGCATCTTCAGCATTCTCATCAGTACGTCTCCCGGAAAGGAAATCAGCATGAGATTGTTTGAGTCCAAATCAGGAACATAACGCAGCATCATTCCCATCACTGTGCCTGCTATTACACCTGTGAGAGGGTGGCGATTACACCGGTTATGTTCGGCCTGCTTATTAAAAGGTGTATGAATCATAGCATTGAAGAATTCTTGGTTTTTCACAAGCACCACTGCATAACTGTCCTGCATCTGCAACATCTCAAACTACTGCTGTATAAACAGTGTCACTACATGGGGCCAAACATTGTTGCAGAGAACTTGCTCATTGGTATTTGTCTGTGGTTTGACAGATGACCACAGTTATGAAACCACAGACAAGGTTTATATGAATGCAAGTATAAGGAAATAGTAGATGAAAGATAAAAATGAAGCCTGACTGGAACTAAAATGAAAATATAATTTCATACATTTTTAAAATTTACAATTTATACATTTTTTTCAACAATTTATAAGCCCACTTATAAGTTTTAGGTCCACTTATAGGTTTTTGGGCCCATGATAACAATATTTTAGTTTTCAAGACCTTTTATTATCTTTTTTTTTATTATTTTATTAGCTGCTACGCATTTAATACGCCTTTCTCATATGGGATAATCTTATCTCTTCCCGTATATTATCAACAGTGTTTGGCAATAATACAGTGTCTCCTGTTATCACCTCATTGTGACCTAACTGGCAAACTTCTCTGAACTTCCAAAGAAGGAGACACAGACAACTTCCACAACTTCATCTGAAGTTGTATACAAACACTCCCACATATTAATGTATGTACACACACACAGAGGCACGTACGCACCTATCACAGTGAGGGCGAGGAGCAGGTTGCGTGAAAACCAGCCGCATTGTTGGTGTGTGGAGTCTTTTAATTCTGCTTGCACTCCATGGTCCATCTGCAATGCTGCACTTGCCTGGTTGCCCAAATGCTTATTCGTCATTCTATCTGCAAGAGTCAAGAGAAATAAAGGAAGAGATGCCAAGGTAAATAGACAATTATGATCATTTAAACATCCTACTCTTCACTCTATGTCTCCAGTGAACTCAGGCTGTCATGCAAGGGGTCAAGGTTTTTCTGGTAAGCATAGCCCATTAGACTTAGCCTCTAATGGTTGATGCCTCTATCTTAAAGGAAATATGACCAAGGATGAAAAATATATCGTACCTGTCACTACAGGGTCACACCCCTGATAAGTGGAGGATTCATGAGAGGAGACCTACAGTAACAACATCTTGATACTGCTATCCAGCCAGAGCTCTGGGTACGGAATCCTCAGCAGGATGCCTCTCTAAAGCGAGAGCCGACGACTCGATAGTGCCAACTTGGGCAGATACTAAGAGTGGAGGCATCAGCAAAATTACTCTAAAACAAGAGGAGGCCTAACTACGCTCAACCCCAGTATTCTGCAGTATCCTGCCCCAGTATGCCCAGTACCCCAGTATCCTGCACCGAACCAATAAGTAAATTATCAAGTAAATAAGCAAATAATAAAAATAATAAAACAGCGTCAGGGCCTGGTGTAAGCACATGTTGGAAAACTCTAACACACCCCACCTGACCTCAGTCACCTCAGGGCGGGGGTTAGGGGAAAAGGAGGCAGATGTTATTTGATTCCGCATCCTATATACCCTGTGCACGTTTACTCTGGATTACTTCCTTCAAATCCTGTTTTCTTTTCCTGGGATCATGCCTACTCTGCGCTCTACTCCTTGGAGGAGGAAAAGGAGTCTTGCGCTGTCTTGGAGGAGGAAAAGGAAAAAAACGCTGTCTTGCTCTCTCTCCCTCGCGCATTTTAATCAAATCAGTTGACACAATAGTTAAAGGTTGGACGACCACAGTTTAACGTGAAGCATTTGGAGATTTTCAGAGACTCAATGAACAACATCTCAACACTAAATTATAAAGGCTGGTCTCATATAGACGCCTGTCTCAAATACAAGCCGGTGCAGTTTGACTATTTGGGAAAATAAAAGCCTGGGATATTATTTGAAGTTATACGGTATTGTGCGAAGGGAAGCCCCGGCCTGAGCCGATCCCGCATATGCTCTGCCGTTCAAGCGTGATGTCACACGCAGCAGAGTGGGAGCCTTCAAAGTCGATGCCTCCCCCAGCGAGAGATAGCTGGACGATTATGACCAGATAGATATCACTCGTCTAACTTGTTGCGAGCAAGCTCACATCTCTCACATCGTCATGGCAGATATAATCTGTCTGTGAACCAAGACATACCCTCCAGTAGCTCATCATACACTGGGCAAAGAGACATTTATTCACGCCATCGTCCACAACAGCCAAATCCTGCTCTTCTTGGCCTGAAACCAAGAGCACACTCGCTACTATTTCAGAGGATGTGAGCAATAACACAACCTCATCCAATAGCTTGGACTTGTCAGCTAAGAATGAGAAAGATCCGTATCTTTCTCGAATTTCTCAGCAAGCTCCATCTTCAAGCCCCACAATCTCAGTTTCCTCCTCGCCTCAGCTGCAGCAGATCCTGATGCACAGGGCACAGATGATTGTCCCAAATCCCTTGAGAGAAGGGACAAACGAGAGCAGAGTTTCTTTATTGAGAAACTCTCACAATGCTCACATTCAGACACCTCAAGGACTGAGTGAGCAACTGAGTTCACCCAAGGAAATCAGGCACAGATCGTATGTATCATCAGTTGTCAGATAGTACTGACACAGATGTAGGCTATCCTGAAAGATTTTGCTGCCATAAATGCCTTCAACACGTTACAAAAAAAAAAAGGCTCCTGAAGACAAGAAAGAGGATAATGTGTGCTACAAGCCCCCTTTTATTCTCTGGTCACACCAGTAGTGATGTCATAGGGTGTTTTTTTTTTAAATTATTTTTTTAAATGTATCTTATGCTCACCAAGACTGCATTTATTTGATCAAACATACAGTAAAAATAGTGATATTGCAAAATATTTTTGAGGAAACCGTGATAAAGTTTTCATCATTCTTTGTTGAATTGAACGTTCTAAAGAACACCATTTATTTGAAAAGAAAACCTTTTGTATCAAGATGGAAAAGTCTTTACTGTCAGTTTAATGCACTGACGGATCTGTAAAAATATTAATTTCTTTCAAAAAATTACCGACCCCAAATTGGATTGGTAGAGTGTGTTAAAAATATTCTGTTACACATACGGTACACCAGTAATGGAGGACTTTCAAAAGCATGGAAATATACACTGGGAAATATACATTGGGAAAAATATATTTCCCAATACCCCAAACTCTCTTTCTATAATGCAAATGAGCAGTGGTAGCAATGCAAAACAATTGACCACAATGACAACAAACTAGTTTGTGTATAAAAGTCGTATTAGAGATGTCCAAATTGTAGTTGTGGATAAGATTAACAGCCTTACGAGGATAGACTTGCCACAAATGTTTCACATCAGCAACATAGGTGAATATTACAGCTAGAGAGTGATAAGTTCATGTAATTGCATCTGTAAGCCTTGAACGACCATCTGCTGCGTTAATGTGAGCATGCTGACACATAACACCCCATATTACCATAATTGGTCAATTTTATTTTCATCTGTCGAGATCTGTGCTCATGACACTGGAGGCCAATGTACTGCAAGGCCTCATTTGACTGTCAAACTAACACAGTCTCATCCCAAAAAGTCATATAACTGACGTTTTGGGACGTATTTTGACCATACGTCAATATCCGCCTTTTTAGGGCCCCCTTAAACGTCGGTAGATGGCGATCCCGGGCCGTCATACAACTGACGCTTTACCTTTAACGTCAGTTAGGTGACGGGTTAGGTTTAGGGTTAGGTTTAGGTCTGGGGTAGAGTTAGGATCCCATAACCTCATCTACCGACGTTTAAGGGGGCCCTAAAAAGGCGAATATTGACGTATGGTCAAAAGACGTCCCGAAACGTCAGTTATATGACGTCTTGGGATGAGACCGGGTTGGTCAAACAGCATAGGCTTTAAATGATTGATTTATGACTGACTATGACCAAGTCTTTGTATTGACAATTTAAATTGCATACATTTATAAACAACAGTTTATTAAAAGCTTCCCAGGACATCTGCACCACACACAACATGCCACTTTTTCTCATCGCCATCAAGCAGTTGGCAATTCTGTGATCCGTATGATCATCTGAAACAGTCATGCAAGAGATTTTCACCTCATGTCATGCGCATCTTACAACTGTTTTTCAGGCTCCGCCTCTTTTATAAAGAGAAATCGAATGATGCTGAAATGGAGGCCGTCTTTTTTGGTTTGAAAAGCATAGAGATCATGGATCACAAAGACACAAAACCACAAAGCCTCACAGGAAACATTTTAACCCCCTTCAAATCTTTTAATCTTCTAAACTGCTACTTTTCAAGCACACCCATATACACAAACCTCAACATGGGAATAACTCCTGCTCCTTTACAAAAACATATGACTGCCAAGTGGGGCCAATAAACATTTGATCAACCTCGCTCCATTATAAACATCTGCATGAAACTGGACACTGATTGAAGAAAGAGAAACTGGTTGAGTAATGAGACATGTAGAATAAACACACATGTTCTGAAGAAAGCAAGAGCTGAAAGACAGTGGCATTTATATTTATAACAAACATTAGTGAATTGTATCATCATGAAGAATAATGCTCATCTCTTTTGTCTTAAAATAATTAGACGAGAGATATACTTACCCGAGTTCGCCGTCTTGGCCTTTTTGCCCATTTTATCCATGCTGTTTTTTGGTGCTGTGTGATTCTTATTCTTTGACCTCCATTTCTCTTTCTTTTTCTGGATGTTCCCTGTCCTGTTCATCTGTTTGTTCTTCATCTCAGATTTAAACTAAAACAACAGTTGCTGCTCAGACATAAAGACGGATTGGCAACATTGCTAAAATGATTTTTCTTTTTTTTTTTTTTTTGGAGGGGGAGGGAGAAAAGTCATTTGCCAAGTTTCAATTGCACATACATAATCCTCTGTGAAGCCTCATTGGAAGAGAGAAAGAGAGAGAGAGAGAAGCTTATGACCCGTGATTCTGCATCTCTTTTTACAATACCTCACAATTTTCCCTGAAGTCGTGAGCTTAAACCAGTTTTCACAAAGGTCTTCACATTGAAACACAGGCAACAACATGCCAGAACTGCACCTATAAAAATTAAGCGCTGCTACATTCTACTAATCCCTTTTTTTGGCCGTAACATGATTGTAACTCAATATATAATGTTCAGGCACACCAAAGTGGGAGGTCACAGGTTCAAAAAAGGCCAGGATTTTAGTGAAACATTGCTGTGCAATGACAGTCAACAAGTAAATCACATAGACTTCAGAAGAATTCAAGAAAAAGAAAAAAAAACACACACTTGATGGCCTTTGCAATGATGTAGTAACACAAAGCAGCAACTATTCTTTCTTACACTCTAAAAATGCTGGGTTGTTTTAACCCAACTTTGGGTCAAATATGGACAATCCCAAACATTGGGTTAAAAATACAATTAAAAAATTTAACCCAATGGCTGGGTTTGTCCATATTTGACCCAAAGTTGGGTTAAAACAACCCAGCAATTTTAGAGAGTACAATGAAACATAATTCACTCACAATATCCCAAAATATCTTGTTTTTTGTATTACAAAAAACAAGTCATACAGGTTTGGAACCACATGAGGGTAAATAAGTACATGAGGACATCATTTTCATATTGTAGTCAACTATCCCTTTAAAACATGCCATTTCATGCCTGAGATCCAAGAGACTCCAAATAAAAAGTCACTGTGGCGTATATAAACTACTGGTTGAGTTTCTATTATATATTTTGTGTAAAATGTAATTGGGATAATTCAACAATCGGTATGATATCCAGCAAAACGTGCATCATTATTTGAGTGCAGATAATGTTCGATTAGAAAATTATAGCAAAATTATAACCGACAGGCTAATCAGGCCCAATGTGGTGCATATCTATACATATCTTTACTATAATTATTAAATAAATAAATATGGAGATTAAATACTGGTTTGTGTTTAAATTGCTTTATCCTTATACATGTACAAATCAATCAGCCTAGCAACAAGACAAACATCTTAATGATTTTACAGTAATATAAATACTGAAGTCCTCTCAGCTCTTACAATCATCAGACAAGATGGTTTGAAACAAGAAATATCCGAATCCACAGTGAGAGACATGAATATCTGATATACTGCGTTGCCACGGTGAACACTGAATTCCACAACTGACCAATCAGAATGAAGCATTCCAAAGAGCTGCAGTGTAAAAATAAATTGAACATCAATGCATGCAAAGCAAGCATTCGGTGGATTTAAGAGGGGTCTGGGTTCGTCTTTAATTTATTCAAATAATAGTTATGGGGGTGCAAAGTGAAACTAAAGATCAAAGGGTTTAAACAAAACCCATAGCAACTCAGTATTATAATTTTCAGTGAACAACATCAAAACCTCAATCACAAAAATAAAATTACGTCTTAACTTGCTGGTTGCTTCCGCATCCCGAGGCATGGACTATCACTCTACACAGCATTAGACACTATTTGTTTTCTCCACTTACCGACACTTGACGAACATTACCTGAGATAATTCCTCAAACAAGCAACCAAACAAATGCCTGAAGCTTAGCCTATAGCTAAGCTGCTGGACTTTAGCCATAACAAACAGAACAGGTTTGATTTACACTGGCAAGCTCTTTATGACAGAACAGGATGCTTAGGAATGGAATGGATGAAACGATTAGCCAGTGGCAAAACTACAGCTTGCCAAAAACAAGCAAAAAAACAAAAAAAACAAACCCAATCTGGGTCGGCCTCCTTTTAGATCATAAAGAGTGGAAAGGAAAGATTCTGGCTGGGGTATTATGCAGAGTGCCCGAAGAAGTTTTTGAGATGGAGAGATAGGCCTATCACTTTCACTCCTTTAATCAGAAAACTTGAAGTTGTGGACAAACCCAAATCCCTAGAAGAGAGAAAGGCTTGGGGGAATCTCTTTAGAAAGCTAGCCAAGAATCACAATAAGCATTAAAAAGTGAGAAAGAGATTAGTAAGAAGGAGTTAAACCTTGACCAAGCCTGGTTTAGATAGTCTCAGTTGACAAGTGCCTAAAACCCTTATTAAAACCATCAAAACAAACCAGACACCTGCTCTAACCACCTTAGGCTTTCAGCAGGTAAACTGGAGGAGATAAGAATGCCTTTCTTGTGGTTTGGCTGCCCTTATTTTCTGGAGCGTCAGTGACGGTGTAGAAAAAAAAACAATTTCAAACAAAGATATTAGGTTATGCAACAAGTATACCGTGAACAACTACATTTGTGTCACATTGCAGATGCAATTTTCCAGTTAGTGCATAAAGTTAAACAGGAGAACTATTGAAGAATACGAACTTCAACCTACATGTGACCTACATTCTGTTTCTGTATATATATATATAGGGTTACCCACCTCAAAAATATCAATGAATCACTGATACAAGAGTATGTGTTCAGATGTCTGATTGTGTGGTCAGTGTGAGGAGTGAGGATTATTTTCTGAGCTTGATTGTTTGGTGTGGGCTTTGCAAAGGGATAGAGATATAATCCTTTAACTCCCTGCCTCAGTGAGAAAATAAAAGCAACACAGTGGTGGACTGGACACCACAGTTGTCTTTTAACCTCACACATGAACTATGCAAACTACACCCAACCATGCATATTTGAGATTTGCATTAAACATGTATATATATTTGATCAGTTGCATCATACATTCCCCTCAAACATATAACCTATAGTACTGTACTATATGAGCTACAGGAATTATTTGTGTTACAGCAAATAAGATACTGTTCGACATTTCAGTTATCCACTGCAATAAATTACTCTCTTGATCAGTATTTTCAGCAATGGCAGATGTTTTAAAGGATCTAACATTGCATTCAAGGTATACATTTTATCCGTCCATGCATTCCCGTTTGAGCTGCAGGAATACAAAACAGCCTTAAAACAATATCAATTCAACTGATAAGCAAAAGGTGAAGTTTAGATCATTTTTGATGATTCATTTTGTAGTCAACTATCCCTTTAAAACAGGCCATTTCATGCACGAGATTAGAACTGATTCTAGAGATTTCTAAGAGTCACTGTGGTGTACAGAAAGTGGTTGAGTTTCCATTAAATATGTTGTGCAAAATGTAATTGGGATAATTCAACAATCTGTATTATATTCAGCTAAACTCGCATCATTATTTCAGTGAACAGATGGTGTATGTACGGGACAAAATGGGATCAGAAAACTGTTGCAAAATTATAAAACCGAAAGGCTAATCAGGCCCCACGCTGAGCATATATCCAGCTTTACAATAATCATTAAATAAATAAATATGGAAATAGCAGAAATAAGAAAGGAAGAATCTTAATTCTAGATATATTCTAAGCATGATTTTTTTTAAGGAAGTTTAACAAGACAAAAATATTGATTTAGACCTTGTACTGCATGCAGTCTACAAATTGAATGCCAGAACACTAATACAAACATATTCACACTTCTTCAAGACAACTAGCACATTATTTCCAAGCTAACCAATCTCCTGCATTGTTTATACTCTCGCACGTTTAGAAAACTGATGTAAAGTAATGAGAAGTAAGTATACAGTGAAGTAAGAACATGCAGGTATGCGTGTTTGTCCATCTGGGGGCTTTTTCTGCATGTGCAGACGACGTGTACGGGGTCATCTTTTCTTAACCACATCCACACACACACACACTTGCACACAGCCTCCCCCTTACCCCTCTATCTCTGACTATAATCTGAGTGTATTAATCTGTTGTTTGAACTCCTTAAGCACAGACTGTCTATCACATCTGCTCGCCTCACCCTGCTAAAGCTTTGCTATTTATAAATCCCCAATTCCCCCTCTCTCTGTCTTTCTCTTTTTCTGTCCTGCAAGTTTTTTCCTAATCGAGCCCTGCAGGAACCCTCATTTTACCTTCCTAAATCCCTGTCAATCTGTCTTTAAGCTCCATGTCTGCAGAATCAACTCTTTCGTCAGTTCATTTCTGAAGCCACAGAGGTTTTTACTTATTGTGATAAATCATCTCTCACCAATGACCCAAACTAGCAATCTATCCACGGCTGATTGACTCCTGTTTGAGAAGTGCCTTTAATGAAGCATGAGGACATTCATAATCTGCACTCTTAAAACTCTTTCTGACACCTCACACTACCAAACCACTCAAAGAATCCCAGACTTGGGCCATTAGTTAACTGATATATGCTGTTAAGTTTTGAGCAGTGACATCAGCAATAACACCAATGACTAGAGCAATTTAAAAGATGCACTTCAACGATCATGGATGATCAATGATATGATCAATTTGGCTTGTAATATTATGAAATGCTCAAACATTGTAGACAAAGTCCTCGCATGAGTTCATGCACATAACTAGTGCATGAACTCATGTAGATGACTTTGTCAACTATACATTGAGCATTTCATAATAAAACACGCTGAATTAAATGAAGCAGTGTGAACAAAAATATAAATTTCTTACATTGAGAGGGTTAAGGACAAGTTTAAACAGAAACAACAGCAGTGATGTGTAGTTGGTGATAGTCTTACTTGTTCTGTTGTGCCGTCTCCCATCCAACAAGATTGAGGCATTAGGAAAGGGACATGTGGAAAGAATGGACAGAGGGTGAGAAAGAGAGAGATGGAGTGAGAGTCACAGTCTTTGCGTCATCTGAGAAAATTCTCAGATTAATAAGAACGTTTTGATTCCCTGAGCCTGGCTTGCGCGCTCAGTCTCTCTCTCTCTCTCTCTCTCTCTCTCTCTCTCTCTCTCTCTCTCTCGGTTTCCCTCTTTTCACTCTTAACGTACAGTATTCACACTCTCCCAATCAAATACATATTTCATTAATCGGCCAGTATCATGTTACTTTGTCAGCTGTGTCTGCCTTCACCGACTAAACATAATCAGTTCAATTCAGATGATATTGAAGATATTATATTATAAGATATTATATATAAGATAGATATTGAACCAATTAAAAAGAAGAAGAAAAAAACACTGCCATTCTATGCACCGCATTTATGGTGATATGTAGGCTGAGTGATGAAGAAAGATGGAGAGAGGTAAGGAAGCCTGAGTAATCCATGATCTAGGACAGATTTCATCTCAATGTGTCCCACTTCCACCCACTGGATGGCGATGTGGCTCTGTTTCCCCATATATATGATGAGGAGGGAGGCGGGGCTTAGTACAGGTATTTGCATATGAGGAGATGACAGTTACTCAATCTGTATGTTTTCTGTCACCTGAAATCGTCACTTTAATGGCTGCTGAGAACCTCATAAAATATGTGGTGATTGATGTATCTTACAGATTCACAGCAATGGCATGATAATACTAAACACAGTCTCATTAGATTTCCTCGATGTAAGCAAATGGTTCAAACACACCCAGATTCACTGTTGAGAGAGAGAGAGAGAGAGAGAGAGAGAGAGAGAGAGAGAAAGAAAATAATACTACTTACTCTGCCCTAAAGGCTTTAATCAGTAGCAAATCAATTCTTTTAAGCTCCAACCACTCACCTCAAATTATTTGAAGTGGGAAGAATAGGCACGTTGTGTGCCAAACTGTATTAAAACAAACATTGCCGCAGGTTTTGCACATTACGTGCAAGGAATCTAGTAGCATATTGACTAAAAGACATCAATTACTCACTATCTTTTTTGGATTTTATATCTATATGAACAGAGAACCCAGTTATTTTTGTTCTTTTCACGACACATATTATTATATCTGTTCTGTCCCAGCTGAATACTGCGAAAAGGAATACTGAAGATGTTAAATGACCCATTACGGTGTCAGTAGGTTTTGTGTGTCCAAAGAGCAAGATAATTTAATAATACTAAGGTGATAGTGTTTCTCAGTCTCAGTAATACACTCTTTTAAACACCTGGCTTTTAAAGTAAACCCAAAATGAAAATATTACCGTAATTTATTCACAATTATGCTATTGTGAACCTGTATGACTTTCTTTGAATAATACAATATATTTTGTAAAATCCATTATTTCCATACAATAAAAGTAAAAGGGGTCCAAAACACTTTCGCAGTATAAACTAAATAAGAAATGGTTTTTATTATGTCTTCAGTTATTTCCAACAGAAGAAAGGAAGTCATACAGGTTTAGAATGACATGAAAGTTCAGAAATGATGACATCATTTTTATTTACGACCTATCCCTTAGACAAGAAAGAAATGACCACCGAAAAAATAACAGAAGAAATGAAAGGAGAATCTCTATCCACACATGCCTAAATATACAACAAAACATAGGTTCCCATACGTATTCCAGTCGCTATCACACACCCTGTCCCACAGGACTGACAGATGGAGGGGCAGAGGAGAGCTACAAAACTGGGGCGGCCTCTATGTCCATTCCTCTCTCTCTCTCTCTCGCTGTCTTTTGTGCAACGGATGGGCTGTAAGTCTATCTCCTGCTAATTGCCACAGTGGTTCAAACACAAAGTCTGCCGCTGAAACAGTACCCAACAGGGTGTTGTATAGAGAGTAAAATTTACAATGCGTTACATTTCTCCTTCAGCATACATCAGGGAGGAGGGAGCGCTCATGTCCACTGCATCAGTCAGGATTTAAATGTTTAAAGGCACACACACATTTCTAATCACTAATCATTTTTACTGAAACGTCTATCCATTATCTATTTTTAACGATTATTTTGCTCTAAATGATTAGGTTACAATTAAAACCAGTTCTGACCACTTATAAACAGCCTCTAATTTGATATTTTTTCCAGCAAAATTGTTATTTTTCTGAGAATACACTAAAGACTTTTGCAACCATTTGGGACCATTTAGAAAGGGATTCCTGTCTTTAAGATTTGAAACAGTATTTATCACAACGGAATCTGCAGCAGCTGTGTTTACGGTTCATTCTGCCTCTACTGAGAAAAAGGAGTCAAGTAACTTAAAAAGTTGCAGTATTATACTTCTAAAGCAGTCCCAGGAGCTGTTATGAATGGTTTGTTTTCCACAGGAGAAAGACTAAGGTGTGAATGCTATTAAGACTATGCACAGGTACAATGAGATAAAACAAGTGTTTTACTTTCTGCGCAACATGAGCCAACTGCTATCCATCAAAGAAACCTCAGAGAAACCATTTCGAGAAACCAGTATCGCCATTTAATCCCACTAAATTCATGCTAATTCTCAACCAACCAACCGCCAACTTTGCAAATGGAACATTGTAATTAGATACAGCGTTTTGTCCCATTTTTCTACAATAATTAAACTGACACAATAATTTGGAACAGATTCTGTGACCACAGGAGTGCAACTAAAATGGATCTTGGTTTTCTGGCGATGTTTTTACCATTCTCAATCCTTCGTGTTTGACATTTAAATTCACTTTCTTCTCCCTGTCTCCAGATGCAGTTTAACTGTGGGAACTTACATCAAAACCCTGTTCCTCTTCATTCCATCTCGACAAACTTTTCATCAGTTACTTTATTAGAAAAACAAGATGTGGCTGACTATTTGGTGGCATAAGCCAATTTAATTGAAAAAAAAAAAGACAAAGCATAATTAGTTTGGTCTTGTAAAACATGTCAATGCTATTCTGTATCATCTGTGTAATAATCAAATAGCACACATGTCATTTAATCACTTTTATGCAAACCTCAATGACCACACACATGGATAGAAACATTCCACTTGTGTGTAGGCTATATTCAGCTATATATTAGCATTATGAGCTTCAGCTATTGTCTGACATTTCTGTAGCTTAAACATTATGCATGGTACAGTAACACCAAAATAATGGTTTCAGTTCCCAGGGAATGCATGAAATTATAAATTGCATACCTCAAATGCATTGTAATCTGGTATTTGATAAGTGTCTGTGTCAAACGTCTAAATGCCCTACAGTTAAATGAGCCAGTTGCCTTTTTGCACTGTAAAAAAAAAAGTGTTGGTTTAACTTAATAATAGTACATTGGTTGCCTTAAATGAAAAGGAGATTGGTTTAATCAAAAGAAACTCAAAATAGTATGTTATCTGAACTGCATACAAGATCTAAGTTGATTTGACAAAAGAAAAAATGTTGTGATAAATCATGAAACAAACATTTTTACAGCGTGGATGCTTAAAAACAGTTTTTTTCTTCTGTTTTTTGAACGTAAGAGGCACAATTGATATTTAAATGCAAATTACATTGCATTTTATAAGTTCATGCTTTCTTGAGAATCAAACCAAATTTTATTCCAAATTTGAACATACTGTATTGAAAAAATAATTAGATGGAAGAGGGTCGGAAGTTAGCTGAAAGGTACTTTGATGTGGTTTAACAAGTAAATTTAATCAGGTATACCTGTACAACAATAAAACCTAGGCTCAACTTCAATACTAGATTCAACTCTTTATACAGCTCCTCTCAAAAGACCAAAACAATCTGACCAACAGCATATGATGTTCGTAGAAAATTTGAAAATGCAATAAATGTAATTAATAAATGTAGCAGGAACATCTGAGCACTTCATGTTCCATGTTCATGTTCTTTTAATTCATTCTAAATTAACTTTGAGAATAACTGGAACACAGGAAAATTCCTTCAGTGTGTTTTTTTATGTTTCTATGGCTCTTTAAACTGTCACAAATTATTGCACACTTACATACCAGTTCAGTTTTACTTTGTAAAGTTTCAAAAGTTGTTGCCCATGGTGGTCATTGGAATGAAATCCACATTGGACCCTCATGACTTTCATTGCACGAAAAAAAAAAAAAAAAAAAAAAAAAAAAAACATCGCCCAAAACCCTGGGGCGATGCATGGCCAGCCTCAAAGATAATCAATCTATCTATGCTTATCTTCTCAAGGACACTACTTGTGAAGTGAAGATAAACTCTAGTAAAACATAAAGCCCTTAAGACCCATGGGATGCCTGCGGCAACAGCGGTCCACCACAGCGTGCTCAATCAACAACCATTAAGACTGGTAGCCCCGATTCCATACACAAATCCACAGCATGCAAGTTGCTCGTTGCATTTATTTCTGTTAATGGTTTTTTCCTCTATTGGTGTTATGAGAACTGTAAAGTGAGGCTGAGGGTTAGATTATAAAAAAGGGGGGCCTACAGCAAATACACACAGCATGGAGCCACACTTTTATGTGCTTTATAAAGGCTGACAAGCTTTCCCTCTTGCACTATCATTCCTTTTAAAGTTCACCCATTTCTTCTGCCTCCTGCCATTCCATATGAAGCTGTTTCTCATTAGGGATTAAACAGAGTGTAGGCTCTCCGTTCCCATAATTAAGGCATTCCTAAAATCAATCTCTCCTCTTAAATCCTTTGGTCAAACCCCTCTCTTTTCCAGTAGCAAGGCCTTCCACTCATCTAAGGTGTGTGGGATTATGTACTTTAGCCTGTTTTGTTAAAAACTGTGTTTGTGTTCGTGCCTTTGTTCTTGACCTCCCCTCTTTGACCTTTTTGTCTCACTACAAATCCAATTTCAGGCATTGGTAACCCTCTCTATTCTCAAATACTGAAGAAATTACAGCAGTCGGCCACTGGTGATGAACATGCCCATGATGCGGCGGGACCTGACACAACAATCAAAGACTCATTCGGCTCGCACTCCCACAGACGACCCTTGACTTCTGACCTCTAGCCTGTCTGGAACGGTGGGTGCTATTGAGGGTGGATCCATGAGATGGGGGCAAATTAGGTCAGATTGCGGTGAGCTGTGCATTACAGCCGAAATTGGAAACACATGCTGCGGCCCACAGTGTGAGAGAGAGTGAAAGAGAGAACACCAGGAGAGAGCTAATAGTGGTGATGGGGGTGAGGAAAATTAAGGTAGTATATAAGGTGGAGTTCTGATGTGTGTGTGGTTGGGGTGGGGTGTTGTAATAAATGAATGACGCCTCTTTGAGAGCATAACCTCAGGCCCAGGAGAGCTTCCGTGGACAACATACTGGTCTCCTTGACAGCTCTGCTATTTTCAATAATTGCTATAATGGTTATGTAACAGACTGAATTTGCTTTGATATTTGAGGTTTGAGGTGGGATAGCCATTGCCATGGAAAAAAACGAATGTGCAGAGACACTATGAGCAGGGGACACAAAGAAACAAAAATGTACCAAGTATAATAATTATGTAAAAGCTTCTTCAGAGTTTAAAACACGGATGTAAATAATTAAATGAATAAATATTAGATATTACATTACAGTATTATTACTTTTGAACAGTCTAACAATCAGATTCAGCCGTACATTTTTGATCCCGAGTCAGATCCTGAGGCTGAAATTGAAGACGAGCAGCAGCAACGACTACAGCAGGACGTCTCTATGTGATGTGTAATGCAACTTATATTTGCTTAGCGGTTTTTGTAAATGACAAATTTTCACTGTATGTCGTTATATTTTTTTTTCTTTTAAGGTGAACATGTGGGAAGTATAGTTTGATGCCGACTGAGGCGGGAAATGATTTGAACTGGAGTGCAGTGTTTTTAGAACACCATGCGCGAGTTATAACGTACAACATCTGTGAAAAAAAAAAAACAGCCGAAACCTGTAAAAACCCGGAAGTAAAGATTTTTGGCACCGAAATTCTCTTTTATTTGTCCAGAATATATTTTTTAAATGTTGGACATGTTTAGCATGATAATCCATCTCTTTAACACTGTAAACAAATCTGAATACATGAAACACCATTGTATTTTTTCCGACACGTTCCGAAATTGTTTTTTTTCCGACACGTTTATAGCTGTGGTAACTTGAGCAAAGCAACCCGGACGCCGCAACACTACTGACTTCGTGATTGATAGATCGGTGGAGCAACAGACCAAAACACAACATGACAACATCAACTTCACTTTTTAAATTACAATATCCTGGCTGGACTACATAAGTATTTGAAATGAACATGATTTCTTAATGTCTATTGATATCAGGGGCAGGGCCATTTTTTATGATTATTTGAAATAAATTTCCTTTACTTTCTCCTTTAACTAAAGCAACTTGCACAAGCAATTTTTTAAGGCACTTTTATGAAAGTTACTTATGTCCTAATACAACTAAGGCTTAATCTAAGACCTGTCTGGGAAATTCTATTACAATTCATTTTAATAACGCAGTTATAACTAAAACTATATGATGTTTTACTAACAAAGTTCGGGAGGAGCATGTTTAGAATTAAACACAGGTGGAGCACATTCAGGTAATCCAGCCTAATTAGACACGAGTGGATGTAAATGTGAACTCGTGAAACAGATATACTAAAAACTAATAAAAATGTCAAAAAACAACAACAAAATGACTTAAGTTTAACTCAAACTAAAATAGAAAATAAAAACTCAAAATAATAAAATTATACAATGACATACATTTTTAAAACTGTAATAGAAACATTGGTATAATTATAACATGCAGCATCTATTTATTGAACGCCTTCCCAAAGCTCAAGGTTACGTGCGAAGGATAGTCTCTTATCTGTGGTTCGGCATCTGAAAAAAAATTTCATCTGAGGCTCTCGCTTATGACTCAGTGTCAGTGACGTGCGGTGTGGTCCTTGTGTGATGAGGTGTTTGAAGAGGTAAAGGTCATAAAACAAGTAATGCTGGTTCATTCTATACTAAAATTAAGATGCAGAAATACATTTTTCTCCTTCGAAGACAAGGTGTTGGAGATTTCAGTGCATTTGTGTTTAGCCACTTGAGTGCGAGTAAGAACTTTTGTACCTCCGTTTGAGTTGTCCCTTCTTTTCCTTTCTACCTTTGTTCGCCTGTCATCTCGCTCAATACCTCAGTGACTCCTCTCTCTCAATCATTCTCTGTTCTTGTGGCTCTCTCTCATTCTCATTCCTTCAATCTCACCAATAAGCCCTGGGGTTGAAATATCTAAGTGCATACATAACAAGTTCAGACAAAACCAGAGAGACAGAATAGTCTTAAGGAGTTAAGGACTGGGAGTGAATGACACTAAATGCCAAGAGGGAGGAACAGCGTCAGGAGAGAGGAATAGCATCAGGAGAGGACAGAAGCAAAGATCTGAGGGGGCCGGATCACATTTTAGATCTTACTGAGCTTTGTATTTGCGTGTGTGTGTGTGTGTGTGTGTGTGTGCACCTGTATTTGTGTGTGTTAAATATGAAGTTCCACAACGGTTCCCCGTTCCTCATTTGAAAAACTCTTTTCTGTACCCCTCTCGTTCTCTTATTCTCTCCCCCATCCCCTAACTCTTTCATGGACAGTCTCACAGGGGCAGGGTTGTAACAGAACACTTCTCTCTTTTGTGTCCTTTCTTTTCCTTATCCTTTCATCTTTTTAAATTTTCAGGGGAAATGGGTTTTGGTGGGATGGAAATTTCTGCTAGGTGAAAGAAGGAAAGAGGAGGGGAAAACAAGAGACGGAGAATGAGAGAAGGCAATATACATCTATTGCTATAAAAGTCTGGGTGGCAGTAGATGCTGTCCAAAAATAAATGAATAAATATATCTCCAGAGAAAATTGCTTTAACAAATTGGCCCCCTATTTCAAGAGCTGCTCCCCAAATCCAAAACATTCAAACTCCCACAAACTGACATAACAAATGAGTCTGCTGTCTTCTACTTTTCGTTGCAGTTATTAACAACTTAAAAATCATCATTGGTGTATGAAGCTTGCATGTGCTGATTAATTTGGACTCAAACTCAATTAACCACTTGCTAAGACAGTCTATCTATTGAATTTAAGCAATTTTCCCACTCTTTTTGTGTTTTTCCATTATGAGATTGAGAACTCTCTACACCCACCGCAAGCAGATGGTCCTCGTCCTTTTTTTTTCCTTCACCATAATGTCTTCTTTCACTCTGTCCATTCCTCTTCTTCTAAACCAGCCCTCTTTCACTCCCTCTGGCTGTTGTCCCCTCACCGCCTTTCATGGAGATACCTTATCGCGCGACTTCAGCACTCAGACCTTCTCGCCGCGGGAATTTTTGCATTCACTTAACGTTCTATTTCAACTTTTTTCTTCAGATTCAGCGTCTCTCATTTACAGCTCACGTCGGCGATTTGGTGTCTGACTGCTGGAAAAGTAGAGTTCAAGCTCATACACAGTGCAGACGTGCATTATTGCCTGGTTGTTCACCGCTTGCATGTCAATCCTCCAGAAACTCACGCGTGAAGACAGACCTGAGGTTAAAAGTCGCGTTTTAAACAGATAACCGTGGAAATACAACTCAACGTGGATCTTCTCAGAGTGGACTCTGGAGATGATATGGGACACGTCTGCCGTTTCATCTATGTGAATCGAGAGTTATTCTGGAAATTTCGTTGATTTTTGCACGAGATTGACGAACTGTACAGAATCAATGTGGTGTTTGCCGAAGATACGTGTGGCTCGAAACTCACCTAAACGGTAGGTGCTACGTCAACTATTCATACGCTACGACATACTTGGCGAAATGACAGATGCAGTTTATTTGGGTTCATTTTCGTCACAGCTAATTTAATGTGAAGCAGGTGTTGATCGGAATCGTTAATGACAGGTCGTCAAGAATCAGAATTAATGTAAACGAATCATTATATTGAATCGAATCTTTATAATAAATCTGATGGACCGGTTCGTAAAATGATTCATTCACAAAGCGGGAAAAAAACATTACGAGTAACTTAACTATCGAGTCACTCAGTGAACCGAGTCTTAGTTCCTTTTTTTCTCTCTCTTTCGATCTTTCGAGGGAGTCCAAACACATTGGTAGCAACAAACAATATATTTTTATTAAAATATCCTTTACAGGCGATGTAAATTATTTTAAATATTTTTATTGATTAAAAATTCGTTTTGACCTGATTTATTACTGCAATAAACTGGGACACATAACATCTCAATAAACAGTCGTATTTAAAACAGCCTAACTTAAATAACAATAACAATGAAAAAAACGCAATAAACATGCAATTTGCCGGCATATTTTCTCAACCGCATGTAACTGAGACCACATCACGAAGACAGTCTAATTGAAAAAACTTTTTTTTCTTTTTTTTTTTTTTTAATGGATATTTGAAATGATTTATTCGAAAGAACCGATTCATGGAAATGAGTTGAACTCCCTATTAGGCTATTAGGCTAGCTAGTCGGCTTTAAGACGATCGTGAGAAGCGCTTCCCATGGCACTGAAAGAGATGGATTCAAAACTATTTTGGCGGAAGTCCAAGAGTCTTTAAACTCACATTTTTCAACAGCAAGCGACTCGACAAAACTGGAACAGGCTAAACATCGATGGTGCTCATCGATCTCGCAATTTGCGGTAAAATGTGCGGTGCGTCCACTGTCAATTCAGGTTGACCCAGTGTTTACTTTCCGCGGTCAGGAATTAATGTTTACTACCTTTTTCTGTCCGCCTGCGGACCTGTGGGGGGGAGAGGTGAAGTCAATGCAACATGATGTTGAAATACACAGGTGTGTTTTTGCATGTAGGCTACTATGGCTGTTACTTTCTTGTGATTTAATAACTTCTTGTGATCTTTGTATTAAATAACCCATGTCGTTTAATCGTATGATATTTTAGGTAATATCCTATGGAGGTAGTTTGAAAAACAAAACAAAAACAAATGTAAGGACTAATACTATAGACTTAGTTGTCAGTTTGTTTTTACAGGAAAGGTGTTTTGGGTGGGTCCATGCAGCCATAAAAATAATAATTAACACTGCATGCACATCCTGCCAGTCACCTGCCAAGCCTAGAAAAAACAAAAGCTCACAACCTTTGTTTACAACAAATGAATGTTTACTTTACCATTTTCTCCCCCCCTTAACACGTGTGTGGGGTAAAGGCTATTTGAGACAGAAAAACTTGGAAAAAAACTAAATCTATTCAGTTGGGATCTGAACTGATTAAATTTCTTTATCAGACAGATGAAAGCGGATGGAGATCATCAGAAAGTGTGAGAGGAGTGGATTGTGTCTCATAGTGTGTGTTGGATGTGTTAAAGCTACTGATTTCTAAACAGCAGCACAGTGCCTGTGATCAGACACATCTGTACAGTATGCAGATGTTTTTTTTTAAAATAAATTATTTAAAGAGAAATGATTTCATAAGGAAGAGGAGGGTCAGTAATGTTTGTTTCGGAATAATAGCCCCTTGATGAGTTTTTTTCTTTGAGTAAATTTGTGCAGCATCCTTTTAGGAAAGATGGCTTTTCTTCTCCTCTGTCTCTTTTATTTTTTCAAAATCAGTTTTTTTTTTTTTTTACAATTTCCTCAAAACGTTCCTCATTTATAGTCCGTAAATGAGTTATACATGATCAATGGTCTGCCACTGTTTTCCAACTCTATCTTTAAGACTTCCACACATGTTCCACAAATATTTCAGAGATGCAATTAGCACTATTTTGTAACATCTGAATAATTTTTAATCCTCTTCCTTATTATTTGACTATGATATGATTGGGCAGGACTGAATACGTGTTCATGTATTCTTCTGTCAGATAAAACAAAATGTGGAAGCTACAAGGCATTATTGCAGCTCAGTTTCAATAAATGGTCTTTTTTGGTTACAGTAAAAAGGTACAGTATTTAGTATACAGTAACTCCGGATGTGAAAAGTAAAACAAATGTAAAAGACACACATTTAATATAAAGTTATACAATTAGATTTTGTCATGGGTTGACCCCTTTTACATTATTTTAAACCTGCATTCTTTATCTTTTATTTTCTTTTGAATTCTTCATCTCTTCATATGGGAGTTTAGACAGTGTGCTGCGTTGGATGCCAAGTGTATAGGGCGAGTGGGACGATGGGAAAATTCCAAAATCGTCAGACACGTCAAGTCTGAACAGGGGGCTTGTAGAATGTCTATCATGAGTCATGCTTTTGTTTGAATTGGAAAGGATAAATAAAAAAGGCCATACATTTGCAGTAATTGATTTGACTGGCTTTATATTGTGACACCATGAAGTGGGACTGGACCCTCCGGCTGATTTCCAGTTAAACATCTAAGAAAGAGGTTATTTATAAATCGGGCTGAAAAAGTTTTCAGTGGCGTGAAGCTGAGAATAGAGATAGGAGAGCCTAAAGTGTTTGTCTAAGGTGGCTTTTGTCTAGAAGATCGCAGATTATGCTTGTCATGGGGGTGGGAGTAGTGTGTTCAGATCAAAGATATGTGTGGATGTGTGTGCACAGGTTCTTGGGAGGCAGAGTGTATAAGATGGGGTCAAACAAACATGCGGGTTCATTGTGTTCAGGAGCTTGACGTTTTCTATGTGAGGGTGGCTCATTTTTGAGCTGCTTATAAAGTGAGGAGAGAAAGTGCAGGGCCACTCTGGATGGCAGAATTTGTGATGCATGTCATTGCTGCAAATGGAGCGCGCTGATGAAGTGTCTCCCAGCGTCTAAAGGTATGCCTCCTGCACGTGTGTGTGCCTGCCTACTGCTTGTGTTCCCTTTCCAAAGCAAACATTTGCATTAACCAGCAAGTATCCTCTCAAGTCACACAGGTAGGCTACACATGAACTGCACCCTTTTTGCTTAGGAGCGTGCACGCACACACTGCCTTTAACCACAAAAATTCTTTTATTCACTCGTAAATTCTGTAAAAAGTAATTTTTGGACCGATGACAAGACACTTTTTTTTTTTGGTCTCGATTTTTGGCAGTAAAAATGCAATCCATGCATACATTGAATTGAATGTGCATCTTCTATGTTGAGCATATTTTTAATTTATGAGTTCAAATTCATTGTGAGTGTGTTTTTTTTTGCGAAAAACCCACATGACATCATTTGATGCTTTTATGACAAGGCAAGGTTAGTACATGTTGAAAAATGTAATGTGGCATGATTTCTAAAAACATAATGATATTTATGAATTAATAATTCATGATTTTCATTGGGAAAAGAAACATTTTATTTTGATTAATAGATTTTTATTTTAAATCATTATTATTAGGGGGGGGGGGTATGGTGTTTCATGTATTCAGAGTTGTTTACAGTGTTAAAGAGATGGATTCTCATGCTAATCATGGCCAAAGTTAAAAATATATATATATATATTTTGGCAGAATAACGGACAATTTCTAGCTTCGTACTTCCGCTCTATTTCTGTTCGCTTCTGTACTCAGTCTGAGACATCGACATGTCTCTCAGTTTTCCTCCGGACTGAAAACAGCCAGCCAATCAACGAACAGAGGGGGGGCTGAGAGCCGTGTGACATAGATGCTAAGCACAGAGTTTAAGATTGTATTTTAGGTTAGGGAAATTGAAAACGGCCACGGATATGGAGTGCAATTCGCTCTGTTGTGGAGAATATTCCCGGCATTTGCAAACTGAAGCCCAAACAAGAAGAGTGTTTGTTAAACATTTTGAATGGAGGTGATGTTGTGGCCCTACTCCCGACAGGTTTTGGGAAAAGTTGAATTTATCAACTATTACCGATCGTCAGCGAGAAACTGGTCAGGCCAAAGGCCGGTGTTGTGCCTAATTTCGACCCCCTGCCAAATTATTACTGGCCTGGCAAGCCAGACCTATCAAGATGTTAGGTCTGGGAACTCACAATTGGCATACCTCAATCCGGGGGGCGGGATAAAAGGTTGTCTTTCAATATCCCTTTGCACGCCATAGGATAGCGCTAACCAACCAGAGCAATGAATGGCTGTGTCTGAGTGAGTCCCATGCATTTTCCCCATGGTTTTCCCTCCAGCGGAGCAAGTTGATATATTAAACTTTTGCTGTATCCAGTCGTCAAAACTCTGAACACATCTTCCTTTGACTTAAGTCATCCGAGTCGCAGCCAAAGTCGAAACGAAAGACCGCTGTTCGTCAGCAGCATCTTGTTTGTTTTCAAGTTGCAGAGAAATCACCTATGGAAATCACAGCGCAGGACCGTCACAACTCTGCCGTCATTGTGTTAAGCTCGCCCACCAAATCTATACATGATGTGATTGGCCTGACCAGAGTTTGGTTTTTCCACTTCGAAAGCCAACGGAGAGTTGCTAGACCACACTTTGCTGCAAAATAATTTTTGCTGCCGCTAGGGTGGTCTAGATTTCTAGGCTAAATTATTACCCCCCTCGTGGAAGTCAGTACCTGATTGCCTAATCCCAACCCCGCCCCTACAACTACCAATGCTTGGGGGGTAATAATTTGGCAAGGGTTGAAATTCGGCACAACACCGGCAAGGCAATAGTTGTGATTGTGTCCCCCTTGGTTGCACTCATGGGGGATCAGGTTAAGGAGGCAGCAAAACTCTCGCCAGCTCAGACGCATCAAACTTCCACTGTAAACACATGTATGATGCGAAAACAAAACGAAATACCGGAGTGAACATGACACCCACCCCCACCCTCCCCCCCTTTAAATTAAGTCCTAATATAATTTATTGTAGATGAATGTTAACCTAGAAATGTAGACGCACCCTAGCGGCAGCAAAAATTATTTCGCAGCCAGTGTAGTCTAGCAACTCTCCATAGACGTTTTAGCTGGAAAAACCAAACTCTGGTCAGGCCAATCACATCGTGTATAGAGTCGCCGGGCGGGCTTAACATAATGACGACAGAGTAGCGACGGTTCACTGGTACTTGAAAACAAAGAATGGCTGCTGCTGGCGAACAGCTGTCTTTTGATTCAGCTTTCACCGCTTCTCTGGATGATTTGAACTTAAGCTTTTCTTTGAAACCAGAACAAAGAACGGCACTTGAGTAATAAAAAAAAAATGTGTTCAGAGTTTTGCAGACTGGATACGGTAAAAGTTTAATATATCAACTTGCTCCGCTGGTGGGAAAACCCATGGGACTCACCCGTCACCTTCTTCATTGCTGTGATTGGTTGTAGCGCTATCTAATTGCGTGCAGAGAGACTTTGAAAGACAACCGTTTATCTCGCCCCTCCGATTGACAATTGAGCCCTGTCAATGATGAGTTCCCAGATCTAACATCTTGATGTAGGTCTGGCATGCCAGGCTAGATTAATGTGTGTATATAATCACATTGGCTACTTCACTTTATAACTTGAGTATACCACGTGATATTTTTAGATTTGTTAAATGTAAACTTCGATAAAGGCCACGTGAAACCAACATGAATACAACGAGTACATTTCTACGAACTTGACTAGTGTTTTAAATTAGGTTTTTTTTCTGTATTGCACTCTCTTGTTTTATTGTTCATATTATCTGAACATAGTCTAAATATTGTTAAACAATGTCTAAATATTGATTCATTCTTCTATGCACTCATATATGTGACTTCAGTTCATGCTGGGATTTTATCGACACTGTCTCAGCATTTTTTTTAATTATGAGACAAAGTTTGAATTCTTGTTCGCTGCATACAATGTTTCTGTCATCATGGAGAGTTGTGACTGAACAAGACTATAAATCTCTCTGCGTTAGGCAATTTAATTTGCATTTAAAAGACGGTAGAGCCTCATTTGTAAATCACAGAACTGTTTTTTATGTTTAACGTAAACAGGAAGTCAGCATGTAGGCAACATGTAACGCTCCATGTCCCAGCATGCATATGTATGGACTTGGTGGCATTCTTTCCCTGCGTGTGTCCGCAGGCTCAGTTCTGCGTTGTGTGCGAGCGTGTTTGTTTGGCTTGAGTGTAATTAGAAAACATTGTCCGGGGTGGGGTGCTGTTATTATGAGTGTCACAAGTGGTGGTTTTGCACTTCACACACAACCTTCCTGTCCAAGCTCCTTCTCCCTATGAGCCTAATGGTTATGTCTCCTCAAACAAATAATTACTTGACTCTTACTCACCCTTCAGTAGTGTGTCCTGCCAGGAGTAGTTTTCTAGCTTGAAGCTTCATCACTGACATTCTGAGCATTCTTCTTTTCTTGAACTCTCTTTCTCTCTCTGCCTCTCCCTCCCTCATTTCTCCGCACACAACAACAGGATTGGTGAGTGATTTACATCAGTTTG
Source organism: Pimephales promelas (assembly GCF_016745375.1). The sequence goes on from NW_024121321.1 coordinate 14,279,122, forward strand.
GCTGCATGCCCCACTGTATCATCAACAAGACTACGCACTCTCTGTGCGGTCACTTTTTTCTTGTTGCATACTTGCTTCTAAATCAATCTTTAGAAGATATTTTTGAGTTTTTGCTGCTGTTAAGAGCATCACAGCTGAGCTTATTTGTGAGCTTACTATGTAGTTTGCACACATTTTTTGTATAAATCTGATTTTAAATCTGAGTTTGGGCTCAGTAAGACATTTTAAAGGAAATGGACGCCTTAAATTGATGAAAAGTGACAGTAAAGACATTACAAAAGATTTCTATTTCAAATAAATGTTGTAAAAATGCTTTCTCTTCATCAAAGAATCCCAAAACAATGCATCACTGTTTCCACAAAAATATTAAGCAGAAATCAAACCAAATCATCATATTAGACTGATTTCTGAAGGATCATGTGGCACTGAAGACTGGAGTAATGATGCTGAAAATTCAGCTTTTCCAACACAGGAATAAACTACAATAGAATACTATATATATATATATATATATATATATATATTAAAGAAAACAGTTTACATTGTAATCAGATTTCACAATATTGCTGTTATTTTTGATCAGCCTTTGTGAGCATACAGTAAAAGACTGTTAAAATGAAAAATAAATAAATAAATCTTACCGACAACCATTTGAACAGAGTAGAGTATATATATTGATTGTACAATGAATGAGACAAAAAAGTGCCATATGATGAGACACATTTGATCATTGATTGTGGTGGTTTTGCTTCCACCTGGTGGTTGATAGTACAGTACTGTACGTGTGTTTGCTTATTGAGTGCTGAAAGGGAAAGGAAGAGAGTTTTTCATTTATCACTGTAGTTTTACTCTGACCCCCACTAAATAAGCACATAAATCACTACCACAGGGCCAGTAACCACCCCGGAGCATGTCTTAGGTAGAAGACTGCTGAACTTTGGTGTTCCTGTCAATAAATAACCCAAATCTCTGAGGTATTCCCGCTGTTGCTGAGAGTCATGTTACCGAAGTGTGAATATGGGACAATCAGGTTAAACGTATGGAAAAAAGATGAAGCTAAAGCACAAAACTTACAAAAAAAAAAAAAAAAAAAGATAATAAAAGACAATCAAATCAAAGCATTTCTTTGAAGCCTGAAATAGTTTAGTGGAATTGATACTTCGGCTCATACAGTAAAAGTGGATTTTTTTTTCTTCCATCTTTCATACTCATAAACTGTGAAATTTACAACCTTTTCCACACATACCGGAGTTGTTTGTGGTCTCATGTGAAACTAGCCCAGCACCAGACAAATGCTGTTAGTGGCTTCATTCCAAACTGAGCTTTGCCAGACGTTGACTAGCTGGTGACTTCATGTCTGTGCCGACCAACCGGAGCAGGCGATGGCAAAGCATGTTTGCGGCTTCATTCTCTTTTTTACACGAAAAATAAGGCTATTTTTCATCTTTTTCCACTGGCTGTTGCCAAAGCAGTAAACCTATAGGTTAACAGTTTTAGGCTTATTTTACTTTTTTTTTTTTTTTTTTTTTTTTTTATGAGCTGGCTTTGAGACATTCTTTTGAAAGACCGTTTCCGCCTTGCAAGCAAAAAAAAAAGTTGTGTTTTATTTTTTTTAAAAATGTTTCTTATGCTCATTAAGCCTGCATTTATTTGATCAAAGAAAAAAAAACTGAAATATTATTAAGCTACAATTTAAAATAATGGTTTTCTATTAATATACTTTCAAATATATTTCTGATGCAAAGCTGAATTTTCAGCATCATTACTCCAGTCTTCAGTGTCTAAATGCATGTTAGATCTTATTGTGAATTCATCTGTGCACGTTTCCCTTTTTTAATCAAAATAACAGTCTTCTCTCTGGTGACATATGCTGGACTTCTCCAATAATTTAATCTGCGTAACCCCGCCCCAATATCACAATCAACTGCAAGCTCGCATTAAGATCTACCTCCATCCAATCAACAACCTATGCATTAAGTCTCCACTCTACATTTTGTTGTTTATTTTCAATAATCCATCATACAGTTACTGTCATCTATCTGTTGTATGTTTTACTCTTCACATATCTATAATACAATACAATACAATATTGTATTGTATTCACATATCTGTCTATATATCTATTCACATATCTGTCTATATCTATAGTATGTCATGTTAAAATCTGCCATTTTTCCTCTTTATGCCCTTTCTAATTCTTATCTTTTTTCAATTTATAGTTGACACGTCTTGGGAGTGATGCACTGGCTTCCCCTGGTTGCCATGGTGATCGCCTCGGCCCTGCCTTTCCCTCAAATTCCTGTCCCCAGGCTTGTAGCCGCGACGATAGAGCCTGGCAGAAACGACAGCAAAACCAGCAGCGTCCCGACAGCTGAGATCAGCTTGCCAACCAACTCATCAATGGACAGCCACTCCCATGAGGCTGCTTCTCACAACAACTACAACACAGTCGACAAGCAGAGCACGTTTACACATGAGGAGGACCACATATCCAAGGGCAGAGCAAACCAAGAGAATCTTTTAACAGAAAAATTTGTTTTCAATAACACAAAACAGGACTACACAGGTGAAGGCAGGACTACCGGAGCAGATGCCTCCCAGTCGCACGATCATACGGAATACAAAACAGAAAAAAGTCTGGCCGAAAAAGCCAGTTCCCCAAGCAACGACATTCTCAAGGACTATCAGCTTAAACATGAAGAAAACAGTATTGAGGCAGAAACTTTTCTTAAAGATGACTGGAACGTAAGAAGTAAACTAAAAGACGGGCCCATTGAAGGTCCTATGGTCACTCTGGAGAGCTCTCCAGTGCAGGAACATCTGGATGAAGCTCAAACGGATGGGAGCACCATTGGAAAAGAGTTGGCACAGCCAAATGGAGTGTTTGGAACGGAACCGGGCTTTAGGATCGACAACCTAGGCCTGCGAGAAGAAGATCAGCTGCTTTTGCTGGACGCTCATCCCCGGGTACTCTTCTCCCCGGCTCTTTCCCCACCCAAACACCCACCTCTGCTCCTAATGCTGGAGTTGGGTTTGCTGGCTGAAGATGTTGAGGACGAGGAAAGCCACACAATGGATGTTACCACACCCAGTAATGGACGCGACATGGAGGAATACAGGAACTTACTATTGGGTCTGTCTGATTCTGACAACCACGTTCCAAGCGTCCGCCGCAAACGTCAGCTCGGCCTCAACACGCAAGGTCGCGAGCGCTCCGTATGTGAGGCCGAAAGCGTGTGGGTGACCGACAAGAAGACAGCGGTAGACCTCCGGAGTAAAACCGTCACTATTCTGCAAGAGATCCAGACACAGACTGGGCCGCTGAAGCAGTACTTCTTCGAAACGAAGTGCCGTAAGCCACTTCAGCAAGGGAACAGCGAAGGGCAGGGGGTGGAGGGGGCGGGCTGCTTTGGGGTGGATAAGAAACACTGGATGAGCAGGTGCGAAACCAAACAGTCATACGTACGTGCGCTCACCTCAGACGACAACATGAGGATAGGCTGGAGGTGGATCCGTATTGACTCCTCCTGTGTTTGCGTTCTGCTCACTAGAGGAACGTACAACTCTGAGAAGAAGTTTGAGAGGGCAAGAGAGCGAGAAGGCCGAAGGTACAGATAGTTGAACGAAGGACTGACAGAGTTGAAAGATCATGTTAATAAAAGGGACTAAAAGTGTCGGTTCCGGTTCACATGTTGCTCAAACCCCCTATTGATTTATTTTTGTTCGAGGAACACAAAAGGAAACAGTGGCCCCAGCATTTTTTTGAATTGCTTGAGGTCATTTTTCATGGAAGTAAGAAGCTAGTTCCCATCAAGTTCACACAGGTATCCTCGCTGAATAACCATCGGGATAGTTGAACAAAGTTTGACCACCATAAAGTGTTCAAGACCTTTTGACTTCATTTTGAACAATATGTTTATTATTTCATATTTGAAGACCTGTGATTGTGCTTTTTACAATACATCTTTAATTGTGGCTTAAGCTTCCAAATAATTTTTGGGGTCACTGTACATTTAGCACATTTCATCTAAAAACAAACTTGGCGGTCAAGCTCCGAGAAAGCACTATAAAAGTGATCAATACAACTTGTGGACTAAATCAAAATCCATTTTAAGGAGTTTGTCCATTTGTCATTCACATTTGCAACACCTCTAGGCAGCTATTTGGCTCATGCTAGGCCGAGCCCTCTCCTCGAATGGCACGCCAAGTACGCATATTTTATACTATATCTGATTATATGTTAATGTGAACTCATGAAATAAAGGGTGTTTCTTGTGCTCAAATATCATTAAAAAACAGGTATGTTTCAGGTTGGTCCTACCAATGCGTATGTGCAGTCCCAAATGCGTGTCTCAGACTTCTATGGGAACCGGAGCTTTTAACTGTAGCTTATTCCACCATGTTGCACGCCACACTTTCTCCTACTCATAGCAATTTGAGTCATGAATTGATCACCAGGTGCAACTCATTTTGTGGGATTAGAGTGGTATGAGGTGATGATGAGTACCTCCACTCTGCTGTCATCCCTCCAGTCCATATCCACGGCTCACTAGGCCAGTGCGTAAATGTTCACAAACAAGAAAACCTCAATACTGAGATCTTTTTTCCCTTTTCTTTTCATATATTGTGTTACTTTTGTTTTATTGTGTCTATAGTTTACAGACAATAAGTTATTACTTTTGAGCTAGTATGTAAGTGCAAGTACTTGATATTAATATATTTCTTTATAAATGTACAATATGTAAAACATATACAAATATATGTGTATTTATAACAACCAAAAATGATTGAGGACTTGTGTTTAGTGTCCGCAGAATTGGAGATTAAAGGAGTAGTTCACTTTAAAAAAACGTTTGCTGATAATTTACTCACCCCCGTGTCATCCAAGATGTCCATGTCTTTCTTTCTTCAGTCGAAAAGAAATTAAAGTTTTTGATGAAAACTTTCCAGAATTTTTCTCCTTACAATGGACTTCATTGGGAACCAAATGGGATTCAAGGTCCAAATGAGAGTTTCAGTGCAGCGTCAAAGAGCTTTACACGACACCAGACGATGAATAAGGGTCTTATCTAGCGAAAAGATTGGTCATTTCAAAAATAAATTAAAAAGATTGATGAGCGTTTGTGACTCTCCTTTTTGAACTTGTTCATCAAAACGAACAAATCTTTTTTCGAGTCATTTTTGAAATGAGCGATCGTTTCGCATGATAAGACCCTTATTCTTCGCCTGGTGTCGTTTAAAGCCCTTTGAACAGTTCGCAGTTTGCACTGAAACTGTCATTTGGACCTTGAACAGTTTGGTGCCCAGTAAAGTCCATTATATGGAGAAAAATGCTGGAATGGTTTCATCAAAAACCTTAATTTCTTTTTGACTGAAGAAAGAAAGACATGGACATCTTGGATGACATGGGGGTGAGTAAATTATCAGCAAAAGTTTTTTAAAAGTGAACTACTCCTTTAAGGCTTTCAATGCCTGTCCCAAAACATGTGCCTCATCATGGTTTTCAGTGTCAGCTACATCTTGGAACAATGGTTCGCACATGTTCACTCATCCAACATTACAGAAATGCAGTCAAAAAATGAATGTTGAATTAAATGAACTGTAGTCTGATTCCCTGGTTACTGTATTAAGAAAGCAGTGGAGATCAGTCAACAGGGTTTGATTTAATTTTTCACATTGAGTCATTGTAATAAAGTATTATGTAATCTTTGTAAGGTAGAAACTTTTGTATATGACATTTTTTTTACAAAGTAGATGGATGAGTGAGTAGGGCTTTAGTCAAATACAAAGTGGAATATATGATTGTAGTTCTGTTTTGTAATAAAAAAAGGAAGCGCATCGATTTGTAGTCATCATTTTTAAATAAATTCACCTCACACACACCCGTTTCAGCAAATTAGCACCTGAAAATCACGAGCACACAGAACTCTAGTACCATTAGGAACACTTTATTTTATTTAGATTTTCATCATTATCATTATTGTTTATTTTGCAGACATCATTTTCAAATCGAATCACTGTCATCCTCATCAACAGCAATGTTTTTTTTTTTTTTTTTAATCATAACACAATTTTGTTGTCAAAATTTACACATACAAGTAGCATATTTTAATGACCATGTTTTTAATATTTCATATTTACGCTTTTAACTAGATCAAATTAAATTACAGTCAGAATTATTAAATGAACATGTACATACAATTATTCAATACATACATAAAGAAAATAAATATAGTCATCATAAAAATAAAAAATAAAAATGAAAATACACACATTTTACAAATTGTTCCCCAAGCTCTTAACCTCATTTGTTAATGTACACATCATTTTTATTTTTAACTTCATATTGTCTTATTCCCCGAAAGTTTTAGTTCGTCGTCGTCTTGGTTGTTTGACATGCATCGCAACACAGAAGCTAAACAATTTAAACAGTTTTCCCTTGACCCTCCCTCCCTCCCTCCCTCCCTGTCCCCCGTTTCTCCTCCTCGATTCACCTCTTGTTGTCTTTTATGGCTTGCATTGTTGGAACGATTCAGTCCATCAGGACTCATTTCTGCTGGTCACTTGCTTTGTCCGCAAGCATCTTCCCTCTCGCTTCACCTCCCAGTGTTTCTATCTATCCGCCACCACCAGCATCCCTTTGTTTGCTGACTCGCTCTGCTGATCTTTCATCTTTAATCTGAATGTAGAAATAAAAAAAGAAAACGCCTACTGTAGTAGTGACTGAGCAAGAATTGTGCCCTTTGCAGCCTCACGTGTAGCTCTCGGTGCGCCTGTCTTTCTCAGCTTGTGCTCGCTCTCCTGATTGAGAAACACATACAGCCAAGTCTCGGCCTCGACTGTGCTCTTTAGTACACTTCCTCTGAACCTCACCGTATGTAAACATCCCTGAAGTCCAGGTGGATCTGCCACAAACATCCTTTGCTCTCGAGAGAGGCAGCCATTCTGAGGAACTAGGGCTGCGGGCAGCGCCATTGAAACGAAGGAAGGAAAGACAAGCAAGTTCATCTACAGATGTCCCATCAGCACAGACACAGGAAGTGAGAAGAGACAACGACAGAAAGAAAGATTAAACAGTCATCCGATTCCTCCAATCATCCCATTTCTTACCACTCACTTGTGTCATACATTCTTCATGTCTTTTGTCCTTTTTTGCTCTTTTTCCCCCTCTTTTTCCATCCCTCTTCTGTTATTGCAGAATGGTCAGACCAGTAGAGTTATATTTATAAATGTATATATTCATTGCTTTTTTTCTGCTTATCCCCCCTCCTCCCCGTGAATGAAATGTAAAGCCGGTTCCAGCTCTCTGACAACGGCGCCTCCTGTGTGCGAGAGAGAGAATTATAACACATCGTCACAATTTTGTGCGCTGAAGTTAAGCCAAGAAAAAGCATCATCAATGACCAATCCCAGATGGAAGCCGCAGACATTTTATCATTTTGAGAAGAACTGTGCGTTTTAACAAGGATGAGCTGAGGTGCACTACACTGGATGGCTGAAAGCTGTATCGTACAAGATGCATTTGTGAACGGCAGGCGTCCATATCCTACAAAGTTTTGCTGACACCGATTCCACGTGACTGATAACGATTCACACACAGCCGCAAACACAAAGCACACGATGAATCGCAATAAAAACATGAAAAGCAACATTTGACAGCACAAAACAAGTTTGACAGCACAAGACATTTAAGGAGCATGCGAAATATGTAGGAGGGGTCAATCAACTCCATTGTGGCCCTGTAAGGAAACCCAACAGAATGCTAAAACTCTTTCCGTCTAACTCGTAAATGAGTGAATTTTTGAAGTATGAACACAGAAGGTATTCATTAGCAATGGTGCACCGCAATTCTTGGGGGCCCTGCCCACACATGGTCATTAAATACTTTTCTCTTTATGCTTTTCTGTTCAGTTTTCTAGATTTACAAAGTCTAAATCTTGTGGGCTACAGCAAGTGAACATTTATTTTTTAAATGCTTTAAATTATATATATATATATATATATATATATATATATATAAGAAGCTATAGCTAGTCATGTCTCACCTTTGCAGTCCCTCAACAGGAGTATGTCCTCACTGAGCCAGACTCTGCCCTTGGAGATGCTGGAGAGACAGACCAGTGAGATTTAGTCATAAAAAAATTAATTCTAAACAGCATTATACAGCTTTCACTCCTGAACCACTTACTCATAAGGAAACAATCTTCTAACAATGTTTATCTGAGCATCAACACTGTCATAAAGTTATTTCAGAATTAATTGTGGGGATTTCCACAAAGCCTTGTTTATCTTTGAGTCTCTATCCTGGTTATTTTTTCAGGAGCCTTTCCTTACCTAATTAGGTTTTTCCCTTATTTATAGTTTCTTATTGCAGAATTTATTGAAACAGTCTACTTTTCTACATTGTAGCACTTTGGGTCAACTCCTGTTGCTTTTGATGTATATAAATAAATACAATTTCATGAATTTGTAATTACCTAAATTTATCAGGAAGAAGTAACCTTCAAATATGACTTCTGTGGAGTGTGTAATGCTTACTGATCACTTGCGTGTTGTATTATTTATGTTAGTATGCTATATTACATGTACACGGTCAAAATAAATATATGGTAAAAGCTATATCTACTTTTGTCTACCTACTAAGGGTCTGTTTCCTAGTTACTTTGTGTGTTTTATCTGATTGGATAGCCATGATTGGAGATCACCTGGATCTGATTGGATGTGACATTTAAAGATCAGATTTATATTCATTTGCGGTGTAAATGGATCAGTTTTAACAAATTAAATAGCTATCCAATCAGTTCAAACACATGAAGTGACCAGGTGCAAACAGGCCCTTTATCAATGATATTTATGATATTCATTTCCGTCTTTCTCTCCCACTACTTTCTTGTGAACTGAAAGCATCAAAATCCCATTATTAAATAAGAGATTCCAAAACTGAGGAGGCTGTCGAGCTCACCATCGCTCTGGACCTTCCTCAGGGTGACCGAGGGTGTAGAGATGGCTGAGGCACGGAAGTTAGCAGGCAAGGTCTCTGAGGAGTCAGAGGTCACTCCCCTCAGATCTTTCTCCCGGAACATCTTCCTCCATGAAGGGGAGCGGGTGAACGTCTTAGTGCCGTCCTAGAGGACGAGAGGGCAGAAGAGAATACTTGTTAATTGAATTATCAGCCAGGTCATTTCAATACAAAATACAGTTGAACGTTCAAACTGGCTATGAAATCGAAAAAACCCTGTAAGAGGAGTGTCAATATACTAGTGTGTATATCAGTGGTGGGAGGTGGATGATTAAAATCCAGCTGTGTTCATGTCCCATGGCGCTCACCTCGTCTGGCCTCCTCTCTGTTCCCATGGCGATGAGGGAGTTATATTCTTTCTCCAGAAGTTGTCGTGCCTGGATGTGGAATAAACATAGCTCACATGTAATCAACCCAGACCGGGCAGGAGTAATGAGTAGTCGCTGCTTTCATCTATGAACAGGGTATATACAGGAATCATGGAATTGAATGGAATACCTTTTAAGACCTTTTTCAAGACCCCTTCCATACATTTTAAGACCCCATCCCCTCTTCACGTTTTAACCATTACATCGGCGACACCTTACATTTGTATACTGATTGTAAGATAGCACAACTAAACAGTCTTTGTTTGCGATAACTCTGTTCAGTACAACATATTGAAGAGGCGTATTTGTAACAACAACTCTTATAACTGTCTGGAAACCATAGCTCTTTAGTGGTAGCCTACACGTCTCATGAAAAACACCTGACTGGTCAGAGTGTCAGTAAACGAATATTCATTCTGTAATTATTATTCGCTATTCGCTGATGCAATGTTTAAATTCAGCCAAACTTTATACTTTATGGACAAGCATACATAACGAAAAGATGATTGAAAATGGAATACCTTGGAAAATGTCATTAAAGACTTTTTAATGGCCTTAATTTTCTATAAATTGATTTATCAACTTTTAATACTTTTTAAGACCCTGCAGACACCCAAATGAAGTTCTTATTGTTTTGAGACTTGATGAATAAAGAGGTTTTTTTTTCATTCAGTCAGTCCCCACATCTACTGAATAAATAGACTCTGTGTATATACTGTAAATATAAAGGCTGTCAATATAAATGTCTGCCTTTAAAATTGATGTTGCAAGCGCATTAATGTCAGTAAATTAGCTGCAAATTGAATTTAAGAGAAAAAAATTGCAATTTCACAAAAAAACTATTTGCAAATAAACGTAATGCATTTCCCCGCATTTATTTGATTGACTTCTGATGTGCATCTTTATTCTGTATGTGTTTTCACACTTTATGTGCATGATATTCCCTCATACGTGAAAGGTAGAACCTACACATCACACTGTCCTAAACCAATCTTCTGAAGTGTTTTCTATGTTCTTTTGAGATGGGACATGTACTACTAGTACTACATATTTGATGATGTTTGCATCATTGATAATCATTTTCCTGTTTATTACTGTGAAACCCTTTTAAAAAACACTCTGTATTGTATAAAGAGCTGAAGAAGTTGAGCTGGCTTGACTTGAAAGTAGGTTAAAAGATCTATATATCTGCAAACAGTCTTGTGATTGTACCTGTGTGTTCTGATTGGGTATCTGCAGGAGCAGGGCGAGGTCAGTGTAATCAAAGGTGTCGTCCAGGGCGAGCAGGGCCCCATGCACACCGCTCTCAGTCAAGTTATCTGCATACTCCTTCAAGCCGATGGACTGCACCCAGCACATCACACGCTCGTTTGACCACACCATCACATCTGCAGAGGAAACACAAGGGCTGGACAATGAATAGAATTCCAGGCGGGCGTTAACTACTGATCATTATCAATTTCCATTTTGGGTGATGCTTGTGGATTTCAACTTTTGTTTCAGTTGCTCCTGATTTTTCAGATGGTACTCGTATGGCCACTGCACATTTGGACACATCTGCTTTTGTTTCAGACAAAGTCTTTGTCTCTGTTTTGTATTTTCATGGTATTCCAGAGGCTTTGCATTTGTTTTGTTGACTCAGCTTCTCCAAACCCAAGTTCAAAGGAAGGAATGCAATCATGGCAAACAGTCAAACCATTCCTCCAGAGTCATTTACATTGTTAATATCATGGTGTCTTTTATCCAAAGCGACGTACAATTGCTATATATGTCAGAGGGTCAACTAGGGGTGAAGCGTCTTGCTCAGGGACACATTGGTGTGTCACAGTACTCGAACCCGGGTGTCTCACACCAAGGGCATGTGCCTTATCCAATGCGTCATCAACACCCCAGTATAGTTGTTACCCTCCACTGCTTTTCAGAGATTTCATTCAGGTCCTGCATACTCATTAGTTTTCTGGCCTCTTCTGCATATTTGAACCCTTTCCCAAAAGTGACTGTATGATTTTGAGATCCATCTTCTCATACTGAGGACAATTGAGGGACTCATAGACTACTATTTCAAAAGGCGGAAACATTCACTGATGCTCAAGATGGCAACACGATGCATTAAGAGCTGGGTGGTGTGAATGTAATGTACAGCAGGGGTGCCCAATCATATTGCTGGAGATCTACCAACCAGAAGAGTTCAGATCCAACCCTGATCAAATACACATGTCTGTAATTATCAAGATCTTAATCACCATAACATAATAAGGTTCAGCTGTGTTTGTAAACGGATGAACTTTACAGGGAGGTAAATCTCCAGGAATAGGATTGGGCACCTCTGATGTACAGCATGAAAAATTATTTTGGTATTTGCTACATAGCAGTGCATGCATACATCTCTTTCCACTGTAGTGCAGGATAGAGTTATTCACTCATGCTTAATGTAGTCTCAAATGGCATGAAGGCATCTGTGCTGCTATGCGATGAGTAACTTCTAGATCAGCAAAGGCATCTGTTTCTAATCAAGGTACTGAATGGGGCGGTAATGGCACCTTTAAAGCAACTCAAAACTGTGAGGTTAATAATGTACTCTGTGCATCTGAGCTTTGATCAGTTGCTCTTCAAATGTAAAATCTCTATTGTGCCATTGAATCCTGTGCATAATGGAAGGTTGGGCCACTCAATGCTTTCCAGACGTCATTACTGGTAATGTATGTTATTATTAACAAATGCACTCTGTGTATACACCCTTCCTCTCTCTCTCTGCCATTTTCTCATTCACTGTCCAATGTTTTGATGAACTGTACATTCCACGGGTGACTGTTGTTGCTTTTTCCCTTTTGTACATTGTGTTTATCAGACTGTTCTGCTGTACGAATTTGATTGATGATGCAAAGCAAAAGATTAACATGATAAAACCCAAAGATAACTTGGAGAACAACCAGAAAATGTCCTGAAATTCTTGCTAGACCAGCTAATACTAACATGGACTTCCATGCTCTGTCAGGCTAGTTTATGCTGGTTTAGAACTGGTCTAGCTGGTGGATCAATATAACCCATGCTGCAAAACTTTGCTGGTTGATCTGTTAAAACTAGTTGATGAAGGACCATCTTCCTGCATCAACAGCAGTGTAGATAGTGTAATGGAAAGAATAAAAAATGTACACTACCATTCAAAAGTTTGGGGTCAGTAAGATTTTTTGGAAACAAGTCTATGATTCTCACAAAGGCTGCCATTTTGATAAATAGAGAGAACACAGCATTTATTTGAAATATAAATCTTTTGTAACATTATAAATGTCATTAAAGGGATACTCCACTTTTTTGGAAATAGGCTCATTTTACAACTCCTCAGAGTTAAACAGTTGGGTTTTATTTTACCATTTTCGAATCCATTCAGACGATTTTCTGATCAGTAACCAGACCGTTTCTGGTCTCATTGACTTCCATAGTATCTAAAACCAAAAACTGTCTGGTTACTGATATTCTTCTAAATATCAGAAAACAGGCTGAATGTATAACCCTGAGGGAGTTGTAAAATGAGCCTATTTCCCAAAAAAGTGGAGTATCCCTTTAATGTAATTTTCAAATTTAAATTTGTTTGTAATTAATAAATCATTACAAGCTACAATAGTGTTAAAAGTGTGTTACGGACATCAGCATGGGGACCAGAATTATGAGCAACCTAGGAAAAGACCACCCTTGTATTCTATGTTGGTCTTCTGTGTTAGCAACAGTAAGCAAGAAAGAGAGATAAAGGAACAGATCAAAAATAATAACCTTTATTCTGGTGTTGGCTCTCATCTCTCCTCCTCTCCAGCTCCTTGCGGTCATAATTGAGGCGCTTCAGGCACATAATTCCATAATGCATGCTCACCCTGTGGGGTCAAAAGGTCACAAGGGTCATGGAGGTCACAGGCTATCTAAATTAATTAGGTCATTCCACCCTGACAAAGTGTTACATGACCCCAGGCACATTAGATTGGGAAAGGCCCTAAGACACACACCTGCACCAAGAAAATAATTGATTGGCATGACTGGGTGTATTCAAACCAGGAAAGTCCAGAAAAGTCAAAATCAATTATTATTATAAATTTTTTGGTACGGTTCGCTTTCATACTGCTCTTTTTGCAAGTGAACCAAAATTTGTAAACAAAACCACACGTGTGCTAAGGTCGTCCATTCATTGGACAAGGATTCTCAAGGGCTCAGCATGGAGATATTTCGTACTGCAATATTTGTTCTTTTACTAATTTTGTGTTATTCTGTACAAACGCAATATGAAGAAACTAATGAGTATTATATGATACAATGTCATCTATACATTTTGAGACGACAACGACGTGCTGCAAGACGGTTCCGGTGAAGAGAACATTCTCTCGTGTGCCTACCATGGCATGCTGACAGTGGCACTTGACTTTGATTCATAGAGAGGGGCTATGTTCACACATCCAAATATTGAGATTCTTATTCTATATACTGCTAACAAGTGCTGTCAATGTTAACACTTGCCATTAATTTTGTCCAGTTTAATGTAAATTAATGAATGAATGCCCATTGTGTTACGTAAAGTTCTTGCAAATGGGTTGGTTCATGTTCACACTGTAAACGAACGGTACCAGAGTTTGTTTGGAACCGTACCGAGACCACCTCTTCAGCTGGGTCTCGGTTCGGTTGTTTGGTCCGCACCCGAGTTCGAATGCTGTATTCATTCACACCTGCCCAAAAGGTCCGCACCAAGCGGGGAAACGAACTAGAATTCGATTCAATCGAACCAAACAAGGCAGGTGTGAATACACCCTAAGGATGATAAAGAGAAGGAATAATGAAGTGTGTGGCAGCATTTAACAGATGGGGAGAGGGAGAGAGAAAACACCTGTGGAAACTGTCCACCATTTTCAGCTGCCCACGCAGCTCTTTCTTGGTCAGATGGTCCAACATGCGAGCGTCCACCAGTGACTCCATGAAGTAGCTTCTGTACTGGGGCAAACCCAGACTGGGCAGCCAATCATTGCCCACCCACTCATGGTTCATATCTCCATAGGCCAGGATCTACCACAGAGGAAGGCCAAAAAAAAAACACACACACACATTTCAATTTAGATTTCACAGTTGTTTTTGAGTTCATTCATTGCAGTGTGATTTGATGCCTACAAATCCAAACTTCAATAGGTTTAACAATAAAGGTTTGGGCCAGTTTATGAAACTTGTTTTATTAGATCAGCACTGTATCTTATCATTATTATGTTTTGGCATGCACATGAATTTTTATGCCTAGCATACAAATATTTAAAATTGTTTTCAGTAGCTGAAATAAAGATAAAATAAAATATAAATATTCAATAAAAACATGCTGAAATACTAAAATTACAACAAAAAAAGAACTAATAATAATGACAAAAGAACTTAACAAAATTACTAAAATTAAGCTAAAATACATAAAAATGAAATAAAATACTATAATATGAAATAATAGTACTATAACAGGCATAAAACAGGAATAAAAAGCTTTTAATGCTTTTACAGCTATTAATGCACATTTCCTTTTGTAATGTCATTTTAACATTAATGAAAAAATAATTGTAATATTTAAAATGTACAATTATACAATAATAAATTTGTGTCATTTAGGCTTCAATTTAAGCTAATTTAGTCTCAACCATCTGTTGTCACCATCAGTTTCGAAAGTGTTTAATGGATGTATTGACGTTACTCACCTGATCCCAGCTAATCTCTTTCAGCTCCTTGTGTGCAGAGGTGATAGCATGATAGGAGAGAGGTGAGGAAGAGGAGATAAGGAACACAGCAGAGGGGCAGAAGGAAAGACACATCGATGGACAGGAAGAGGGAAGAAGAATGAAGAGGGAAAGCAGGAAGAGAGGTACAAAGGGAGGAACAGTTTGTTAGTGACCGGGTCATTAGTTGGAAGCAGTTCACACTGAAACAGAAAAAAGAGGGAAAGTTGAGGATGTTCAACGCTACAGCCTAGCCAGACACACAGAGGGGGAGAGAGAAAGAGAGAGAGACGCATCAACACATGTCCGATCACTCCACTCTCTCCGCATGCCGCCTCTCATACTGTCCACTAGAAGGCAGGGTGCTTTACAATCCCACACATTTTATCTAGATGAAATGCAGTTTAAAAAAAAAAAACGGATGAAGAAAAGCAAGGTGGTCGAATTAATACAGAACAAAAACTGAATATTAGAAGTGCTTCAATGGTGGGTATTGCACAAAGGTTTTGTGTCCAAATCCATTGCTTTCTGAAATGTATTTTTAGAATTGATTGCTTCAACATTGTTACATTTACTTCTCCCAAACTAGTAACCTAGTCAGAGAAACAAAATTAAACATAATTCAAATAATAATTCAAAACACAAAAAGTGTTGCTACTAACTGGTTTGGTTGCTGCAGTCAGGGACTCCATCTCAGCATGGGTCATCCAGACGTTACTGGTTGACTGTGGGAAGAAAAGAAAAGAAAACAACACAAACCACACATAAAGTTATCAGGATTACTATTATTATATGTGTTGTATTAAAGTGGGGTGAAAAGAGTCTGAGACGACATTGAAGATATGGGATTAAAAAAATCTATTGAACATTTTAAAACTAATAAAAGTTAACTTGTGATATAAAATTAATACAGATATTTAAGATTCTGCACAATTTTTTTTATCACTAATTATTTGTAAAAAAAAAAATTCTACAGACGATCATATACATAGGGAGAGTAAATGATGAGAAAATTCAAATTCTTGGGTGAACTATTCCTTTAATTCTTCATTTGTGGTCTCAGATTTTTGAAACCCACTGTAATTCTATAAAAGAATAGTAATTATTTGATGGTGCATTTAAGCATACGGAGCGTGTGCTGGCCGGGGCTGAGGGACTGGTCAGAGACACCATCTCTTGAATGGCCAGTCTCAGTTTGAGGCGGTGCAGAGGGTTACTAATGCCAATCTCTCTCTGGATCTCTGTGTCTGACAGGTTAGCCATGATGGCTCCACTCTTCACGTTAGCACGACATGCTGCCACGTACCACGCCGGCATGCCCACCCACAGCTGAGAGAGAGAGAGAGAGAGAGGAAAGTATAAAACTTTGAGTCAGTTTTTAGGAAAGTAAAAAACTAACAGGGCATCAAAGTAACACAGAATGGAAATAGATGATAATGCCAAATTTTCAAACAAAATATATATCAATGTAAAACGAAACAAGCCCCCTTTTTATCCATTGCAACACTTAGATATGGAGCCATACTTCCAGCCAGGAGACAACAGTGGGTCCATCCCAGGATGCAAAGGGTAGCCCCTGTCGGCATGCCTCCTCCAACAGCTCATGTCTAAAAGAAAGAGAGGGATGTTTATTCAGTACAAAGAATCAGATACAGAGTGTGAAGGAAGCTACTCATTGTACGAGTAAAATTACTTCTTCTTGCTGCGACGGTCCTTGTCCACCGGACCGGCCATCTTAGTGAGTCCAAGGGGATCCACAGAGCCCAGGTCATCTGAGGGGGTCGAGGCTACAGGAGACACAGAGATGTTAACGGTGACAATCAAGTGAACAGTACTGACTAACACGTTAATTCCCATTAAAGGAATTCCCATTCCCAGTGACATAAAATTGTCACTTTTAGGTCAGTTTATCCTGAAGCGATTAGTGTCCCATAGATTTCCAATGTAAGTTCCATTGCATTGATATAAAATAAGATTGAATACAAATGTGTATAAAGCTTTTTTGGAAATCAGAACATTCCTTTAAAACGCCCATAAAGTCAACATTGGAGTTTTAGTTTATGTCTATTAGCTTTGAAGCTGCCTAGTGCACAGTATTAAAATTCACACATTCACTATACACACCCATTTCGGGTCAGTTTTGAAAAGGTTTTTATAAATTCAACAAGGATACAATAAATAGATAAAAAATGACAGTATGGACATTTATAATGTTGAGAAAGGATTTATATTTCAAATAAATGCTGTTAGTTTGAACTTTCAACCAAATCAGCATATTAGACTGATGTACAGTAACTTGAAGGATCATGTGACACTGAAAATTGGAGTTATGATGTTGAAAATTAAAAAAATTAGGGAATGAGGGTATTTTAAAACATATTTTAAAAAAACAGTTATTAAACTGTAATAACATTTCACAATATTACTGTTTTTACTGCACACATAAATGTAGCATTGAAGAGCAATAAATTAGATGATTCTGTCAAAAACTTTTTTAATTACCAACCACAAGCTTTTGAACACTAGTGTACTTACTTTGTATTCCAGGAGAACGTACCAAAAATATTGATGACTCATGTTGTACTACACAGATTTTTGTCCAATCACATGCTCTCTATAGAATGCACTCCCACTAATGTTAAAGCAAACTAGCATACAGATCTTATGCGTCAGATAAACAAGCACGCAGCCATCTTTAGAATATTGTCTTTTAACTTCTTTAAAGTTTTGCGGTCGCTTTTTATATTTCTATGGCATCGCTGCTGAGAAGTAATTAGACGGTGAAGTGGATTTACTTATTGTAGAGTAAACGAAAGTTATCATGAGCAATGTAATGTTTCAAACAGATGTCTTAACAAATGTCAGTAGACCTGGCAAGATTCTAAAATGAGCCGTTCATTTATAAATAAGATTGCAGTGAAAATACAAACCGGAGGACAAAAGACAACGAGTGTGCAGTGCTGAAAAGGGGCGGGCTATAAGGTCTATACTATAGCAAATCATGTTCAATGACTGTGACAAAAAAAAAAGTTATTTGTTACTTTAAAAGGCAATAAGCCCGTTGATATGTCTCAACCAAACTAATACTTTTAATAGGAAATAAATTAACAATTTAATTGCGGGCCTTTAAGAAACATTTCCTAACATTTCCTTTAGATTTTGCTGTATTTTTAAGTTAGACTCACCCAGAGATGCTGACTCACGTCCAGGCTGACCCATTCGGACCTTTTCCTTCTTCCCAAAGAGCCGGCCGATGGAAGACTTGATGCTTTTCTTTTTGCTGGCCTTGTGGAGGGAGTCCTGGCTGCTGTTTGAGCTACTGCCATCAGCTGAGAGACTGAAGTCCAAAGAGAGAGACAGGGAAAGGTCAATTATACAAGGAAATTAAGACTGAAGTGTGATGGGAAAGACTTTTTGCACATCGAAAAACATAAATAAATAAAGAATATCATTCATATGCACGGTGGGCGATTAACGCACCTTCGGAATTCACGACTGTCATCCAACATTGCACCAGGGTGAGTGTGCGTCATCCTGTCCAATCGCAGTGCACGAGGGGTGGGAGGAGGGGTGGAGTCCAAAAGGGCAAGGGACCTGTCGTCATCTTTGTTGTTCTGATGGGTAGAATGGGATAGAGTCAGCTGTTTGCACATGTTTATTCAACGTGTGATAGCAGTACTTCACACATGCTCCTACCTGTCTGTCTGTCTCGCGTGCTGGGGAGTGGGGTAGACGGGGAGTGGAGTGCCCGGAGCTGGGTGGAGAGGGCGATGCCAGGGTGGAGGATGTGAGGGACGGGGGGATGAAGCCACGTCCTGTCCCGTCCCGTCCCAGAGAGCTCGGGGGAATGGGAGGGCCATCCAGAGCCACACTGCTGACTCTACTCTCAATTTCTTCAGCACGAAGCTCTGTGCTTTCCTTCTCTTCCTGAATCAGCCTGAGGAAAATATGACAGGTGGGTAAGACGAAGGCCTCTGCAGGTTTCATAAAGCTAAATGAAAGACGTTCTTTTCCCCAAAGAACACTTAAATGGAAATTGCCATTATATTTTATTTTTTATTTGAAAGGCCTTGGGGTCAATTATAAAATTGAACACTTGGAAGCTTATAAACTCCACTAAGGGAGCAAAAAATACAAATTTACCTTAAATCTAACAAGGAATCAATTACAAGTGCTGCATTCCCTTCATACAACATTTCATATTAATTTTGAAAACACTTTTGTCTCCAATTTAAAACTTTAAGGCATTCAATAAAAAAAAAATAATAATTAAAAAAAGTTAGACATTTGTGACTTTTTTAAAACAAAAGAGAGACATTTTTTGGGCATGTGGTGTTTTTCTATTTGACTAGTTGTCCAACAATCTACAAGTCAGTAAGTTTATTCAAATAAATATAAAATTTGAGCTCAGTATTTTTTTTAATTAATGCTTTAATTCAGCAGGGATGCTTTAAATTGATTAAAAGTGGAAGTGCTTTTATAATTTGTAAAATATTTCTGTTTATCAAATAATCCTGACTTTCCACAATTGTATTAAGCAGCAAAATTTTCAACATAAAATAAGAATAAGAAATGTTTCTTCAGCAGCAAATCATCATAATACTGAAGAATGATTCCTGGCGGATCATATGTGACAGCTTTCAGAAAACTCAGCTTTGACATCACATAAATAAGTTACATTTTAATATATATTAATATATTCAATATAGATATTTTAAATTGTAATAATATTTCACAATGTTACAATGTTACCAACTAGTCAATTTTGAAAACATACTGATGGTCCCTGCCATATAAAATCCCTTCTGCTCTTTCCAATTATCCTCCCTTTCAGAGCGCTCTGCATTTCTCTATTTTAAATGAAAGTTTGATTGTTCAAAGCAGTCTCCAGGTCCCTCTGTTTCGAGTAAACTTACTTAATCTCTTTGTTGATGGCCTCCAGCTGCTCCTGTAACATAATAGCGAGAGTCTGAACATCTGTCTGGCCACTTGGTGAGAGCAGCTCTGAGCCGAAGAGCGTATCGCGATCCTCTTCATCATCAGAACACCTGTCCTCCACGCCGCCCTCAAACCCAGTGCCTAGCAAAGCTCCGGTGTCCCAGTCGCCGTACTGCAGGAGAGAAAGGCAATAAATGACCTGTTCAATTTCACATCAAGCCATTTTGTTCACCAATTAGCAAGTTCAAACAAAGATGTTCTCACTTTGCTAGTATCCTCCCTCGCACCGCCCCAACGTCCACGATGAGCCCGTCTGACCACTCCTCCTGTGCCTGTGTTTCCATAATGATCTAGGTGGGTAGTGGAGCCAGCAGGAAGTGACCCTCCTCCTTGGGAGTACCTCAGCTCCAGAGCACTTCCTGGCAGAGACCTAATAAAGAAACAGCGGAGGTCATGGTTAGAGTTAACATGAAATTTGACAGTTTACGTGATAATGCCCACTTTCACTTCACAATCCACAAGATTCCTGATGGATAAAATCATAATTTTCCTCACTAAATACCACTTTATCGATCAAAAAGTTTGGGGTCTGAAAGATTTCTCTTTGAATATATTTTAAAACACAATTTATCCCTGTGATGCAAAGCTGTATTTTCAGCATCATTAATCCAGTCTTCAGTGAAACACTTTCCTTCAGAAATTGTTCTAATATATTGATTTGCTGCTTATTATTATCAGTGATGAAAACAGTTGTGCTGCTTAATATTATTGTGAAAACATGATCAATTTTTTCGGGATTCTTTGATGAAGAGAAAGTTCAAACGAACAGCATCTCTCTTTACTGTCACGTTTTTTACAACCTTGCTCATTAAAAGTATTAATTTCTTTCAGAAAGAAAGAAAAAAAAACACTGGCCCCAAACTTTTGAATTTATATATGAAGTAAAATGGATTGCAAACTTTATAATAAAGATGAACTAATAAATCTCCTAAATACCTCATAAATAATGATTTAATATAGGACAGCAGAAATGTTACAGTATGTGTCTAACCGTGAGTAAGAGGAACCAGGTCTTCCTCTCAGCTGGTCCAGCTCTAGCTGAAGCCTCTCCAGCTCTGCAATCAATTGATCCTGGGAGGAATAAGACATTATTATCTGATAATGTAGCCATTTAAATACAGGTCAAGTGAACAGAACCTTTGTTTAGCATTAAAGTTTAGGAATGTACCTTGTTCGCTAAGAGATCATCTTGGATCTTCTTCATGTTAGCAAGCTCCTCGGAGAGAGCATTCTGTAAACATTATAACAGGCTCTTACACTCATTTAACTATCAGACATTTTTATCTAAAGAACTTTGTGTGTTTGGAAATCAAACCCATGACAGTGGCACATTTAAAGGAGTAGTTCACTTTTCAAAAAACTTTTGCTGGTAATTTACTCACCCCCATGTCATCCAAGATGTCCATGTCTTTCTTTCTTCAGTCGAAAAGAACATTCCACCATTTTTCTCCATATAATGCACTTCAATGGGAAGTTGGGAACCAAATGGTTCAAGGTCAAAAAGAAAACAGTTTTTCGGTACAAACTGCAAACTGTTGAAAGGGCTTTAAACAATTCCAGACGATGAATAAGGGTCTTATCAAGCGAAACGATCGCTCATTAAAAAAAAAAAAAAAAAACAAAGTTCAAGTTTTTTTTTTTTTTTTTCTCTTATTCTCTTTTTATTTAACAGTCAGACATACATACAAACAAACCAACATAGTGCAGTAGTGAGCAATCTTGTAAATCCATAATTCCAGCAGTGGCAAGAGTGATTAAGTGTTTGATCTAAGTGTGTAAGTGAGCGTGTATGAGCGTGGGTATGTGTATGCGTGTGTACACAAAGTAACCATTTATTATTTATTACCATTGTCATTACCATCACTCCCCACTACCACCATACTGCCCATATTGTTTTTGTAGATTTTTATTTCCATCCTTCCTCCTATGTAACAATTGCCATTGTCAATCCTGTACAAAATATGATAATATAATAATATAATATAATAATATAATATAATATAATATAAGACAACCTGGTTGAAGGTTGTCTTATAAAGTTCAAGTTTTATAAGCTCAAATACTCGCCTTGCTCTGTTCTGTGATGTGCGTTCGTGACTCTCCTGTTCGAACTCATTCATCAAAATGAATGAATCTTTTTCTGAGTCAACTCGTTCGTTTCGTTCGTTGAATGAACCAAATGACTCGGAAAAAGATTTTTTCACCTTGATGAATGAGTTCGAACAGGAGAGTCACGAACGCGCATCACAGAACAGAGCAAGGCGAGCATTTGAGTTATAAAACTAAAACTTTGTTATTTATTTATTAAATAAGCGATCGTTTCGCATGATAAGACCCTTATTCATCATCTGGAATCGTTTAAAGCCCTTTAAACAGTTTACAGTTTGCACTGAAACTGTCTTTTGGACCTTGAACTGTTTGGTTTCCACTGAAGTCCATTATATGGAGAAAAATGCTGGAATGATTTCATCAAAAACCTTAATTTCTTTTCGACTGAAGAAAGAAAGACATGGACATTTTGGATGACATGGGGGTGAGTAAATTATCAGCAAAAGTCTTTTCAAAAGTGAACTACTCCTTTAAGATGCGTTCAGTTCATGTCGGCATTACAATAATTATAATATTCCGACTTGTATAAAGCTTTCACATCCTCACAGAACTCATATTTATAACTTGAAAACTCTGAATGAAAATCAGGCTTATGAAATATTTCCAGGTTTTCCAGAATCTTGGGAAACCTGGGCATCTTGTGTTTTTAAGAAAGTATGTTGAGCTAAAAATAATTTTCCTAACTTTTAAAACTGCATCTGGAGATATACCATCTTCAATCTGTTTTTGAACACCAGAAAATGCCCCCTTACAAACACACCCAATTGTGTTTAGAGAAACCAGAAACAGCCAAATTATACTTCCTTGAGATTAGTTAACTACAGTATTTATTTGTTCAGGCATCCCACGAGTGGATTTTGAAAATATGCAGTTCTGAACATTCCTACACCAATCTAGTCATGTTTTCTGTGTTCAGAAACATGTCTTCTGTTTCTGACATTAAGCTTAAATTACATTTAGGCCATTCATCACTGATTCTCTGATGAGAAACGCATTGAACACCTGCTTTCGTGCTGGAATTATGTGGGAGCACACAAAGAGGAAGCCTGAAACTCCTATCAGGCACAAACATAATTGAGGCAACATCTGGATTTTGAGGTAAACACCAAAGACATGGTGACATGTCAAGGCTATTTTTCTGCTTTCTCTTCGTGTATGCGGCGTTGACAAAGAAATCAAATCTGAAATTGTGGAGGATCATACCTTCTCCTCCAGGGCAGCCATTCTCTCCTTCAGGTGCAGCTGAAGTCTCTCATTGGACTCAGACAGAAGCTTGTCCACCGTGTCAGAGAGACGCTTGTTGTGTTCGTCGTTCATCCGCTCCCTCTGCCTTGCCTGGGGGCAGAGAGAGAAAAAGAGAGGAAGAGGTGATGAACACAGAAAGGAGAAGGATGATGAATATTGAGTATATGGTTGACTAACAGTAAATAAAATCTATAACATCAAGGTGATGAAAGACGAGAGATCCAAGAGTAACACTATTTTGATTATTATAAAACTGGTTAGTTTAAGTCATGAATCCCATCCACTTTAATGATAGAAAAATAAGCAATGCGCTACAAAAAACGTATTAGGTCTGTTCCTTACCAGCTAGAAGTTGACATTAAATATAAACAGACTATATAAACCACTTTTTTTAGAAAGTAAAGATGAGAAATGCTTAAAATGTTAGATTTTTTTTTAATTTGTGCAATACTCAATGGGCTTTATGCACAGCTGCACTACTTCCTGAACTTCAGCCAGCTCCTTGTTTCCTGTCTGCCATTATTGGGCAAAATTGATTAATTCAGGTGTGTCTGATTATTGTTGCCATGACTACTGAGGTCAAGCACACCTGAATTAATCAATGTGTCCAATAATGGCAGACAGGAAACAAGGAGCTGGCTGAAATTCAGGAAGTAGTGAAGCTGTGCATAAAGCCAATTCTAGTCAACTTATCAAATTGGTTTCATATACTCCAAATGAATCTGTTTTTTATTATATATTTTTTAAATATATTTAAAATTAAAGTGTATTCAAATATTTTTACATTTTTGAAGATGTTTTTAATGCAAATTGTTTGTGTATTATTTCAAAAGAAACAAGTTGTAGATGTTAACTCATGTGTATTCACACTTGACAAAATGATATATTTAGTCCTGGTTCGCAGCTTACCTAAAGATACAAGTCAAGGGTTTTTTAAAGGGTTAGTTCACCCAAAAAAGAAAATTATGTCATTAATGACTCACCCTCATGACCTCCGTTCATCTTCGGAACACAGTTTAAGATATTTTAGATTTAGTCCGAGAGTTTTCTGTCCCTCCATTGAAAATGTGTGTACGGTATACTGTCCTTGTCCAGAAAGGACATAAAGACATCATCAAAGTAGTCCATGTGACATCCGTGGGTTAGGTAAAATGTTTTGAAGCATTGAAAATAGATTTTAGTCTAAAAATAACGAAAACTACGACTTTATTCAGCATTGTATTCCCTTCCGGTTCTGTTGTCAATCCACGTTCAGTGATGCTGATGACGCAAGACGCTGCTGACGTGTTATCAGTGCGCCCGAGCTTCGTTTACACTCTGAGGTAGACGCACACTGTAAACAAAACACTCTTCGCAAACATGTCTAAGGATTTCAACACAGAGGAAGACCATATTTATTTGAGCCTGAATACACTGACACAGCAGAGAACACGGCAGCAGCGTCACCGCGGACTCGTGAACGCGGATTGTCAACAGAACCGGAAGAGAATACAATGCTGAATAAAGTAGTAGTTTTTGTTATTTTTGAAACAAAATGCATTTTTGACCCACGGATGTCACATGGACTACTTTGATGATGTCTATATTTCGTTTCTGGACAAGCACAGTATACCGTGCATACATTTCAATGGACGGACAGAAAGCTCTCGGACTAAATCTAAAATATCTTAAACTGTGGTCCAAAGATGAACAGAGGTCTTACGGGCTTCAGACATCATGAGGGTGAGTCATTATAGACATCATTTTCATTTTTGGGTGAACTAACCCTTTTAAGCAGTGCCAGGAATTCCTCAATTACACACACGAAGAAGTCTTGTGGCATCATGTCCCATGTTTGGTTTGATTAGACGTCTTTGGTCTGTGTTGCATTCATGTTTCAGTGGTGGGTCTCGCTTTGCTTGTTCGGTGCACACCAGGGTTTAAGATTTTCACATTAATTCAAATGAACCAAACTAACAGTGCAACAACAGCATCAGAGTTTGTTATAATCGATTCAAACCTGTGTGAACACACACTTAGAAACTAATGTTGATATAATGTTTGTGAATCAAGGAAAATATACATTTTACAACCTTCAACTCTCAAACCTGTGTGAACACACCCATAGAAACTAATGTTGATGTAATGTTTGTGAATCAAGCAAAATATACATTTTACAACCTTCAGCTCAATATTTTTAACATGCATTTATATTTTTTAATAATCCATTACTTTTTTGTTACTCCAAAAAATCACCCATAGTAAAAACGCCTCACTATATCTGAGTCTGACATGCTGAACAAACATAAAAAGAGAGGATGAGTCACCCTCTGTAGCTCCTGATTCTTCTCTTCCAGTTGTGCCTCCAACTGTCTCAGTCGCTCCTCAAAGTTGCCATGACGCTCCTCAGCCTAAACAACAGAGCAAGGATAAAATACATTTTAACACAGTTTGGACCTGTTCTCCATTTGAAATGAGTTAAAAGTACATGACCATAAAGAGACAAACATATCTGAACTTGACAGCACACACCTTGTTGAGTGCCGCCACCCTCTGGGCGAGCTGAGCCTCGATCTCGGGCAGCGTCTCGGCCCTCTGGAGGGTTTGCTGCAGCTTCTGTTTAGCATCGTCCAGACGCTCCTGGAGCTGCCTGTTCTTCTCTTCACTCTGAGGAGACCGAGGGATGAGAAGAGACAGAACAATGAGACCAAGACAATAAAGAACACCATAAGGAACATATTCTCTTAAGGAGGAAAAAAAGTGTTTTCTTTTTGGTGAAAAACACAATGGAACCTATCTTAAAATCTCAGAAGGTCACTATTGAAGCCACCAAAGAACCAAATGAAAATAATAAAGGATAGACACAAAAATAAATCAGGTAAACAAATGTAAGGAGATCTATAACTATATCATTTAAATTAGTACCAAATGCAAAAACATAATGTGTGTTACGTAAAACCAACATGTCTAGACATATCACAGAGCCTGGAAACAGATTCTAAATTCTTGTATCCACAATTACCGACCTCAAACCACAAACCTATAAAACATCAAAATAAATTCAGATAGATTTACATTACATTGACACTGATTTGTGGTTCCATTGCCAAGAATGTCTAAATCTACAGAACATCTCTATTTATTATGAATATAGAGTTGTGCATTGATTTGACAACGATTTGACAGAGAGAGGCTTCTAACGAATATAAAGATATGGAATTAACTTTAACCAGATGCAATTTAATTAAAAAAATAAATCCAAACCTTTATTCATTCAATTATTATAAATCTGAAGTCAGATTTTGAACACTGGCAAACGGTATGAGCTTGTTTATATGGATAGATCATGGAATGAAAGACAGTTAAGAAACAGATCTATTTATAAAAGTACAAAATAAATGTCAAGATTGTCATAGTTTAGGAAACACTCATCGGTGAAAAAAATAAATAATAATAATAATTGAATAAATACATTTTAAATGTTTGTTTTTATATCAGAATATCAATTTCCATGTTCATTTATATTCATTCAATTTTAAATGAAAATATAGCCAAACTTTCAAAAGTCTGGTGTCAGTAAGTTTTTACTTTTTAAAGAAATTAATACTTTTCTTCAGCACGGATGCATCAAATTGGTCAAAAGTTTCACGGTTTCCACAAAAATATTAAGCGCCAAAACTGTTTCCAACATTGATAATAATAAGAAATGTTTTTAAGCACTATAAATATATCACAATATAAAATTGTGATTTTAAATAATAATAATATTTAACAGTATTAAAGTTTATACTGTAATATATCTATACTAATATAATGTAATATGTCTTTACTAATATACTGTAGTATAGATATACTGTTGAACTGTATTATAAATGATATCTAATGTAAACTTTTAAATTAAAATCTCTAAATTTAGCTTTTATTGAAATAAAAACATCAAGCTTTCAATGTACTGTCATTTTTAATAAAAAAACTAAGAATCAGAGAATGAAGTTGGCCTTGTCGAGCTTGAATAATTTTATGGGGAAAATCCTAGCTTGTAGTTGTAGTTAGTAACAAAAATCAAGCCTGAATACTGGAGGGAGCATGACCCCCCCATAGCTGATGATTATAGCCCTAAGGTGCTAAAATCTGAAATATTTCTTCACAGATAAAAAGTAAGAAAAGTATTGAAAGCTTTTCGAATGAAATAAAAACACAACAAAATCTTCCGGCACAAATGGTTTCCTAAGAATAACCCTCCAGAGACTGAAGATGAACACGCTGTTAAATGTTCCTTCAATAGTTACACCTTTCATGTGTGTCTGTACATGATTTTCCTTTTGTACCTGTCTGTATAAAGACTCTTTGCTGGCAAGCTCGTTCTCCAGCTTGTCTTTGATGTCATGGAGAGAGGTTGCCTCCCTCTGGGCACTGAGGTACCTACAGACAAAAACACACGCAGTGAGGATCTGCAAGGCCCTTAATAAATCAAAACTGCAACTCAAACTGTGACTTTTGAACATGCGGACTGAGCTAATTTCCTACTAAAACTCAGCGGTGTGATCTGGTCTAATCTGGTCTAGTTTACCTGCGCTCTAAGGTGGTGATTCTTTCCTCCATGTCCTCTCTTTGACACAGCGCCTGCGGTTGAGGGGGTGGAAAAAATGTGAGATAAAAGAGAGGAAATGTCAAAAGAATAAATACATATGATTAACAGATTGCAGAAATAAACACACACACACACAAGGTGCTCTGTCTAGACAACAGTTCTACAGTAACTGTTCACCTCAAACGGAGCTGAGTATAAAAAGTTATTGCGAAACAAAAAACCTGTATAGAACATTACGTAATTGTTATGAGGGAGGAGGAAGAGGTGATGAAAGACAAGTCTAGCAAAAAGGACGAAAGTCCTTGGGAACTTGGGATTCTCCACTTTATGGCAGTCGAAGCAGATTACAAGCAACAAACCTACTCAACGCAAAGGCATTCAGTTTAAATAGGACGCCAAGCCAGCATGGTAGCAAACAACAATTCTGGAAAATTCCATAACTAGCGACATGAAACGAGAGCTGTTGCCAAGTTGGCAAGTCATTGTTACCGCAGGAGAGTACGGCGTGCTTCTATTATACAGAAAATTAGACTTCTTGCATGAGGATTGTCAGATAGACAGCTGATTATTTTGTTGGCAGTTTGATTGATCTCGCTTTGGCTGACAGGCACACCCATCAACAACTAGAGCACTTTAGCGACAATTAATCACTGCGCCGTGGCAGGAACCCCTTCCAAATGGGAAAGGAGGCGGAATGACATCAAAACTATGGTTGCGTGACACGGGGCTCTTGATTTTCTTTTGAAGCTCTCTCGATGAGAACTTAACCTCCGACCCACCTCTTTCACGTCCCTCTGAAGCTTCTGATTGGCTTCCTCAGATTTAGCTAATTCCCTCCTGGCGGTAGTGAGCTGCTCCTCGATCTCTCCAACCTGCACATGGGAGACAAGGCTCAGACGTTAACTTGTGCGCATGAACAACAGAAACGAGCCAATGAAACTTGGATGCGTTCCAGCAGCCGTATCTCCCTCTGTCGTTTCTTGTTTGTTTTTTTCTTTTGCAATCTTGGAATGCGGTGCACATCCACCAGAGGGCAGCAGAATGTGACACCGTCTTGCTCAGCATCCCCTCTGATCCTGCATCTCTATGGCAACCATAGGAATGCCAGGCTAACTGGAACCTTCTCATCCAAAATGTGTCAGTGCTCAGAGTGTGTCATACTGTAGGTCTTCTCCCACCCCGTCTGTCCCGTATTTCCTTCCTGTGTCTGTGAACATTATATCTCCATCACACACATACACTTGCAAGCTCTGTTTCAAAGCCTAAGTGCCTTTGAAGGCAGTGTCCTAACCATCACAGATCCTCATAAGTTGCTGAGTTGACATGCTCTTCACTGGAAGGACCTCTGCACTTCACACTAATTGTGCACTTTGTTTTCAAATAATTTAAATATCCGTAGAGTTGCCGCTAGCATGTTGCAATACTCTTCTACACATACACTTCCATTCATGATTTTTGGGTCAGTAAATTTTTTTTTAAAAGAAATTAATACTTTTATTGACCAACAATGAATTAAATTGATCAAAGTGACAGTAAAGACTAAATATTTCTATATTAAATGAATGCGGTTCTTTTGAACTTTCTATTCATTAAATAATTCTGAAGAAATTGTATTACAGTTTCAACAAATTATTAAGCAGCACCACTGTTTTCAACTTTGATAATAATCAGAAATGTTTCTTGAACATCAAATCATCATATTAGAATGATTTCTGAAGGGTCATGTGACACTGATAGACTGGAAGCCGAAATTTCAGCTTTGACGTCACAGGAATAAATCACATTTTAAAATATATTTAAAATAAAAGTTATTTTAAATCCTAATAATACATTCAATATTAT
Source organism: Pimephales promelas (assembly GCF_016745375.1). Next base: position 14,308,996 of record NW_024121321.1, read on the forward strand.
TGTTTTTACTGAATTTTTGATCAAATACATGCAGCCATTTCAAAAACATAATATTTTTATCATGAAATATGTGAAGAGTTCAGATGCAAAAGCCTCTAAATGCCATTTGAAATTTTCTTCTTTAATGATGATTTTTATCAATTTATTTAAGTGAAATTACTGAACTTAAATATACAAGTTTGATAAAAATCATCATTAAAGAAGAAAATTTCAAATGGCATTTAGAGGCTTTTGCATCTGAACTCTTCATGTATACAAGATATAGTAATTGATATAAAATGTTTATAAAATGTATAATAAAACAAATATGGCACTGAATAATTTGTTTTATTTCTAACGGATTCGAATTATCGCGCCTTGTCTGCCATCTTGGAATTCTTTTTTACACAGCTTGATGCAATGCATTATGGCTGAAAAATTCAAACCTGCTTTTTGCTGAATTTAGCTGCAACCCCAATTAAACACACCTGAACCAGATAGTCAAAGTCTAGCCTTCCATATTAGGAACCTCCTGGCCAGTGTGTTTGAGTAGGTTGGACACACAGAATTATAAAATTGCCTTCTCTGTGAAGGATACATGTGATGTTGCTTTGGATAAATTTGGCTAGAACTTGTCTTCCTTCTGAATCATTTTGTTATCTCAGGATTGTGCCTATTATGATGTCTTAAAATGCTTCCGCTGTAGGCAGCAGTGCAGCCCCCTTACCTGTCTGCACATGAGCGCCAGTCTTTCTTTTAATTGTGAAAGCTCTGCTCTCTGTCTCTCTATCTCTCCCTCTCTCTGTCTGTCGATCTCGCCGTCATCCAAGATGGAGGAGGGGCCGTTCGGGAGCCGCTGTGTGAAAAACAGAGAACATGAGGAAAAGAACAGTGAAAAGATTCAATACAAGATTCAAACCGTCGCGACTCACCTCTTTTCCATTGTCCAAACCCCGCTCTCTCCTTTTAATCTGATCCCGTAAAGACAGAACCTAAGCATAACGAACAAATCTAAGCATGCAAGACCAGCGTGCCACATACAGAGAGAAAAGGGGGTACAAACGTATATCACGATCGTATGATATTTACCTCATTTGTAGACGATTCCAGCTCTTCCTCTAGAACAGCGACTCTCTCTAAAGCCACACGCAATCTCTCACGCACCTGAGGGAGAGAAGAACAATAGACAATGAATCAACAGGGAGAACCTGTCCAAAAAAAAAATGACCTCTTTGAAGAGACACAGTTATTTCTATAGAAGTCTAGCTGTTTACACATTAATATCAGCCTTAAAAACTTCTTAATGAGTTTGTAAAGTGTAATCTGAGCATGTTCACCTGCTTCATTGATAGCTGTCTTTAAATACAATACATTGGTAATGTGGGTTACTTTTGTGATACTTTTATGGTGCTTTTAGTCATATTTGGAGCTTCAAACCAATGTGTTCTCATCATAAGCAGGACTAACCAGCACAACACAATGACAACAGAAACTAAATTTCAGATATTTGGATTTATCGTCATTCCGACATGGCAAAGGGGTGCTGACCTTTTCATCCAGGGCTTTATGGTGTTCGAACAGGGACTTGAGGGCCTTGAGCACCTCCACCTCGCTGGAGACTCCAGCAGGAGACTGAGCCTGCCTCTTCACCACAGTCATCCTCAGGGAACGCTCGTGACGGGACACCAGACACTCCAGATGCTCCAGCAGGAGCTAGATGGCACGGGAAAGAAACAGAGAAAGTCAGTTTCAATTGGGGAGACGGGGACTAGTTATTACCCATTTGTTACTATAATGAACATTTCCTAGGGTAGGATCAGATTAGGAGAGTCACATACACCACCATTCAAAATTTTGGAGTCGGTAAGATTTTTATGTTTTTGAAAGAAGTCTCTAATGCTCACCAAGGCTGCATTTATGTGATCAGAAATAAAGTAAAATCAGTAATATTGTGATAGATTATTTTAAAAAAATTAATACATTGTTTTCTATTTTAATATATTTTAAAAAGTAATTAACGTATTTAATCGTAATTTCTGTCAGGTCCACTATCGTCAAATACTATTGACAATTAGCATACAGTTTGGATTGGTGGAATGGTTCTGTTCTTATTTAGCAAATAAATAAGAAATACATTTTTTTTTACTTGATTTCTTTTAAATAAATTGGGGTGGTGATGGCACAGTGGATAAGACACATGCCTTTGGTGTGAGAGACTCGTGTTCGAATCCACTGTGAGACACCAATGTGTCCCTGAGCAAGACACTTAACCCCCTAGATCCAGAGGCGTGCGACCTCTGACATATATAGCAATTGTAAGTCACTTTAGATAAAAATGTCAGCTTTTTTAATTCATTCATTCATTGCGTTTTTAATTTCATTCATTCTTGCTGAAAAAAGTATTAATTTGTCCCTTTTGAATGGTAGTGTACTAAGTGTACAAGTCTTGGCTACAGAAAAGCTACTACATATTTTTACCATTATTGCCCAGGCCAGGACAAAACATTCACTTAAGTAGTCAATATTAAAGGGTTAGTTCACCCAAAAATAAGTCTGTGAGCTTTCTGTCCCTCCATAGATAGACTGCAACATTATTCAAGTCCCAGGAAAGTAGTAAAGACATCGTTAAAATAGTCCATGTGACTACATTGGTTACAATAATTTCTTCTCTTCCGTGTCAGTCTCTGATGCTGTTCACATGAGCGCCAAGACCACGTGTGATGCTGACGCAGGATACGGCCAAATCTAAGACAGTGTTCTGAAGTAGTAAACAGCGTCAGAGAGTGACAAAGAAGAGAAGAAATAGTTCAATAAAGACATAGTATTCTTGTCGCTTCACAAGAGGTTGAACCACTGGAGTCACATGGACTATTTTAACAAAGTCTTTACTTCATTTCTAGGCCTTGAATAGCATTGCAGTCTATGGAGGGATCAGAAAGCTCTCGGATTTTATCAAAAATATCTTAATTTGTGTTCTGAAGATGTTTTGAGTGAACTAACCTTTAAAGGTGGCATATGTAATAACTGAGGTAACAATATACGAAAAATGAGCTACACGCATCAAAAGAATGAGAAGAAATAAGTGCAAAGATGTCATTAAAAAACTGACAAGTTATAGTGCTGCCGAGATATTAACCTGAATTAGCATGCTAAATTACTAGCCCCGGCCCGGCAGGTATCGTAATACCAGTTCCGGCCATGGGAGGCGGTATGCGGACGGCCAACGTTAGCACCAGCCAAACTGCAATACGCGAGTGAGTCGCGCTCGCGCCGGCTTGTGTGTGTACTTGAACCTGATGTCAGTCGTGTGGAAATACAGCCCATTACTACATTTCAGTTCAGGGAAGAGTTCAAAAAATGATTGGTCGACATTATGCATGAGGAATACATTTTGGTAAGTTGTAGCATACTGTATCTTTCAACAGAGTTCATGTTCTTTTTCCAGCTAGTAGAGACGATCGGTTCACGTGCGCTAGGGATCTGTAGTGTAACATGTACAAGCGCCAAAACGGTATTTATTCTTTGAATTGCGTAATATAATTGACAGAATCTGAGAGCTTAACTAACCTGCTTGCTAAGTGTCAATTGCGTGTGTCTCACGGTGAATTCACGGCGCTAGCTTGATCAACATCAGCGAATGCTGTCTGTCAAATTAATTCACTAACAATAAAAGTGTAATATGAACAAAACGAATACCATAAACTTCAAATAATTGCCCAAGCTTTTATTTTCCCATACCGTCTAAATGCACCAGCTTGTTTTTGAGATCTATGAGGCGGTCTTCATCATTTAGTGTTGAGATTCATAGTGTTTAGTTTAGTTCACTCTAGTGTTTAGTTCATTGAGTCTCTGATCTCTAAAAATCTCCAAATGTCTTCCAACCTTTTACTATCATGTCAAATGATTTGAATAACATGCGCGATGGTAGGAGCACAAGTCATTTTTTGGAGGTATACTGCCCCCATCTGTTATGGAATATGGAGTAGGATTTGATTTATTATGTTAGATGGCACCTTTAATATATTGCTATTGTGCACAAAAGGTCTACTTGTGAATTACTAGTTGTTTTTTGAAGCGAATGTTTTGTCCTGGGCAATAATGGTAAAAATATTCAGTAGCTTTTCTCTAGCGAAGACTTTAAGGTACACTACCATTCAAAAGTTTTTTTTGTTTGGAACAACATGAGGGTCAGTAATTAATGACAGAACTAACCCTTTAAGGTCATTTGAAACAACAACGAACAAAGAAATTCTACTTTGTATTTTTCCATTAACAATGAAATTATAGTTGTATTTATTAAAACAAAGTATATTTCTCATCAGGTTTTCTCATCTTTTTTTTACATGTATCCCATAACTAACCACCATAAAAAAACAAAAAAAACATTAAAACTCAATGGGATCGGGGGAGGCAACAGAGATACTGCTTCACGCCGTAACTTTGCCCTCTCATGTCGCTGTTGGACAGTGTCAACATTTTGATTATACATGTATTATTTATACACTTTTTAATGGCATATTTTGTAATATTTGCATTGTTTTATTTTTTCTACGGTGGATTATTTTCCATTTTTTTAAGAGGCACTTGCCTCCTGGGTGGAAACTTCCCTGCAAGAGTAGGATATTGCACCCCAGCCAAAACATTTCATCAAAAACAAACACCCTAAACAGAAAACCACAAACACACACAGGCGATATAAAGAGGATATGATGTCTGTTTCACACACACAGATTATGGTTATGGGGTTACTGACCCGTGTATTGTTCCTCTCCGCCTTGAGCTCAGCAATCTCCTCTTCTCTCTCCAGCAGCTGCTCCCGACATACATTCAGCTCTTTGGTCAACACCGCAAACTCCTGCTCACACACAAACACACACAACAACAGAAAATGAGCTCTGTTCTGATCTTTACAGGCTCTTTACAATCAACACAAATTATCCAGTGTGTATCCAGTGCAGTGGTCAGCTTGAAATATATTTACAGACCACTCAAATCACACACACATAATGTAGAAAAAAACACATACACCATATACATGTGTCCACTATGTCTGGGCTTCAGACAGCCTGCCCACGGACCACCCATGACTCACTGACCATCTGAGGCATTACAGTGTACACACAATGCAAATGCACTTTCTCGATGTGGCAAGATCTCGTCTGATTCACTGACTTCACCACATGTGGAGTGTGTCTGAAATCACACACTGTCTGAGCAGGTATTGACAACCATTAAAAAAGTAGGCCTATGTTGTATATAGTATGAATGAAATTCAGACATAATATATATCAGCCATGTTGTTACAGTCATGTGATCGACCAGCATCAGTTGCGTTGCTTCACCGCCATTCATAAATCCTCTCCCGTGGCCTCATGGGATAGTAAAGTGTCCATCGCATGTGCACTTCAGTGTCTCGCCGTAAATAGCAGGTCATCGGGGTACATTTCGCCTACTGTTTTCCGAATACAGGCAGTTTTTGCTCCAAAAAGATATAATTTTTTGTTTGTTTAAGGCCAGTTTGGCCTGTAATAGAGCAAATAAATAAGAAATACATTTGGGGGAAAAAAGGCAACCAGTATCAGAATTGGCCCAGTTGCTTGGCCCAGCCATGAAAAATCATGATCGATGAATTATATTTGCATTTACAAATATTTATATGTACAAGAAAAACTTTCAATGAAAGCAAGTGGTCAGCAAACTTCAAAATCGTTATGTAAACTGAAATAATTTTCCCTTTTCCACCTCAATAACTATTATTTTTATTAAAACACAGAATAAGAATCTTGAATCAATCATGCTTAATTCGTTCAACTTCCAGTTTGAGTTAATAATGAAAGGTTTGAAAACAAGTAGCATTGTCATAATTAGAGAAATTATAGAGTATATATCTTGGCCTATATGGGGCCCTCAGGTCAAAAAGTTTGAGAACCTCTGCTTACATTTTTAAATAGTTTATTAAAATACTTAACTATTAACTATTAATAAATAACTATTTAATTGTATAGTTTATATTTCTATAAATGTAATTAATGTGTATAAAACAATCCAGATAGGAAGTAGTAATTTAGTAGTAATTTAGTAGTAATTTGTCAAAGGCTGTTGATTTGTAACAAAGGCTGGTTTCATAAATGCCAAAATCTTGGTATCGTACAGCCAAATCTTGTTTGCGTACATGTGAGACTGAATCAGAGTCTGCTACTTTTTTGCTTTTGCTGTGTGAACAGATGACAAAGTCCACATTCTGAACACTCCGATGAGCAACTCTCGGGTGTAAGGTCTTCATAGCACCATGTTGTGTAAGATGACATATGGCCTCACATGGCTGCCACTGCGAGCCTAAAGCTACACCATCTTTTTCTAGCTAAACCTATATATGACCAGGTGCCTTCATCGGGAATCACGCATGACACGCCTTCCCTGTCTTACGTAGATAGAATCGCCATGTGCATGTGGATCACGTACTTTGTGTATTTACTTCAATGTGCTGTAGATATTGGGTTTTTTATTAGACGATGTTGAAATAAGTGTGCGAGATCACATGGCAAACGTTCGTAAGTAAAGCACCACCAATAGCTTAACCTAAAGTGAATCATATCCTGTTCAATCAAGTTAGCAAGTCTTTGGACATAAACAAAAGTAAATCTGAGCCAAATCTTTCTAACCAAACACATTCACTCTGCAATGCAAACCAAACCCCAATCAAAAGGCATTTATCAAACAAAACCCAATTCTAGACCAATCATGTCGCATGCTCCTTCTGAGCTCAAATTGGCCAATCATGTTCCCTTTCCGTCATGGAATGGGTTTGGTGGGTCATGTCTCCTATTCATCCCATCTATATCTAACTGCCTCGCTTTTTGCCAACAAGCAAGAATGGGGGAAAGAAGCTGGATCAAGAATAAGGAGAGGAAAGGAAAAGAAGGAGGAGTAGGGGGGCTAAGCTTAGGAGTGGTATAGTGGTACACAGATGGTAACTCAGTGGGCCCATAGGACTTTGGCATTCTGGAAATGTACCTTGCTGAGATTGGACTAGAATTATGTTTGGCACAAGTATGCCAAACACAATTGCGTGATAATGTGCTGCCTTATTTCTTTCTCTCATTCAGACTCCTACAACAGTTCCACTGACACAAAGGACCTCAACAATGGATTTACATCCTCTTTTTCAGTATTTCTCAATTCGTTTTTTGTCTCATACGCCCAACACTGATGGGATGCACCGACTGAACTCTGCTTAATGTATCACTGCTCTGAATATGAGTCTGCTTATTTCAGAGTGTTTGCATATTGATTCCCCTCTTCTCTGTGGTGCTTATGTACCCCTTAAAGGTACAATATGCAGGATTTTTCACCACCAGGGGTCACTAACCTCTTACAGTAAAGAAGGTGTATATTAATGACGTATATTCCACATTAAGCTGAATTATGGATCTTGTCGTCAAGCTGATGGATCTTTTATGGATGAGTGAATACATTGATGTTTTTAACATGACTGGTTTGAAGCAGGGCGCGATTGCTAGATGTATACCAGCGCCACATGCAACGCGAGTCCCGTAGACTAGGGGTTTCACAACTACTGATTTTTGCTAGTCGACTAGTTTTGCATAACAGTCGACGACTAGTCGACTAGTCGTTAAATTCTAGGGGTGTGCGACAACACGAATAGTAAATGTCTCCACGATCTGCTTTTGAAGAAATATGGTAGTAGTATCGTGTTACAGTGCATTCTATCAGTTCTGGCGCCTCTCAACTGTACAACGCGACGTAGCCTAAACATCACACGTTAAGGAATAGGTACGGGACACTGCAATTCACAAAAGTTCATTGTTTGCATAAGCCTTGCCGGTTAAACATTTAATTCACGCGGCTTTCCTGAGCGCGCGGCATATCCCCGACGCTCACAGGCAGAAGCCTGTCGAACAGCGCCTGAATACTGGACTAAAGTTATCTTTCAAGTCTTATTATGCCAATACTGTTAAATACACACAATGTTTACATAAACAGAATTGGCTATGTCTAAAGTGCAGCCTCCCCATATAGAAAGTGAAAGCAAACATTTGAGAGAAAATCTGGTGTAGGCTAATATGCGGCTATTAAACACGTCGCGTGCTGGTCTAAAAGCGAGAGTAGTAGGCTACGCGTATTTTCCGAACTATAAAGCGCACTTAAAAGCCTTTAATTTTCTCAATCTGGCCTTTTCTCAAGCTTTATAATCCATCCGCTTTGTCACACGGCCAGTTCAACCTCGTATAAAATATCTCCCGCTCACGAGCGCTCTCTCTAACACACACACACACACACACACACACGAACAGACACTGCTGTCAGCAGGCTGCGAATGTAAGTTACGTGCCCGCCCCAGCGCGCTCACGCTTACTAAATAAACGCCTCACCTCCGACGCCGCGCACTCGCTGCATTCCCTTTAGCACATCTAGTGGATGCATAACGCAAACCCAGTCAAACGTTTGAAAAATGTTCTAAAATAGGTCATTGAAGGTGCGCCTTATAGTGCTTATAGTATATAGTACTGCCGCTTGTATTTAAAGGGATAGTTAACAAAAAAAATAAATCTATATATATGTCATAATTTTGTTTCCGACTAGTCGACTAAGGCCAACAGCGCCAACTAGTGGTTGTGACAGTCGACTAGTCGACTAGTCGACTAGTTGATGAAACCCCTACCGTAGACCCGTAGATATAAAGGAATAAGGACATTTTATTCATCCGAACTACACGCAAGTGCTGCTGAATTAATACTCACACAGGTCAGTTTATTAGAAGAGTTAAACTTGAGGTAACGCAGTGCTGTTTCACTTGCTATAACAGTTACATTATCACACTAAACGGCATTACAGTGTGTTGAATGTTGTTAGTTGGGTTGTGTGTTGGCTGTATGAGACTAAGCTAGATCAACATTAGAACATCACCTGTCTAATAAATAAATCACAGATCAACATCACCTGTCTAATAAATAAAGTAACATGCAACACTCTATCAAGTCAAAGTTAGCCGCTGATGTGGAGCTTTTGGCATCTCAAAAGATGTTGATCTTCGTTTTTGTCCTCTTTTTATCTCAAAATCTGCTTGCCATGTTAATAATAATAATAATAATTTGCCAAGTTCCATAATGTTTGAACAAAACAACAACAGCGTGAGCATCCTGCTAGGCATAACCGACATAACCCAGTTATCAAAGTCTGTCGCCATGGTTACTATTGCAGTACGAGGTCAAACCTGGCGGAAACCGGGGGTTACATGGATTTGACGCCATTGACTGGCGACTCCTCACCCCTGCTCACACGTCCCGTTTCCTTGGTTAAAATCGCAATTTTCCCATGATTTACAAATATTTGGAAACATTTGGGATATTGTAATAATATTGTAAGTAATTAACTAAACAAAATGTCTAACATTGGCCTAGTGGTTTTTGGATATTTTACTGCCAAAATCCTACATATTGTACCTTTAAATTTCCCTTAAATACATTCTCCCAGAAAATGGGTCTCTCCGATTTCAAGCCACATGTCAGTGGCGGTTGGCTCCATGTTTGATGTTTCCAGTGCTACGTAAACTGATCATTAGTTGGTATATAAATTGTTCAATGTTTTTTTACAGTTAATTATTTATTGTTTAATCAGCATTTGCAAATTGTCACACATTTGTGGGTCAGTTTTGAATTGCGACATTTCTGACTCACAAATTCATTTTTATAAGTACATTGCAGTCTCTTTAGACTGCAAAAAAATGTTTTGTTCATCAGTAATTTTGTCTTACATTTTAAAACAACTGAACATTCTTAAACCAAGATTCATTTAATAGAAAAAACAAAACAAAATGATATATTGTGATGATGTTGGGCTGGAGCGCCCTCTAGTGACACTCGAGGGCAATCCAGCCAAACATCATCACATACTCGGCTGGATTGCCCTCGAGTGTCATTAGAGGGCGCTCCAGCCCAACATCGTCACATATATAGAGCATCACAGTCCCGCCCACAGCCCGTTAAAGCATTGGTGCCGAAAGTAAATTTCCCATTCATTTCTCCCATTGACATTTTGTAAAATCTATATCTTAAGAGTATTAGAGCATGTCTGAGGATAACCAGCGACGGCTGAACTCATAAGCATACAACATATCATTTCGAGTGAAAAAATGAAGAGAAAATCCCCAAAAAGTCAAGTGTACAAGCCTGTGTACATATTTTAATTTCCGAGCAAAGGAACTACTCCTCCCATAAACCACTGCGCCTCACTAAAGTTGACTGAAAGCCACCGTGAAAGAGCCTTTTGGGTGACTTCCAAATCTGACGACGGCCACGTGAAATTTTTCCTCCAGTGAATTTTACATAGTGAATGTGCAGGGAAACTCCTTTTCCTCGATTTACTGAAGCTTATATGTAAAACGCATTTGCAGCTGCATATGCTAAAACATTGAGCATCTGGCTCGCTCATAGGCTGTGCTGTGGCAACTGCACATCCAATGTCGCGGGGGTGTCTCTGAGGTGCGACCAATGAACTTAGCCCTACGTCATTTCGCGATCTTCAGTCTTCACGTGCCTTCATGGGTTTTCAGACACGTTACACGATTTCCACCAATCAGATGCATCACTGTGGGATTGTTCAGGATCGTGGGTAATGAAGTACTTATCCAATAGGCCTACATCGCGAATAAAAGGCATTTATCTTAAAACACGGTTAGTGCCCCCATGAACTTTTGGCATTTATATGAGCATATACAAACACTTAGTACAGCCATAGCTGGTTTTAAGTCTACCATGTATGGTTACGTTTTAATGACTTATATCCCAAATGTCAATTTAGAAATTGTTTTGAATTTTTACTTCCAACACCGGCTGTGGGCAGGACTGTGATGCTCTATACAGATGATGAATTACCTTGCAGTTTTTTTTTTCCTTCATTTGTAGCATAAATGTAACAAAAGGAACACACTGTACTTTGTTCAATTTTACACTGATAAAAGAAAAAACATGAATACAGTAGGAAATATGATAAATAGAGAAAACATTTATCAATGCAGTCAATCACAATATTTATGTTCAAGTTCAACTCACTGACTCAAGCAGTATCGTGTCGTGTCTCTTCTGTGCAAAGAGCTTTTCTGGAAAGAGTGAGATGTTATGCTAAAATGTTACAGTTACACAAGAATAAAACTCAACAACCAAATTCGTAGTATCAAAGAATTTTATGAAAAATGAAATCCACATTGTATGCAGAGAAAGACTAGCTACTCTTTCTCAATTAGGTAACTCATTCGGTGTGGTTCAAAGAGTTTGGGATATTAGGAGAGACTCCTTTCTTCTGTACACACATTACTTAAAAGATTCCCTTCTGCAAATAAAGGTGGTTGCCGCTTGCAAAATATTGTGTACTTGTATGTTCTTCAGCAATATAATATGACAGACAGCCAGCAAGGATGAAAGAGAGGTAGTAAGTGACTTAAGTTGAAAAAACTGAAAGTAATAACATGTAATTGTGACATTTAAACATAACACAACTCTTCCCAAAAAGACATACATGAGTTACAGAGCTGAACAAAACTGTTTTATGATTGGCCTGACTGTAAAATGTCTCATCTGATCGTCAGAGAGTACAAACTTTGCTAAATGTATTTGTGAAAGAAAAAAAAACCCATCTAAACACAAATCTAAGGTGTCTCAAATGTATAACGATTTGCAAATGCGTAATCAACAATCTATTTGTAAATATAAATATAACTCATGAACACACTTTTATATTTTGTGCATTAGGTTTAAACAATTAGCGAATCGCAAATTGTGAATATCTAATTATTTTAAAACTGTTCTGATCCTAAATACACATGCAAAGCCCATATTACATCACCTTAAGCTGCTATGATGTCATTAAAGAGTTTAAACTCATTATTTGACCAAATCTACCAATGAAACAACCAGGGCTGTTCAAGAGATTAAATATTGGCCAAAAAACTAAAAAAGTAGCACCCTGACATGTAAAGTTGGTTACAGAATTGTATATAATCAGTAGAACACCTTAAATTAGATCAGAGCAGAGAAAACAGTACAAGACCCGATGCAAAAAGGACTACAACAGCCCACCAGTCTGCAAGATAAAGATTAGCTTGAATGTTAGCCAAATCAGACAGGTATAAATCCAGACTGTTCAATTCAGACAAAGTAAATCATACAAACCAGACAAGCTTAGTTCTGACCATCTCTTTCTAGATTCTTTACATCTGTATAGATGTAATCTTACTTATACTTTATACTTCACTGGCAGTGTATCCTTCCTGAAGACATGGTTCAACTCAATGACCTGTTTTTCCAAACTATTCAGCACAGGACATTCTTAAAGGGACAGGTCACCCAAAATGAATTACTCAACCTCATGTTATTCCAAACCCACAAGACTTTTGTTAATCTTCACAACACAAATAAAGATCTTTTTGATGAAATCTGAGAATTTCTTTCCCTCCATAAACAGCTACGTAACTGACTCTTTAACTCTTCAAAAGGTTCATAAAGAGATTGTAAAACTAATCCATATGAATTGAGCGGTTTAGTCCAACATTTTCTGAAGAGACGATCGCTTTTTATGATGAACGGATTGAATTTAGGTCTTTATTCACATAAACATTCATTACCTCACACATCAGTTGCGGTAAACAGAAGCTCAAGCATGTTCACCTGACATGCGAGAACCAATGAGGTTCATTCTCGTGTTACGCAGCAGGTTTGAGCTTCAGCAAGAGGTTTGTTCTCGTGCGTCAAGCAGGTTAGGTTCAGCTTCTGTTTAATTTCACTGATCAATGTCTATGTCAATAAAATACAAAATTCAATCTTTTCATCAAATAAAGTGATCAAATCTCTTTCTTAATTCATATGGATTAGTTTTACGATCTCTTTATGAACTCTCAGGTGGTAGTTGAGTAGTTGTCTATGTAGGGGGAACAGAAATTCTCAGATTTCATTTAAAATATCTCTCATTTGTGTTTCGAAAATGAACTAAAGTCTTAAGGGTTTGGAATGACATGAGGGTAGGTTTTATTTTTGGGTGAACTAACCCTTTACAGGAATATTCCAAAGCTCAATACAAGTTAAAGAATATCAACCAGCCTAGTATTGTTACAATGACAGTAGTATGCAAATGAACATTACTCAGTAGTACTCTTTCTCCATGTTCCCTGCACCCAGGATATGCCCATTTATTTGTCTGCAAAAGTTTGCCGGATGCTGGGGCTTTTGTTAAAACTACAGGCTGAACTTCTGCATTTTGCCTGTCGGCTCACAGACAGTCGAATCAAAAGAGGTGCGGTGACAAAATCAAGTGCATTATGGGTGTTTTCAGTTTTTGGCAAAAGAGGACATCACAGCCCTTTTCTTATGTTTTCTCTAGTAATATATTCATATTTCTACTGCATATACACCCAAGTCCTATTAAAGCCTTGTCAGTAGTGAATTACCCAGCATTTGTGCTAGGATGTTAATTGATTCTCGCAAAAAAATAATTCTGACCCTAATCTAACAAAAAATTCTGTCATTGTGATGAACTTACAATGGGAGACAACGGGCCCAGTTTTGAAGAATTTGAAGCAGATATGTGAGGCTATGATTTCGTAAAAGCATGTACATCAATTCTTCTGTTAAAATGTGTGTATTATTTGAACGGTTATGTAATTCTGTTTAAATCATAATGTTATAGTCATTTAAGGGTTTATGCTGTTCGCTGTCATGGCAACAACATTGTAAAAATGGATATAACTTTACGTAACTTAACTTTTATAACTTAACTTTAAGCGTACCTGTGGCAGTGCGATGGAGAGTTGTCTCTGTAGCGAGTCCTTCTCATGACCCAGCTCTCGCAGACGTAGCTGTGCCGTGCCGAGACTGTCCTGGGTCTCTCGGAGACTCTCTAGCAGCCGCTCTCGCTCCGTCAGCATGTTCACCATTAGAGACTCCAGATTCCCAGTGCTCCCCCCCTCGTCTCCACCGCGGGCCTCTCGGCCCCCATAGCCACCACCCATGCCCCCTGCACCGCCTCCCATACCCCCACCGCCTCCGGCAGGAGAGGACGGGCCTCCGCCACCACCACCCCGCCCGTCCTCCGAGATGGTGGGCATCACCTCACACATCATCTTGAGGCCGTGAACAGGTATGAGAGTTCGTTATCTGATAGCGTGAGGGAGGTTAAAGGTGAGTGTGTGTACGTGTTGGCCTTACAAGTTTTCAAAGAGGAATTTGCGAGAATCACAGTGCGGGACCGCAAATCTGACAGTATTCGCGTGCCAGAGAGCCTACGGCAAACAGTTAAACAACTTGTCATTCATATGCGGATGTCTAGGATGGAGTAACGTGAGGACTGTGGTAAGAATGTGTGCCGTAACAGTCTATGTAATGTGTGTTGTGTGGAGTATTGCAGATATATTATCCGTACAGTTGATCTCTCTTACTTTTCCACTATATTTTATCCCTCAGATAGTGTCTATTTGTTTTCACCCTCTATTCAAGCTTTCTTGGTGGGATATCCTAATTACTGTGCTCTTCTTCAAGGGTGGACCAGTACTGCCAGTTTATCTGAGTGGTCTTCTTTTTGAGCTTATTATCCACTGTCTTCCTTTATTTTTCCTCAGTACTCAGGTAGATTCATGAGTTGTGTTGCTATTTCCTGAATGGCTTCAAGGCTCCTGGTTGGCTCTTAGTATGTGCTGTTCAAAATCCTTGGCTTGGGTGTGTTTGGGTTGAGCAGCAGGGTGTGGTCTCAGGTGGAACAAAAGTGGCAGGAGAAAGTTGGAGGGGAAAGTCGCTGGGTCGCAGGGACTGGATTGGGTGAAAGGAAGGGTGGGCATGGAGGAGAGTCTTCTACCCAATGGGTTCGAACTTCAAGTAAAAGAGAGCTGAAGAGGGAAATAAAGGAGAGTGACATTAGCACAAATGGTCAAAGCTGGGCAAGTCATGAAGAAATCAAGCGCTATACTGTAGATCACATCCAGTGAATTCTCAATATCTCAGCAAACCAAACTTCGAAAGTAAATCTGCTGGGTTGATGTTTCATTTTCAAAGCAGTAAGTGTCCCAAATGACTTTTGATATTTTGAAATAGTGTTTTTATTGATAAACTCCGGGGATAGCAAAAAAAAAAAAAAAGAGGAAAAACAAGACAATAAATGGGGAGAAATTACACAATAAACAAAACCAAGTCTTCTGACAGCAAGAGGGGGTGGAAAACGTTAAGGATATCTTACTCTTGTAATTGCTGGTAAAATTGCATTGTATGTTGCAATACAAGCTGTCAGGTAACACTGGGAAAGGGCAGCATCTGTGCTGTTGGATTACTATCAGCTGTCATTTAAATCTTTAAAACATATTGTGATTATGGACACCATGTCATATTGGAATGTGTAGATCATCCCCTACATTGTTCTTTTGAGGTTCTCCCCTTAGGTCGGAGATTCAGAGTACCTTGTTTTGAGTCCAATAGGACTAAGAACTCTATACCATGTGCAATTCTTTTGCTAAACTTGTATAATTATATGACGTAGATGAGTAATAGTATAAGTTTTTTAATTAGTTGTCTGTGTTGTTTATGGGTATGTGTATGTAGGGTTTACCTGTTGTGTGACCTGTGTGTTTACCTGGCTGCAAGATAAGTTTCCCTTAGGGGACAATAAACTGAAACTGAATTAAAACACTGAATGGCAAACACTAATGCTTAAAAGTCATCTGCCAATCTTGATGGTGAATACATTTACATGCACATAACTGTAACTTCCTGATTGCGGTCCATATTCGGTGTAAGCCTTTATTCTGAAAACAGACTTTCATATGTGCCAGAGCTTTTGACATATTACTCATTTTTATAAGTAATCAGCATATGGGTGAAATAAACAAGATATGCACTTTTTTTTTGTTTTGCTTGAGCCATTTATAGTCCATCATGCATTTTAGTAATTTAAATATCATTCATATCCCTAACAACAACACACAAGCTATGAATTGCAACATGTAGGTCATGAGACTCTTGCAAATATAGACCATGATGTTCTGTCCTTTGTAGGAACAGAAATAATCTCTAGTGTCTCAGCATTTTTTAGCTGTTTATTTCTAATATCCATACAAATTACCTTTGCTTGAACATGCACATGAAAAATAATGTTTGGTAAAGGTGGATATTCTGAATATAACACAAAAATCGTATTAATAGCCTGCACAGACATACCATCTAATTCAGATTTCTAGAAACCAAAATACTGGCTTATAGTTAGGCAATGTTGCATGACCCTCATCACAATATGACCAAATTCTATTTAACATCAGAATATTCTTGTGCATGTAAACGCACTGAGTGAGAGACATGGACTGAAATCACTTGGATTTTTCGACACAGGAGTCAGCACTAGATGGTGGCAGACACATTGGGGAGCATCAAACTAATAATAACATTGTAACCATCGGGTTTCCCCATTACAGAAATATGGGAATAGCGTGAAAGAGCGTCCTGTTACAGTAGCTAAATGTTGACACAGGAATTTGGAGAATCAACGGAGCAGTGACTCCTCGCACATGCAGGCCACAAATCGTGCTAAATACCCCGTCTTGAATGTTAACGACGTCGAGGCGAATGAAGACAATGTATCAGTCTCGTTTCCGCGACTGTCATGCAGAACATTCAAATCAACACCCAATTCCATTTGTTTTGTCTCTCTGTCTGTCGGTCCATCCGTCTCTCTCTGCTTCCCTCCCTCTCTCTTCCTCCGACACACACCTATTTCAGATTCCCTTCAATATAGACAGCAGCCGTTTCTTAATACCACATCTCACCGCTTTTATTTTCCGTTCGCCCCTTTGGTAGGTTTTGTAGATCCTATAGTCATCAGGCTAATGGTTGCGCATGATATACGGAAATGAAATTCATGATGTGTAACGATCATGTAGCCGGGCAGCGCTTTTTGTGTGTCCATGGACGTTGTCGAAACGCAGGAAGGAAGAAACGGGTGTCGTTTTAAGGGAACCAGTGCGTGATTGGAAGCTGCTTATCTTGTTTATTCCGTAGCCTACTAACATGAAGAGAATGATCAAAAATAAGCACCGTTCCGTTTCGCCCAAACGACGCTCAGCATCAGAGGCTGAATGTATTGACGTATTCCTCTGCCTTTCGCTCCACCATATATATATATATATATATATATATATATATCCCATCTCTCTTCTGCCGACTGGACATGCAGTGTTGAAATGAAATGATTACAATTTAACTTCTCTTATGAATAACGCATCGTGTCATTTCTTCAAATGTTGCTATTTTATTCTCTTCCGTCCATCCTTTCGCCTCGCCCCCTCCTCCCAAGTCCTCCATCCCCCTCCTCATCTCCACAGCTGGGCGATATCACACACACAAACATGCATATAAGAAAATACATGCGATGCTGACATGCACCGCTCACCGTTGTCATCGTCGAAGAGTAAACGCTAGACAGACATCATCATCATTTCATACCCGTCGACCCCATCGGAGCGCAGCGCTTTCGGGTGCCGAATTTGCCCAGTTATAGCCTCCCCCCTTCCCTCTTCCTCACACATGTAACGACGGCACCGAGCGAGCAAACGTTACACCTAACCACAGTCTCTCTCTATCTCTCTCTCTCTTCTCCCCTCCCTCTCTATGTAAAGGTGCTGGCTCTTAAAGAAACACTCGCGCCTGCTTCACCACAGTAATCACAGACACGAGCTTGTTGCTAGGGCTACTGCAACTGTGTGACATCATGTCTATGAAATACACGATCCGCCACCTCACATAAGAAGATAAACGTGTAATTTTAAGAGCAATGCTTGAGCATTCATGGGCGAAAGGTCCAAATGGTCAGCTCAGGGTACCACAGTGAGAACTTGAGCAGTCTGTCCACTCACCACATCCACTCCCTCTAACGGTCACTTTCAGTATTGCGCCTCTCAAGCCATCCGCACTTGTTAGTATTAGTAATTATCACCGAAGTTTTCAGATTCTCATTGCATCGTCACGAAAGTTTGGATTTTATTGGGTTTAAAACGGGTATTTATGATAATTGTGTTTTGAGTAAAACAATATTTTTTATAGGCTAACGTTAATCCTTTTCGAAATCCGTCAGTCCACTTGTCTGCCCCAAACATTTTCCAACACGAACTATGGAGCATTTTTTTTTTACATTTTTTTTTTTGTTTTATCTATTTGCAACTCTATTTGAATACTTAAGAACTGAACGCCGTATAAAAAGTAGGCCTACCTTTTATATTTAAAACTTGCACGTTAGGAGGAACTTAGAAGTTTTTTAGAAGTAGCCTATAGCTAAGGTTAGGCATTTTTTGTACAACCGAAATGCACTTCTCGCTAACCGTTAACGACCTTACAGACTTGTGATTGGCCCTACATTTGAGATTTTAAATCTGAAGTTTTGTTATTTTCGCCCAAATAAAGCGCACGAGCTGAGTTGCCTATTGCTATGGTTTCCTCCACAGACAACCGTAACGTCTTGTCATATTTAGCGCACCTTAAAGTTCAATAAACTTACTAGCCTACTACTTGGTTTAACCGCTGTAAGTTAAAACATTAATATTTTATATAGTAAAATAGCCTGTTTGTAGCCTACCCAACCTAGGCTAAGTGACAGAATTTAGGAAAGTTCCTTAGCTGCCTCAAACACCCCACACAATTTCTCATAAAAAAGCAAACAATTTGTGATGTAGCTTATATAACCTATCTATCACATAGCCTATTTTTATAACCAGCCCTGAAATGATCATGATCATAGTTCATAGCCTATGAGGAGCGCTTGCGGAAAATCATGCTGCGTTCACACAATGTCGTAATTACCGTAAATATTAGATGACAACAAATTACGCTGTACTTGGAGCTGCTCGCGTCCTCTGATAAGGTTTTATATTTTTCTCACTATTAACTCCAAAATCAATCAGCGGGGTCGCGTACAGCGGTCACGTGGTACACACCGTAACTCTCAGAATATTCCGAGTCTACAGTTGTAATTACGCGTTTTACGGTCATGTAAATGCTTTTTACAAGTCAGAATGCCTTTAAATTGCCCGCGACACGTCTTGCGCAGAGAATCAACTTTCAGTGGTGGAGGACACAGACATGAATGCAACAAGCCAATATAAAATAGACACCGGTGACATCTCCACCAATAAAACAAACGGCGAGGAGGGCTTCTGCTTTGATCAGCGCTAACAAAACAAGGGTAGAATAGGGTGGAGCTATGAGAAGAGTCCCGAAAGGGATGACGTAATGTATTTTTAGAGGATGATGTCATCGTTGTGCTCAAGGAGAGGATTTAAAGATACAGCTGTGCTGTGGTAGGCTACAACTTGCAGCTGGCGCAAGTAGGCTCTACTGCACGAGAACAATGTGGTGGATGTCAGCTTTACATTAGTCGAATTAAAACGACTTCACATGATATTTTCTAAGCAGTTTTTCCACATCCCACTTTGAGAACCTTAAATCATAAGACAATTTTACACAACACCCCGAAAAGTAACAAGGAGCAAAAATGCACGTGAGTCTTAAACATAACACACTACCCTAATGCATTACAATGTATCTGTAACTTGCATAGCTTGTAGTACTAGCATCTCTACCCATGCACAGCCAGTCACCATGGCAACAGAGGCAACATGGTGTTTATCAGAGTATCTTTTGGAGCTGCAGCATCAGAGCTTTCCAGGCCAGTGAGCGCTTAGGAAAGGAGAAAAGGAGAGGACACTGTTGAGGAACACTGGGATATAACCAAGTCCTCACGGGTTCAGGAAAAGTTCACGATGAGAAGGTCACAAAAAACGGTTAGCTAAGAAGAAAACTTGAGCGATACTACCGTTACAAATATAACTGAGGGTTTTGTTTACTTTTATTTAAAGGATAAGTTCACTCAGAACATGGAACATGGAAATGATGACAGAATTTTATTTTTGGGGGGTAAACTATCCCTTTAAGATGTTTGTTGCAACTGACACTTTTAAATAAAAAGGTTCTTTATTGGCATGGTTCCTTGAAGAACCTTTAACATCTATGGAACCTTTCAATTCTACAGAAGGTTAGAGTGGAAAAAGTTTCTTAGATGATTAAAATGTTCTTCACACCAAGAAAAAAAAATTGGTTCTTTTAAGAACTGTTGACTGAAAGATAAGTTGGGGACCCAAAATGTTTCTGTGGCATCGCTGCAAAAACCCCTCATTTGGAACATTTATTTTTATGATTTATGTGTGATTTATGTGCTGCTCCAGGACCCAAACATAGATTCATACAATCAACATGCTTTTTTAAACATTTAAACTACCTATAAAAATGCCGTACAATAGCCTTGTCTCCATGTCCTGCAGATAACCAGATAAAAATCACAGAGGGAGACTGTTGCCTGTCCCTGTGAACTCAGCACATTTATATTCTGTGTGTGTGTGTGTGTGTGTGTGCTGGTAGCCTGAAGTGCAGGACAGTTTGCTTCTGTCAATAGCAAAATGATGACCCAAAAAACACCTGAGCATTATCAGAAGTACATAGACCAATGTTTCACGCTCAGACTGCAATCCATTGCCTGCATTTGCCTGACCATATAGCACAGAAAGCGATATATACTATATAATGGTGCAGAAGCAGAAGAAAATGGCTCATGTGGATATCATGATATAGGAGATGAGAGTTTGGCACACGTCTATAAGTGCAGTGGAAAGTTTTATTAGCTCATAGCTCCCTCTTCTGTCCATCAAGGCTATTGCAATATGGCCCAGATACAAACACAAGAGGTGCTGTAGTGTTGAATAATAGTGCTCTGTGTTAAATGCTTAGTTGTCTCTTATCATCACTCAAACCTCACAGGCTGAGAAAAGACAGGGGGAGAGAAAGATCAAGGGAAGAGGCAGGAAATGTGAATGAGAGAACGTCAAGAGAGAGTATCAAATACCTGGTTGTCCAATTAGGAATCAGCTAGTGCTATAGTGGCATTCCTACAGAAAGACCGCATACATCTGCCTCGGATCTGTTTCTAATAAAAACTAAAACACAAGAATTTTGAAAAAATAAGAAGTCTGTCATCATTTAGCCTATACTCACTGTTTTTGTTCCAGACCTTTATGGCTGTCATTCTTAAAACGCCAGCCTCATAAAGCGATTAAAAACGATCTCTAAGGGTGAGTGAATTAGGAGATAATTATTATTTTAGGTGGCCAAATCCTTTAAGAAATCTGTCAAAAAAAAACTTCACCGGTTTTTCGCAGATATAGGCCTAGATATTTTTTTTTTATTGCAAAAACACAGTACAAAAAAGTAACAAAATATACATTACAATATACAAAATAAATACAAAACAGTTTTGCCAGGGGAAGCATAAGGGCCATCACAAAGAAAAAAAGGACCATATGTTGACAGTTTTGATTGCCTTTTTGTTGTTGGAGCCAGAAATCAGCTTAATATAGGCCTAATGTAACATCGTTGAAAAAAAGTACAAAGTTAGGTTTTTTAGCACTGAATTTACATTTATGAATATGAAATTTCGCCAAAATAATTAACAAATTTATAATGAAATACGTCTTTTCTGATATAGGCCTAGATGAGAGTATAAAAAAGTTGAGAGTAATGTGCCCCAAACATATGCAAACGCGCGAGAAAAAAGATGTGGAAACCAGACTGTCAATACTTCAGAGACTTCTGTAAAATACCTACTGAATTCATAAGGGTTGATATTATTCAAAAAAAGAGGGGCATTGTGAAAAGTGGATGATTCAGCAGCAGTCAGCCCACTCAGTGATGCAAATGACTCGAACAGAAGCCCTCTTTCACACTATCCAAAGCAAGTACTCGTTTCATCAGACTCTCTTCCCACAGTCTTTGAGTCATATTTTTTGGCTCCTTATTTTATTCCTCTTGTCTTTTACAGGCAACAGAATTCTACAAATAATTTCTTCCTCTGTTTGCTGGTTAAGAAAGGTCCTTGTCCTTGCGAAATGACATCAAACCAAAGAAAAACATCTGTAAAAAAAAGTTACTTTCTTAAGGCACATTCCTAGTCTTATTTTTGATTAATCTCCCTTAAAATTATTTATTATAGGCCTATTTTTAATATTTTGAGTTAGGTGCTTTATTTAACAAAAGCGATTGGTAGTTTTAACAGTTTTAGTTAACAATAAGATTCATGGTATTTCTATGGAAAAACAAATTATACATATAAACTTCCAACACAATTTCATGTCGACTTCAAGAGATAATTTATTCAGCATAATTTAATTCCTTTACTCCAAACTTGTATGACTTAAATTCTCCTGCAATATTTTTTAGAATGTTTCTATCCATATAAAGCCCTATGATTTTAAATTTCATGAAGAAAAAAAACATTTTCAATATCTTTTAGTAACATCTCACATTAAAATCCCATTAGTGAACGTTAATTAATGCATTAGCCTACTTAACATAAGAATGAACATTACATTCGTTTTAGTATTAATATTTTGTTAACGTCAATACAATTACAATTGTTAGTGACAGCTCATTTCTAACAAATATAAACAGATGTAACTTTGATTTGAATAAAGTATCGAATTAACAATAATTAAGACGTATTTCTTTTTTATTGTTAGCTCATGGTGTCAATATCTTTTAGTAACATCTCACATTAAAATCCCATTAGTGAACGTTAATTAGCCTAATGCATTACTTAACATTAAGAATGAACAATACATTCGTTTCAGTATTAATATTTTGTTAACGTTAATAAAATTACAATTATTAGTCACAGCTCAGTTGTTCTAATAAATATTAACAGATGTAACTTCGATTTGAATAAAGTATCAAATTAACAATGATTAAGACGTATTTCTTTTCTATTGTTAGCTCATGTTAATTTATGTAGTTAACCTAACTAATAAATGGAACCTTATAAAAAAAAAAAAGTAACCATGTCATCGTTTATGTTTCACAGAAAGTAAATCATTTAGGTCTGGAACAACATGATAGAGAATAAATGAGGAAATGTTTATTTTTGGGTGACCTTTCTCTTTTTAAAAAATCTCTTGCGGCAAAAACGCTCAAGTAAACAAGATAACAGTTTAAATATGTGGACAGCCCTTAAGTTTCACAGTGCTGTAATGATGTTTGAGTGTAAGGACATTTACACATCTTTGTAGCATCACTAGTGAGTGTAACTGAAAGGTGACATCTGCAGCAGAAGAGGCAGAGCAACAAGGTCACTAGGGTTAGAGAGAGAGTGTCTGACAGAATTGGAATGGAATTTACAGCAAGTATGCCATGTGGCAAGGAGTGCGAGCAAACGACATTCAACGCAGATCAGTATACTTCAGAACAATGCAGATGTCACAACAAGAGAGGCGTAAACTGATTTACTGGAAGAGAAATGCAGAACAGCTGAAACTGACATTTGGACAGTTTCAGTTTAGAAACATATGGGTTGAGTCTATGGATCACTGAAAAAAATGTGGAGTAGGATTTACTTGGAAAAAGCTAGGCAACTTTTTCCACTCAGAAAATGCTAGTAAATTTACAAAGATTTGCCAAGTAAAAACCTAAACATATTTATCAGTAACTTTAATTAGAAATCTTAAGTTAAAATTTACTTGGAATATGGAATTAAGTAAACTTTAATTTAGTTAAGTGAAAGTAACAAAGAATATAAGCAACTTGGTTAGTAAAAGCTTGATTAATATCGATTTAGTTGGAATTTCCTTTGCATTACATTTCACTCAAACAATTTTATTGAATTATACCAGTTATTTATAGTATGTGTTTTACTTAGTCTATCCAAGTAATTTATACTTCATCATGTCAAATGTTAAGCATGAAGTGAATGCAAAGACCTCAATACTTACTGACAATACACAATGACGGTAACATTTGATGGATCGTTTTTGTGTTTGAATGTCATTTTGAGCGGAAAATTTCCTCAAAATGTCACAAAATGGCAAGTTACTAATCCTGACAACAAAGGCAATGATAAAACAGTGTAAATACAGCTGGAAACCAGTGAAAAATGAACCTCATTAATTATTCAAGGTCCAGTGCATGATGGGAACCCCAGTATCAGAAAAGTTGAGTAATTTTTACTTTATTTTATTGAGTTCATATATGCTTTCATTTCTACTCGCTTGAATTAAGTAATGATATGGAATTTACTTAGTTTTTTTTAAAATTCTTGCCTAAACTAACTTTTTCTTGTAAATTACATTGGGTTTTTTTCAGTAGTATTTACCTTACCAAAAAATAATTTTTTCAGTGATGCTTTTATGATATTTACAACCCGGTCTCATCCCAAATCGTCATATAACTGACGTTTTGGGACGTCTTTTGACCATACGTCAATATTCGCCTTTTTAGGGCCCCCTTAAACGTCGGTAGATGAGGTTATGGGATCCTAACTCTACCCCATACCTAAACTTAACCCTAAACCTAACCCGTCACCTAACTGACGTTAAAGGTAAAGCGTCAGTTGTATGACGGCCCGGGATCGCCATCTACCGACGTTTAAGGGGCCCTAAAAAGGCGGATATTGACGTATGGTCAAAATACGTCCCAAAACGTCAGTTATATGACTTTTTGGGATGAGACTGTGTTATTGTTGCAGATCACAGTGATCTAAATATGATATTAAGGAATGGGCAACACTACAATCTCAAAGTATCTGTTGAGTTTAAAAGTTAGTTTACCCCAAAAAAATGACAATTCTATCATTGTTCAATTCTCATGTCAATCCAAACCATTTTGAAAAAATGTCAGCATGTTTTTATCTATACAGTGAAAGTCATTAAGGGCCCAATCTTGTTTAACTATTAAATTGTTTTAAAATATATTTGTATGTGCGTGTTCAACTAAAGAATGAAAGTCATACATCTTTGTGAGTAAATGACAATTTTCTTTTTTGGCTGAACTATCCCTTTAAGAAAACCACATTTTCTTTGCAATAGATCGCAGGATTTAAAATCTGACAACAGTAGCATATTTTTTAAATATTCTTTATTAAATGAAAGAAATAAAACACTGTCATAAAATAATTGTGACTTTTTTATATTACATTAACAAAAATGCAGATTCATTGCACATTGCAGTCTCTTAATATGTTTGGTTTACAGGTCTGCACTCATCTCAGTCTGTAAGAAACAATAATATCAGAAAGCCTTGTTTTACAGACAAAATGTGAACCACAGAAAAGAACCACATTTTTTTTTAAAGAGTCTAAAAAGATACCCAAAGCAAACAAGGCCATAAACTTCGAAACCAGAGCAATCGCAACAATATTTATTAAGGGGGGGGGGGGGGGGGGTGGCTGGGGGGGGCTGACTACCGTCAAACTAAACCACACATCCAATATTAATATACCATTCTTTAGAAGGGAACATGCGAATGCTCTATGATGCCACTGTATTAGGGAATTGAGCATATTTGGTTGAGGATGAAACAGAAAACACCATTAGTATGTATTTGAGGAGTGTATACTGTTCAAATATATTGTTCTGGTCTAGTTATGTTATGCCGAGTTTCAGATTAGGATAAGCCAGTAGGTTTGTATGTGTATGTGCAATTAAAAGGCAAGATCTATAGAAGTTCAAATCAGTTAGAGATGTGTGTGTGTGTGTGTGTGTGTGTGTGTGTGTGTGTGTGTGTTAGGAGGTGTGCTGAGGCAGATTCTGTGGTGGCTCAGCTGGCAGGTTATTCTTAACATCTCCATTCTGATCGACTGGGACTTTAACCACTAAAAGACAAAACAGGCCATGTTTGATGAAACATTTACTTAATATAAGCAGTTTTTGAAAAAACATATTTAGGTTATAACCAAAGGCTGAATCATGGACTATTCATTTCATTCTTCTCACCTTGACTGTCTTCATTTGCTAGTTTCTGGATCTCGTTTTGAAACTGGAGCTCTCCATTAGGACCTGAGGGAGGCTGTCTATTCACTGCCTGTTGCTCCTTTTGTTTTTGTGACATCTCCATTACTGCCTAATTAGAAGTAAAACAAGCTCTCAGCTCTCTGGCATCCCAAAAAAATATGCCAAAAAAATACAATAATATGCAGTACAGATGTTGTAAACGTATTAAAATCCAATAAAAAGATTTTTAGTATGGTATGGTCAACTGCAGTAAAGGTTTTTTGTGCTTACACTTACAACATGTGATTTTTGTATTGTCTTTAACACAAACGCATACAAAAACCAAGAAATGTAACAATATAAACATAAAATTACCTACCTGCTGATATTCTCGTTTCTGTGCCTCTAGAGCTTTGCTTCTCTCTTTGAGAAGTTCCTGCTCCTGTCGTAATGTCTCTGCCCTTCTGCCAAGCTCCACCTCCTTATCCCGAAGTTCCGCCTCAAAGCGCTGCAGCTCCTCTTCTGTGTACACTGGCTTTGTATCATCCAGTGTCTTAAATTAAGGCATAAAGTGTGTTGAAAGATAATGACTTAACACAAAACACTGCCATGAAATAAAAACAGTATAATAAATCCAGACACGCGTCTAAATCTGCCTCTAACCTCCCATTCCTTTTGGTCATTAAACTCTTTCTTCTCCGTAGATTTGAGGAACTCTTCCAGGCTGACCAGCCTGTCATGATTGACATCTACCTGTAGTGTGAGGAAGCAGTGAAAGAGAGAGAGAAAAAAAAGCCCATTTCATCAGTTATAGTCAGGTATTTAAAAGACAACTGAAGAAACTAATTAAAAAATAAGACATTAGGGGCAGGGAGTATTTTAAGCCAGATAAAAGAATGTCTATTTCTTCATCTCATGCACCCTGAAAGAACAGAACAGATGGAGTCACTGCTGCTCCACACATTGGGAAAGTGTTAAAAAGCTGAAGGAGAGTCTGAGAATGGCTGATAAAGGCAAAGACAGAGAATGAGTGCATTTACATACATACTATTACACCAGTCTCTTTAGAGTTACACTTAAACGCTCAACCTATAAAGCAATTCTGAACAGTTTTTCTTTTATCAGATAAATAGTTTAAACACAATCAGCAGGTACACATTTTTGCAGATTATCAATTTTGTACTGACAGTTTGGCAACTTAAAGAAAAAAAAGTATCAAATTTCCTAATGAGTTTACATAGAGTTAAGACTTTTATGGCTGAATTTGGTAGTTTTCAATTTTTTGTTGTACTGTACATGCAAACACACTCAACAAGAGTGATTGAGAAAGAAAGTAAATATTTTACGTTTTGCATGACATGTTCTCGCATCCTCAGCCTTTCCTCCTCCATCTCCATCATGTCATCCTCTTCATTCTTGGGATCATACACTTTTTCCAGCTATAAAAGCAAAAAAGAAAAGATGAACACATTGAAGACATAATAGCCACTTGCATTTTTTTTCGATGATTGATATGAGCTTGTTAAAGGGATACTCCACTTTTTTGTAAATGGGCTCATTTTACCACTACCCCAGAGTTTAACAGTTGAGTTTTACCGTTTTCAAATCCATTCAGCTGATTTTCTGATATTTAGAAGAATTTCAAAGTG
Organism: Pimephales promelas; assembly: GCF_016745375.1. The sequence goes on from NW_024121321.1 coordinate 14,336,467, forward strand.
TTTCTGGTCTCATTGACTTCCATAGTAGGAAAAAAAATATACTACGGAAGTCAATGAGACCAGAAACCATTTGGTTACTGATATTCTTCTAAATAGCAGAAAATCGGCTGAATACATTCGGAAAACGGTAAAACCCAACTGTTTAACTCTGGGGGAGTGGTAAAATGAGCCTATTTATAAAAAAAGTGGAGTATCCCTTTCAGCTTTTATGACTTTATCAAAAAAATGTCATCATGGATTCCCATGCTGAGGATGTTTTACTCAGGACAGCCACTAGAGCCGTACCTGTCAATAACAGACTGTCATGACTCACCAACCTCAAATGTCAAACATTACCTCTTTTGTGAAGAGGGCCTCCAGCTCTTGCTCATCCAACACACCGTCGCCATTTGAATCTAGGGGAAAAAAAGCAATTCAATTCATTTTTCCTGCAAATCGGCTGCTTATGGTCTAACTGAGGACAAAGAGACCAACCGTGGAGCTTAAAGAAAGTCTTTGGATTGAACTCCTGTGGATCCAGCCCATCTGTCTCTTCCCAAACCTCCCGTAACTGATCCACACTGCCCTGAATGGATGGTGAGAAAAGAATAAAAGAAAGCTTTACTAATATCATATGTGAAGTAAGCAGAAACAGAGTCAACTCTTCTCAGTCTATCTATCCATACATCTCCCATTCTTCATCCCTCTCACCGGAGCGTTAACTTTCGGATGTTTCCGGTGCTTTTCTTTCAGCTCTTCGATTCGCTTCTCCTCCTTCTCCCTCTTCTCCTGGTCCAAACTCTTCAGATACTCCCTCCTCTCATGTTCTTTCAGCATCTCGTACCGCTTAAACTCCTCATGGTGCTCTGCATCGTAATTCTCAAGATCTTTAGTGGCCTGAAAAATAAGCACAAAACAAATGCGTATGATTCCATAGACAGTTTTAGGTTTTTATTACTGTATTGTTCCAAATATAAGACAAATATAAGTTTATTTAATTAATAAATCTGAAAAAAAAAATGGTTTGTCTTCTATTCTAGAACAGTGGTTTTCAAACACTAGGGCACCTCAGTGATAACATTGTATTTCTGCATTAACTCAAGACAGTCAGACATATTCGCGTAATTGTCAAAATGAATGTACTGGGAGTGTTTTATAACAGATGCTCACTGAAGAAACATTTTAGAGAAGTTTGAGATGTCTTATAATCAGGGTCATCTTATTTTTGGAACAAAAATACAGTCTTTGTGTTTAAATTAAATTATGTATTATTCTGTTCTAATTTTATTGCTGGGCATTTCATTTTAGGTTTTAATTTATGTAATTTGTAAGGATTTTACTAATTTACTGTGGAATATTAATTTGAGGCAAATGGGTCTGAGCGTTAAGTAATGGGCATTACTGTGGCGATAAGCAGCTCCAGGTCTTTAGCCTCAAATGTGTTCTGATTATGAGAATCCAGATGTTCAAACTGCTTCAACAAGGAGGCGTGATCCATCTGAACACCTGCAATCACAATAAAATATTTCTGTGTACATAAGTGTAGGAGTCACAAGAACAGAATCAACAGATTTTCTTGCTTATCAGCATCATTTGAGTAATACACAAACATACTCTGCAAATTGGTGCTGTCCATTTTTGCCTTCAGCAACATCCTGAGACGCGAGACCTCCTGCCTCTTCAGCTCATCCAGTCGAGTCCTCACATGATGGCCCACCAAATCCAATTCTTTACTGAGGCGTCCGTTCTAAAAGACAGTATCTTTCCATTAAAGAATGCAGATGAAATTATCAAACTTCAAAGCGTAACACATTTTCAGCTATATTGGTATTTTCCCCAATTCATTTCTTTCCAGAGGGATCTTTCACAAAATAAATTTGTAGCGAGTAAAAAAATATGCAAATCTTGTAACTATAAGAAAATAGATGTGTAATATATGAGGTAAACGACCAAACATTTCAAATTGCATAAATAAATGAAATGACTGACTTTAACAGATAGTTCACCCACAGTTGTTTCAACCCTGTATGAATTTAATTCTTCTGCTGAACAAATAAAAATATATTTTGAAGAATGTGGGTAACCACCAGACATTCATTGTATGAAAAAAAAGTCAATGTTTGTTTACTGACATTTTTCAAAATATCTTCTTATTCAATCATAGAGGATTGGAACCATTTCAGGGCAAGTAAATTATTTTTGAGTGAACTGTCCATTTAAACTAGTATAATAAAAGTACAATACATAATAAATATAAAATACAATATAGGCAAGCTATTAAGCTAAAATAAAATATGTAGAAAACCAACAGAAGTTGGTTATGAGAGTTCAGTGTCCAACTAGTTTGAACTTTACTTCTACAGAACACATGCTATTGCCTTAAGCTCTGTGATCATGGTAAATCTATCTTGAATGATATTTATAACTCTATGGAGAAGATGAATGGGCTTTTCACTGTTGTGCTCTACAGAGAGTGTGGTTTACCTTGATGTCTTCTGTGTTGGCCGTCTGGAGTTTTTCTCTGAAGTGAGGGTCTGTTTCCAACACCTCTATTACCTCTCTGAGGTAACGGTCATAGTAAAGACCAGTGTCCTGAAACATACACATCCAGCATAATTAAACAAGAGTGCATGTAAATACTGGACTAAATGATAAGCGCACATGACATGCTCTTGATCTGAGACCAGTCTTACCGCATTCTCTTCTGGTTTTTCCGCCTGAGGGGGGTCCTGTTTGCGATCTATAGGCACTGTCCACACCACCAGACAGAGAGACAGAAGAATCAACCCTTTAACCCCGCCGGTCATCCTTGGATATCTTGAAAATGCACAGATGTACTTTAATTAGGCAGCCTTCACTTTCAACCTAAAGGAACACCTCGACATTGAAGAATCGTTTAGCTTATATTTTTGTTGCGAGAACTGTCCTTTAAAGAGTAACGTAACGTGTACACATCGATCATGACGAGAGAGAATAGCCGAAATAAATAACCGGACGCCTGTTTGTTCTCGAAAACACACTGAATACGTTTGACAACAGATGCAACTTCTAAAAAACAGCTGTCTGTACTGTCGTTTGTACTGCCTATCTAAGATAGTCTATATATTAAAAAAAAACAAACAAGTTATCTTACCACTGGGTCAGATCCTGTTTGAGCGGTGAGTGAACCTATGATGACGCCAACAAATTAGACTCAGCACTGCTGCTTAAAAAACTGCGGCTATGGATTATGACGCAATCCAAACGCGACGCTTCTTGCGTGCAAAGGTGCAAGCAAACCAGAGCCATGTATGCTGGTGCAAACCACAGGCAAACCCTACAGGCAAACCATTGATAAAAAAATGTCCACACATGATTTCGCCGTACCTGTTTGTATAGTAACACCATTTGCTTTTTACAATTATAAATGTAATACATTTTTCTATAATTCCATTAAGCCAGTTTTCCAAAATGGCAATTTATTTGAAAATTATTATATCCTTTTAATGTAGGCCTAAGTATCGCGTAACAAATCAGCTGTTACGTTTGTAAAAAATTAAATAAAAATAATTAGAAAAAAGTTATTTCTCTTTTTTAAATATAATTTACTAATAATAATTGTAATATACAAACTAATAACAAACGATCGTATTACCATAGTCTATATTATTATTATTAGGGGTTCAAGCACGAAGTGCTGAAACCCTATTGTAATTGTATTGATTTTTAGGGGTTCAAGCACGAAGTGCTGAAACCCTATTGTAATTGGTAGGATTTTTATTATTATTATTATTCTGCCGTAAAACGCATCGTGCAGACCAAACCGTAAGTGCTGCAGCTCTGAAACTTTGTCAGATGGTAGTACAAAAATCGAGGAGAGGTTATCAAATTATGAGCCCGATTGGCCCATAGGTGGCGCTATAGCGACCAATTGCGCGAAACTGCTCATAACTCCTAGACCGTAAGTCGTACACTCAAGTGTCTTATATCGTTGGAAAGCTAGTCACTTGACGAAAAAAACGTATATCTCCGATTTCATTTCCGGTATGCAAATTTTTCCGCCATTTTGAATTTTGTCGAAAAACTACTTTTACGAACTAGTCCCTGGTTTTTTACCCGATCGGAACCAAACCAGTGCATACATGTTCTATGGAGTCTGAATATCAATAATTATCGAAAACATGTTGAAATTTGTATTCAGGGTCGCTAGGGGGCGCAAATTGATCGTTGTGGGAGGAGCCTATTTTACAAAAATGGCTATAACTCGAGAAGTAAATGAGATATCTTCACCAAACTCAAAACACTTGTGTAGGAGGACATTTTAAGGTCACAGTAAAAAAACGGCGTTGATTGGCCACATGGTGGCGCTATAACATTAAAAAAACATAAAAAGGGCTATGACCACATGACCTTTACCCCAATTGACTTGAAAATTGTTATGCAGTGTCTTGAACCAAGGCCCCATGTATGTCTGAGGACATTGGCGTATCTCAAAAAACATGGCCGCCATCTGCCAATGAAGTTTGAGCACCTATGAGACAGGGTTAACGGAGGCCGATCGGAACGAAACTCGATGGGCATGTTCGACTCATGGCCCTAGAGGTCTGTAAGAATTTTGAAAAAAATCGGCCACTAGTTGGCGCTAACGAGTTTTATGGCTCTGTAATCACGTGTTGTTGCGCACATCCCCACGAAATGCATATCATTCGATAGATCTCCTCATGATGAACAACTTTGCCTCTAGAACCGTTGCTGTCAATCAAATCGTTCATTAAATATTCACGAATATGTTAAAAACCTACTTTTGCGAACTAGTCCCTGGTTTTTTGCCCGATCGGAACCAGACCAGTCTAGGATAATTCTTTGGACTCTCTAGATCAATAATTATCAAAAAAATGTTGAACTTTTTAAATTTGCGCATGGTGTTAAATGGTCATTTAGAAATGGGGCGTGAGAAAATGCACCCAAAAGCCTATAAATCCTAAATGAAAACTCAGAACTTCACAGAAATTGATGAGCATATGTGTCATAACATGCCGAAGAAGCATGCAAAGTTTCATTGAGATCGGACTATAGGTGGCGCTATAACTGTTAAAAAGCTTTAAAACCATATGTTTCCTATGGTAAATTGCCAGTATTGGCTGTAAAAAATTTGAGCACCTATGAGACAAGGTTAACGGAGGCTGATCGGAACGAAACTCGATGGGCATGTTTGACTCATGGCCCTAGAGGTCTGTAAGAATTTTGAAAGAAATCGGCCACTAGTTGGCGCTAACTAGATTTTGGCTCTGTAATCATGTGGTGTTGCTCACATCCCCACGAAATGCAATTGCATTTGATAGATCTCCTCATGACAAACAACTTTGCCTCCAGAACCATTGCTGTCAATCAAATTGTTCGTTAAATATTCACGAATATGTTAAAAACCTATTTTTGCAAACTAGTCCCTGGTTTTTTGCCCGATCGGAACCAGACCAGTCTAGGACAATTCTTTGGACTCTCTAGATCAATAATTATCAAAAAAATGTTGAACTTTGTTATTTGTTTTGCTATAACAGGGTCATTTACAAAAGGGGGCATGACAAATGCACCCAAAAGCCTATAAATCCTAAAGGAAAAGTCAGAACTTCACAAAAATTGATGAGCACATGTGTCATAACTTATTCAACAAGCATGCAAAGTTTCATGGAGATCGGACTATAGGTGGCGCTATAACTGTTAAAAATGTTAAAAACAATGTATACCCTATAGTAAATTGCCATTATTGAAACTTAAAACTTAATGTCTTTTGATGCTTTTGTGCTTAAAGGCCTTAAAGGCCTAAGCTGCTTGAACCCCGCTAAATGCTGCTTGTTATTATTATTATTATTATTATTCTCCCCTAAAACGCATCGTGCAGCCCAAACCGTAAGGGCTAGAGCTCTGAAACTTTGTCAGATGGTAGTACAAAAATCGAGGAGAGGTTATCAAATTATGAGCCCGATTGGCCCATAGGTGGCGCTATAGCGACCAATTGCGCGAAACGGCTCATAACTCCTAGACCGTAAGTCGTACACTCAAGTGTCTTATATCATTGGAAAGCTGGTCACCTGACGAAAAAAACGTATATCTCCGATTTCATTTCCGGTATGGAAATTTTTCCGCCATTTTGAATTTTGTCGAAAAACTACTTTTGCGAACTAGTCCCTGGTTTTTTGCCCGATCGGAACCAAACCAGTGCAGGAATGTTCTCTGGAGTCTGAAGATCAATAATTATCAAAAAAATGTTGAAAAAGTCTCTTTGCGGTCGCTAGGGGGCGCAAAATAAATGTTGTGGGAGGAGCCTATTTTACTAAAATGGCTATAACTCGAGAAGTAAATGAGATATCCTCAACAAACTCGGTACACATATGTATAAGCTCAATTTGAGGTCACAGTAAAAAAATCCCCACGATGGAACACTAGGTGGCGCTATAAAACGAATAAAACTAAAAAAGGGCTCTGACCAGCTGACCGTTAGTCCGATTGACTTGAAAATTGGTATGCAGTGTCTTTGTCCAAGGCCCCATGTATGTGTATGAGGACATTGGTGTATCTCAAAAAACATGGCCGCCATCGGCCAATGAAGTTTGAGCACCTATAAAACAAGGTTAACGAAGGCCGATCGGAACGAAACTCGTTGGGCATGTTTGACTCATGGCCCTAGAGGTCTGTAAGAATTTTGAAAGAAATCGGCCACTAGTTGGCGCTAACGAGTTTTATGGCTCTGTTATCACGTGGTGTTGCACACACCCCACAATATGTATATCAATTGATAGATCTCCTCATGCTGAACAACTTTGCCTCAAGAACCATTGCTGTCAATCAAATCGTTCGTTAAATATTCACGAATATGTTAAAAACCTACTTTTGCGAACTAGTCCCTGGTTTTTTTGCCCGATCGGAACCAGACCAGTCTGGGACAATTCTTTGGACTCTCTAGATCAATAATTATCAAAAAAAGTTGAACTTTGTCATTTGTTTTGCTATAACAGGGTCATTTAAAAAAGGGGGCATGACAAAATGCACCCAAAAGCCTATAAATCCTAAAGGAAAAGTCAGAACTTCACAAAAATTGATGAGCACATGTGTCATAACGTATTCAACAAGCATGCAAAGTTTCATGGAGATCGGACTATAGGTGGCGCTATAATTGTTAAAAATATTAAAAACAATGTATACCCTATAATAAATTGCCATTATTGAAACTTAAAACTTAATGTCTTTTGATGCTTTTGTGCTTAAAGGCCTTAAAGGCCTAAACTGCTTGAACCCCGCTAAATGCTGCTTGCAGCTTTAATTATTATTATTATTATGCCAGTAACTTTCTAAAAGAGCAAGGACCAAGATCTTGCACCATGTTTCTTTCTTCATCTTGCATGTTAAATGGACTTTGAGAAATGCACAGTGTTGGTAAACATAGACACTTTATTCCAATAACTTTGAAAAATAGATATACCTTTTTATCCAACACTATGATTACAAACAGGCTGAAACACTGACGAACAAAATAAATTAAATATAAAAATATGCACACAATAAATAATATGATAAATCAACTATAAAATGTAGAAATGTAATATAAAGTGAAAAGGATAAACCTGAAATACATAAAAAGTCAAAATTACAGTTATGGCAATAGACGTTATAAATATGGCACAAGTAAATCGTAATCCCTTAAACAAATAAATAATAAAAAATCATTATAAATTAGATCACTTCAGAAGTTACAAAATATATAGCCTAAGCTAAACGTCACGTACGTGTTTAAATCAGTTTCACTGATAAATAGAAGTGAGACGCAATAAATATGACTCATAAATGAACCCTGTATTAAAAGTCTATTTCTCTTAGGTCTGTGGGGGTGCTGGCTCTCTCATCTTCACTATCAGCATTTTTCTCCTCCTGTGCTCCGTTTCTCAGTCTCTCCCTGAGAGCTCCTTCGATCAGCTCAGTGCAGCACTGCAGCACCGCCTGTTGGCAGAAGCGCAGACAGTCAACAACAACAGTCACAGACACAGCCTACCAACACAAGCAGAGGAGATCAATCTTTGCTCACCACATCAGTCTGACAGAGTGTAGCCAGGGCAGAGGTCATGACACTCAACTCTCCCGGACCGTTGGCCCTTAAACCCCGAAGGGCAGAGTTCAGTGCAGCAGCAGCAACCAGTGACGGAGGTGTTCCCAGAAAACGCGAGTCACACACACACATGGCAACAAGTGTATCGCTGTGGCGCCGCAGCGTTGCGAGAAAGTCTCCTGTACGGACGTCGCCATCCTTGAGTTCCCCGAGAGTGCGCAGGAAGTGTGGGATAAAGTCTTGGGGGGTCACTGCTGCCACATCCCATCGCAAAGTCGCCAGGACAACACGCTCCATTTCCTTTTGGAAAAAGCATGAATATACTGACTTATCTCTCTCTTTATATATAGTAGGCCTAGGTATTTATTTTATCATATTTTATTTTATTGTTATATGACATCGTGCATAATATTTAGCCTAGTATTAGTGACTTTTGATTGTTTTTGTTTTTTTAAATGGTGAAACACTCACCCGCAGATTCGATAAGAGAAAGTCGTACTCTGCTGCTGCACAGAGGGTATCTGCACTAATTGTGTCACTTTCTGTCAATTTTGAGGCCACCAGGACACACGCTGCAGCCAGACAGGATGGGGAGACGGGCAGAGATAGAGTGGCCGACAGATATTGATCCAACAGGGAGACAGCCAGAGGAAATACAGACTCGTCACAGTCACACTCACAGCACACCTATTAAAAGAGGGATGGATGATTAAAACAACAACAATATTAACATAAAAAAAAACTCAGTCATAGCAAACAGGTCCCGAACTTGAAAAAACATATGGACTGTAGAACTTTGTCCCTGTCATTATTGTTATATCATATATGTCATACATCATTCATGTAGTTCTTAGTAACTAAATAATTTCTTCTTAAAGGGATGAATCACACAAAAAAATAAATATATCATCACTTACGCATTTAGTTTCAAACCTGACTTTCTTGATAGAAGATATTTCTAAAAGGTGTTGCAGGTTTTTTTGTCCATATAGTGGCCAATGTTTTGGACCCAGTGATTTTTTAAGTATTTGGACAAAAACATTTGAAACATTATTCAAATATATATTTTGCGAGTTATTTGCTAGGTGAGCCGTCTCTTTAATTGTAAAAATTAAAATGATGATAATAATAATAATATTTCAAACCATTTAAAATAGTTTACAGATCTTCATAAAACCCCAAATCTACCTTCATGTTCCACTTGGCCAGTGTTTCACAAGTGTTTTATTTTGATTGTTTTGATTTTAAATGGTTTATTTTAGTTCTACAGTTTTGGTAAATTATTGGCTTTTTACTCAACCCTTACCGCAATTTGGAAAACCCTGCGCTTCTGACCCTTTTTTACACCATTGTGAATATAAAATGACTATTAAAACACACACTTAGTAAAAAAAAAAGGATCAGAGTTCTTGACTCAATATTAAAGAGCCCCTTATATGCCAAAAAGGTTTTATATAAGGAGAAATATCTTAAATGATTGCACAATGCTTTCATGTTTAACAGTTTTAACATTAATGAAAACTAAATCCGTAAAATAATCCCATGAACCCTTAAAAGATTCATTATGAAGCGTCTGACAGAAACCTTTAAGGTTTTATAGAACCTTTTCTAGTATTTTAAGAACTGGATTTTGGTATTTAGCATGCAAATACCTCCATGGTCCACTTGGCCAATTCCTCTCTGCGCTGTGGTTCTCTCTGGATGAGAGAGGTGTAGAGAGGAGACGGCAGGTATCTCTCCTCTGACTGCAGAAGTCTCTGAATAACCCTCAGCCCGGAGGCGCTGGGGTCCCATGGGGCTCGGACTGAAGATTGAGACCTGTCCTGGCCCTCTTCCTCCTCACACCACAGAGACACCGACATTACTCCTGCCAGCAGTTGTGATCCAATACTGAATTTGTCCAAAGTGTGTCTCACCAGTCTTGGTCCCGAGTACAAGAGTAAGTGCCAACTTCCTTGTGCTTTTTAAAGTGCTTAATGTGTGCTGGTGAGTGTCTGTTTCTCGCGTTGTTCTCAGCCGCCTTTTCTCTTTGGTCTGCTTATATATCCCCTGAGTGAAAGGGGGACTGGTGATGAATAAAGTGAAGAATAAAAGAGGGGTGTGTAAAATGAGTGGAGTAAAAAATTACACGACCACAATGCTGGCTGAGCAACAATGGCATCAACAGGTGGAGAGAGAGGGAGAGAGAGAGAGTCGCCCAAGGGACACGGCAACAGCTTGTCACCGTCAGTGAGCGAAGAAAAGAGAGAGCGATAGAGAGAGGGGAGAGAAAGAGGTCATCACCATGCTGTGACAATGGGAATGAATAACAATAAGACGTGATGTTGGTGACAGTGAAGGGTATCAGATAAAAATAACATTTACACATTTATATAGTGAATAAAGATAAGCAGTAATTCATGAACTTTGATGTGTTTGACTCCTAAAACCTCCTGCTAGTTGCTGAAGGTCATGGATTTTAAAGAAATCTCAAGCGACAAATATGGTTAAGTGTCTCATAACTTTAGCATTAGAGACACAATGTATTGTTAAATAATATAATAATAAAAAAATCTTAAATTTATGGAAAATAGAAGTTTATCAATAACTACAAACCACCTTAAAGTAATTTTTAGTTTCATAAATTGTCTTTTTGATTTTTATAACACTGTTAGCCTAGTATATTGGCAACAGGGTTTAACATTTGCAAACAAGTTAATAGACGAAATGACTCAATAGGATTCCAGAACTTTGTCTACCCATTTGACCTAAAATATTTACTAAATAAGTACCGCCTGAGATTTTCATTTAATATTTTAATAATTTAACAACACATACGCATGTTCATGGTTCTTCTCAGATGCTGGTCACATGACAAAAAAGGAAAAAGCGAAATATTTCAGATTTTGGATGTAATTGCACATTTACATGATTCAATTAATTATTAACTTTACATGAACTCATGAACCCCCCTGGGTTGTCAAACCTCAATTTGGGAAACTCTGGTTTAAAGCTACACTGTGTAACTCTTTTAGTTTATTGTTAGCTAAAAACACTTAGTTCTTTCAAAAATATTTGTGCTCATTAATATTTACTTCGTTCAAGTAATAAAGTATTCTCGTGAGTGTATAATTATGCCATTGAAAATACATACGGGTTAGGGGTTCTAAAGTCGGTCACCATGTTGCCCCTCCATCTTGAAAGTACATTAGCCAAAGAGGGACATACCCGTTAATTCAAGTTTTGCCTTTCGCGTTTACGTTTGAGTTAACACTCATGAACGAGGTCAAACTGGAAGCTATGTTAATCTTGCACTACACTGACCACCGTAGGAGTTAAAACGAAATCGGAATTGAGAGGAACAGAATCTAATATTCACTGGATGGTCATCTACCTTTTCACCGCTAGATGGGGTAAAAATCGCACAGTGTAGCTTTAAGAGTTTCAGGCCCTATTTGTCTGAGGTGCCTCACATGTAAAATTACTGACATTAAAAACATAATGTTCAGTTTTTAGCTCTGGATTTTGGTATCATGTAGAGACTTACTTTGTCTTGTCTAGAATATGTAATGAAGTCTCAAAACTGAAGAAACTGTGAAACTGATAACCCAGAACACCTGATTTCCAAGGTCTGAAATGACATCAGGCTCAGAGCAGATGGAGAAGCTTTTTGAAATCTGATACAGGAGTGCAAGACAGAGACTGAGACTGATGGCTAGAACTGGAGAGTGTGCAACTTTTGTTTTCGTCGCACTGAAGTCACACTTACTCACGTGCCACCTAATCACCCTGTCACCCCCCTTGTTTTTTGTGGAATCTCATTGTCAAAGCAACTAGTCTCCCATTATGTTTCTCCATCTCACACAGCACACGGCCCCTCCCTGGGCCTGTGGCAATCTGGTGTCCTGTTTAAAGAGCGGTGAGTCCTCATGGGAGGGTTGGGCGAGGTATGTGCAACAGACAGTGGAGCCGGCAGGTCAATGAGCCGTATTGTCTCTCTTTACAAATCACTGTCAGACACCAGTGCCTGGCCTTCTGCTCCCACTCACTCACACACACTTCACACGCTCACACTCCACTCTGGATGGCCCTCGCAATCACAACAGGACACGTTTAAGTGGACTGGATTTGTCATCGTGTCTACAAGTGGCTGAATATTTCAAATGGAAAAAGTTGAGGTTTTCTAACAAGAGGAATACACAAGTCTGGTCAAATGAACTTAAAAAACTTGACTTATTTTGGCTGTTTTATAAAGTCGAAAGGTCACTTCTCAATTCTCAAGAACATATTCATCTCTACCTTCATTTGTGTGAAATGTAAAGAGGACAGAACAATTTGGAAACTTCAGGAGTCCAATGATACTGGCCAAACTGGCACAATCGCACAACAATAACCCTCTAAAAACCGATGAAGTTCTCAAATGTACAAAGAGTGACTTCACTCAGGCCCATAGAGCTGCTTGAACTGCTTTAGTCATTGAAAACTAACTAGAGCTTAACTCCGAGCGGATTGAGTTTGAATGAGACACTCCTCTTTTAATTCTGTTCACCATAAAGCAAGGTCATGCCGGCCGTAAAAGGGACAAGATGAGTCTCAGGAGTAAAAGTGTGTTTGTGTGCGAGACAAAGAAGGGTGGCAGATCCACCTGTTTAAGTGCCATGCTAAATTCATATGTTGCAGCTGTATTCAAGCAAACACAGTGGGAAAATGGAGGGAGGGCGAGAGAGAGACAGACAGAGAAAAGAGGAGGACGACCGGCAGAAAGAGCAGAGAGCAGGACGGCGAGAAGGAGGCGTGGTTCTCCACCCCTCATTTTCCAGCTCATTTGGTAGGACAGTGGGCAACAGTGACCCCATTTACCCTGATCTTTTAACCCCAGTCAGACACCTGCTGATGGAGTGTGTGAATGTGTTTGTTTGTGGGACGACGGCACTGGTGGTGAGCCATGCGGTTCTGTGCCAGACATAAATTAACTGGTTTAAGAAAACATTTGCTGAAATAAAAGATTTTCTGGTTCTTTAATTCATCGTTTTACTCTTTTTTTGGGGGGTTTACTAACTAAACAGAATAAATTAATTCTTCTATTAATAAATTCTAAATACAAGCGCTCTAAGTTCTTATCTCTCAGTTCATTTCTCTCTCAAGGCTTTTGTTTAACTGGATGAGCTGTTGTAATCCTCCAAATAATGAAGTGTGACCTATCCATTTATTCAGGTGAGAATCTGAGAGAGAGAGAGGTGGGTAAAAAGGGGTTACAAACAACAGGATGAATAATAATAATAAATATTTTAAATAAATGTAATGAATGTAGTTGTAGTTGATCCCCCCCCCCCATTTATTTATTAGAATAAAAAATTAAATTTCCAAGAGACTTTTTTTTATCTAAATAAACATTTACATATAATCTAATGCTAACTTTTTAAATAAAATATATTAAATATTACAGAGAAAGCAGTTTATTGTGGGATTAAGATAATAAGAATAAAAAGATGAAAAATATTTTAAATAAATTTTAAAAAAATGTTTGTCTATGCTATGGCATGTTTAAAAAAAGAAAAGAAATTTCTTCATTACATTTACATTTAGTTATTTGGCAGTAGCCTTTGTCCAAATCGATTTACAAATGAGGATTAAAGCAAGCGGATCAAAAGGCAAAAACAACGCAAGAAGTGCTCAAAATACAAAGTTCAGGCATTGCTCAGAGTAGCATAAACCAGACAAGGGAGGATTAAAGGAAAAAAAGGATTAAAGGATTACATTTTTAATAGAAATAAAAATGTATATTACATTTGTCTGAATGAATATTTACACTCACCTAAAGGATTATTAGGAACACCTACTCATAACCGTGTTTAAAATGATTATTGACTAATTTATTCACAAAAATATTTCAACGACATTTTTTATTATCGGAATGAACACTTACATATACTGTAATGCTGATAATATGTAACGTAATAACGCAAATGTTTTTAGATTTATTATAGTTTTACCAAGAAAGCTATTTGTATTGTCAAGGCTAAAAAACGTTTTATATAAAACCAATATAATTGGGCAAGGAATATGAATAAATTGGGCATTTGGCAAAGAACAAAACTTCAAACTCAAAATGTCATGAACTCAATTTCAATGCTTTATTTTATAGATGCTTTAGCTGTATGAAAATGGGTAATATTAAAAACAAACATGACAGCCTTTGCTACACTGCATGCAAAATGGTAGTGCAAAGCATTATCTTCTGTCACTGAGTGTAACAGTAAAGGGAAGTGAGGGAGACAAAAAACATTAAAAGAAAGGAAAAAATATACACTATCATACAACACATAAGGAATAACATGGAATTCAGGACTACAAGTAGTGGATCAAACAATTAGATTTCTAATGCTCATTTAATGCATAAAATATTAACAGATAAAATATGAGCTGCGACTATAATAGGCACACTATAAGCAGGGTTCTCTGTTCTCTGTCTATAATGTCTATAAAGTCATTCACACATCACTCTGAACAGCATGTCGCAAATACTCAGCCCTTCTTAGGAAAGTACAGTTTGAAACAGTCAGCTGATCTCCTTTTTATTAGGTTTATGCAGATCTAGATTTCAATCTCTGAATTACATTCACCATATTTTATAAACACAATCATCATTTTTGGAATATTCATCATTATATTTCAGCTAAAATCATCTGTTCCCCTTCAGCCGATCCACTTCTGGAATTAGGGGTACGTAGGAGGCGGGCGCTGTGGTGTCTGCCCGTTAAACGGCTGGCAGGAAGTGGCTCCTCTGGCCTCTGAATGAGTGACAAGGGTGTCCGTCTCTCTGGGCTCTGAGTCGGGACTCTCTTCTGCTGAGCTTGATGGGACATGCAGCCCAATAACTTCTTGCACCTTTGAAGGCAGCTCCTGAGAAATGAGCAGTTAGTAGGCATTATGTATCATGCATGACAATGGTTATTTTTCATAGCAGTCATATCTAAGCCATCTCACCTTGCAGTGTGCCAGCTGCAAATAAATAGCCTCTGCTCCACAGAGTATTGACTGCAGATTTAGCTTCATGGTCAGCTCATTGATGTGCTGTAAACACACATACGCACACATTTACAATAAAACAACTAACTTACTCAATGTGTCATTTTCTTGATTCTGTCTCAACGGGCTAAAATGCTTTCATACACACCTTAAGTATAGAATTAAAATCGTGATTTGAACCAATCAGCTCCCCTTTTTGTGACTCGAGAATGGAGCAGGCCATAAGTAAGTGGAAGTTTTCACAAGGCAGACGAGTCCACAGGACCTGAAAAACATGGGAAGCAGTCTCATTATTGTTACCTGAAACTATAAAGTGCTGCAGTGATGATGCATTTGTATAGGCCAACCCGGAAGTTAGCATTACACACCCGATAGGTTTGAATTATTGCAAAAAATAAACTATGATCAACAAAAGTTTTTTGTACTAAGTATTTGTACTAAGGTATTGTCTGGTACTCAAGGGAGCACCTGGAGATGCTGCTTGGTATTCGCACTTTACACGGCACACTTATCCTACAAGCTATCGCCATTACTTTCCTCCTGGCTAATTTCAGATTAGATGTATAATCAAATTATCGTCTGAAAGTGTATGTTCTGCTCTTTCAATGGGTTGTCTCAGCTCATTTTTAGCACTAACGATCTCTGAGATATTCAAGCAGTTTGGCAATATAGATTTCGTTTTCTAGTTTGTGCTCACATAGTATCTTTGAATAGAAGTCAGTTACCTTTCCCCTAATTTTGTTTTCTTTCCTTCTCTGGTCTTTCCTTTCTTTTTTGGTGGCCTGGTTTGGCTTTCGTTGAGAAAAACATTTCTACTGCAGAAGTTTGCACTCCACTAGATGCTCAACTAACTAACAAAATCAAAATGCATGCAGATGGACTTAACCATTTGGTGCATTAGCAAGAGGTGGCACCGTGAGTCAATAATTCAAGTTATTCAGTCAATACACTAACTTTACATTTCATCTGACATTCATTATGAAATTTAATTAGAAAATGAAAATATCCAGGTAAAAAAAAAGTATATTCTAGACTTTTCAAGGGCCCTCTCTCCCCTGGTAATAAGTACTGGTTTTACCCCCAGTTCGACGCCCCTGTCTACATCCTACGTCATACATCGTCAAGTGTTACTCTTTTGCCGTCAGTCGACTTGCGTAGGCCGTCTGCCCGAAGCTAGTTATTTTGTATTTTTTTGTATCATTTTAATATGTATTTTTTTTTTTTTTACAAGAACGCATCACTTCGCTTCAGAAGGCCTTTATTAACGCCCCGGGGCCATGTGGATTACTTTTATGATGGATGGATGCACTTTGACGGACTTCCAAAAATATACATCCATTCACTGCCATTATAAAGCTTGGAAGAGCCAGGACATTTTTTAATATACTCTGATTGTATCTGTCTGAAAGAAGAATGTCATACACACCTAGGATGACCAGAGGGACAGTAAATCATGGGCTACTTACATTTTTTGGGTGAACTATTCCTTTAATTACAGTAGTTATGGTGTGAACGA
The DNA here is from genome assembly GCF_016745375.1 of Pimephales promelas. The sequence continues at coordinate 14,353,047 of NW_024121321.1, forward strand.
GAAACTAACGATGGCTGTTGTTTGTTTGTGTCGCGCCTATATTCTGCATAGCATGAAACATGATGACGTATGATGTCTGCATGAACAGGGTGTGTGAGGGAATGTAACAAATGAACTTTGACAGGCAGATAGGACATCGTATCTTTTCATTTCAGGCCGAATATAATAATTGGATTTACATCTTATGGTGCTACACCTTCAATAGATGATATCTATTTATAAAAATACATTTAGAACGTTTAACGTAGCGATTAGATATCCTCCTCAGGATATGAGGAGACTTTCAACCAGCATAACAAAAAATGTTTCTGTAGAGAATCACCTATTGCACCTTTAAGAGACAGTGATATCATCTGAGTTTACAAAATATAAATTTTACCCTAATTTAACATTAATGTGTTGTTTTTTGTGCATGAAAATATTTATTGTGTAACATACACCTCAATAGAAAAACACTTAATATTACTTTTTTGTATGTCAATTACTACATAATTCATAGAAATACATCTCATCTTACCTCCCAAAGACTCAAGATGTCTTCAAAAGAGAATTCTCTCTTAAACCAAATCAGTAACCATCGGAAACAGAAACAAAGTGAACCACTGTCCTGAGAGTCTGGGAGAGAAAACCACAACAAATATTAAACAGATCATGCCACCACGAATCCACCCCTCCAAAAGATAATAATAATAACACATATATTTTATTACATTTATAGTGAATGTGTGTTTGTATTTACCCAGGTAGTCACACAGCTCTGGATCGAGTGCCCTCAGTAGGAGGCTGAGCTGAAGGAGCTGCTGTTTCATGGCCTCCTGAGACTCTTCAAAGTTTTGGTGCTATAGTCAGAGAAAGACTTAATGCATGAATTGATCAACACACAAATGAAAAACAAGAGTGTTCACTGACCAGTAGATCCATGAAGCCTGTCAAACACCAGAAGGACTCCACCTCATTCTGGGTAACAAAGAGGAGAGGAGACAGAAGGTCGCTCATCCCCTGGACATAACCTACAGGGCAGAGTGAGAGAGGAATGAAGTGAGATAGCAGCATCCTCTAGTGGTCGGTAGGTGGCATTAAAATGACATAAGTGAATTGCACATACCCAGATCAAAGTTATACATGCAGTACGTCATCAGTACATCATTGAGCAGAGCAAGCCCAGGGTTCTCGTTCCCAGAAAAGAAGGAATTCTGTCTGTCTGTTCGATTCACATCCCGTTCTGTCATATCAGAGAGTAGGAGCAAATCAGTTGTGGAAAGTCACCAGTTAGACTTGATGTAAGATTTATGACACAGCTGAACGTACCTATGAGGCTACGGTATCCTCGGAAGAGAGAGTTCCTCATCTCCTGCTCTTCACTAACTGATTTCCACTGAACCTTCATCCTGAAATATTCATCCCTGAAAAGGAAAAGAACGAGTGGAATCATCTCATAAAAGTTAATAGAATAATTTACATTGATTTTTAGAGGTGTTCACAGATTTGAAAAGAGTGCTCAAAACTTTATGCATATACACCATTGTTCAAATGATTCTAGTTAGTAAAAAAAAGAAATTGATACTTTTATTAAGCAAAGATACATTAAATTGATCAAAATTGAATGCAGACATTCATAGTGTTACATATAAGTAAATAAATCAGTTTCCACAAAAATACTAAGCAGAAAGAAATGTTTCTTCAGCAGCAAATCAGCATATTAGAAAGATCTTTTGAAGGATCATGTGACACTGAAGACTGGAGTAATGATGCTGAAAATTAATCTGTGAAAATTATATACTGAACTATTAAAATAGATAAAAGTTATATTTGAAAAGTGAGCAATAAGCACAGCCTTCTTTCAAAAACATTTTTAAGAAATCTTACGAAACCCAAACTTTTGAGCTGCAGTGTGCATATCCTGTGCTAAGCTTAGGTCTAACGTGATCATGAGAATACTAAAGAAAAAGGACACAGGAAACCACAACAGCTGCAAATAGCTCACGCTAGGTTGAGAGAACAAATGAAGAGTTCAGATGCAAAAGCCTCTAAGTGCCATTGGAAATTTTCTTCTAAAATGATAATTTTTATCAAGCTTATATATTCAAGTTCAGTGATTTCACTTAAATGACAATTAATAGGTAATCCTCATTGCAATTTAAGTGAAATTACTGAACTTAAATATACAAGCTTGATAAAAATGATCATTCTAGAAGAAAATTTCAAATGGCACTTAGAGGCTTTTGCATCTGAACTCTTCAAATACAGTATGTAAATTTGGACATATTTCTGGTTTGAGACAAAAAAACAAAATATGTTCAGCTTACGTTTTGACCCTAAGGATGTCCTCTCTCTCGTTGCTTGTGCTGTTCCATGGGTAGAACCCCAGTAAGAACTTCCATACCTCCTTCCGCAGAGATGGAACAATGCCCTAGAAAAAGCAGAGAAGTTTTTATTTAATGGAAACTCCATTGGTTTGTGGCATGTAAGGAGGATTAAAAAAAGATCAGTGAAACATAGACACACCCCTCTAAACACCAACTCCTTGACCCTCTGTGGATCTGTGACACGGCCCTCTGGATCCAAAAACTGATCCCAATCATCCAACGGCTTTCCTCTTTTGACTTCTGGTCTGGGACCGAGCTCCGCTCCCTGGTGGAATATTTTAGCTTTTTCCCAGGTTTACACACTAAATCAACATTTATAGATAGACAGCAAGCATCCACTAAGACTCACGCAGGTAATGAGCTCAAAGCCTGGCTCCTCATCAGCTGGATGTGGGAAATGGGTGTCCTGAGGTGAACGGTTACTGTGGGGCGACTCTGGATGTCTAAGTGTTCCCCGGAAGAAGTTAGTCACTTTGGAGAAGCCCCCAAATGTAGTCGCATAAGGGTCCTGTATGAACCTCTGTAGATACAACCAATCAGATGGCATGTTTACAGGCCCGTGCTTATGGCTTTAGCCACACTAAAAACACAATAAATATGACTTACAGACACAAGGTCTGCACTGGTATCATCAAATAGGTGCAGCTCATCAAACGACTGCGACAGGGCCCCAGAGTCATGTGGGTATGCCAGGAAGAGCCTACCATCCATCGGGGACCTTAGACCAGAATGTGTCACATGAGTATGTTAATACTTAGGTACTAAAATGCAAAAGGGTTGTTTGCAAAAACATATATTAGGAAGGCACTCACGGGGCCAGTCTGATGTAACGCTGCATGGCTTTTAGCAGCTCTCTAGTGCCCCCTCGACGGAAATGCAGGGGTGGGAGAGGATCGCCCCCTCTGCTGGTCAGCACCAAGAAGTTTCTTCCCAGAGAGAAGCGAGCCCTCCGAAGAGAGTACAGCTCTGACAGGGGCAGAGAGAATGAGCCCCACTGACCTGCCAAAAGATGGAGGACATCAACTTTTAAAAGCCTGTTTATAATGCAAGTGTACATCATCGGACAAGTACCAGTTTAGCACAGTACCCGTTTCTCTGACCGGTGGAAGTTCCTGCCGTCTGTCCGGCTTGACTCTACTGATGACAGCCCAGTCTGGCTCATAGCCTGGGTCAAACTTAGTTTCCTCTTCCCCTCCTTCGCCATCCTTTCAAGAAACAGAATGTAATGAGAAACAGAGGTTTACATGGCATAGAATACCATTGAAAAGTTTTGAGTTGGAAAGATTTTTCCATGTTTTTGAGAGAAGTGTCTTATGCTCACCATGGCTGCATTTTTTTATTCGAAATACTGTAAATGAGCAGTAATACGGTGAAATATTACAACTTAAAGGAGTAGTTCACTTAAAAAAAAAAAACTTTTGCTGATAATTTACCCACCCCCATGTCATCCAAGATGTCCACATCTTTCTTTATTCAGTCGAAAAGAAATTAAGGTTTTTGATGAAAGAAAAATTTAATTTCCCACTCTGCTTTTGCTGGAAATACTCAGTAGAGCCTATCTTTTTTTTTTTATAAATATAATAAAACTAAAGACTTTTTGGAGATATGATGGATGCAATATTACTCTATAGGTTAACATAAGATTGACTGAAACTGAGTGCCCCCCCCCTCCCCTCCTTTAAACATGAAGTTCAATATTGACCTTTTTGACCAATACTGACTGCTCAGTCCATATGACAAGTGATCTTTGAACTTTGAAGAGTAAACTGGCACTGCATCGGAAATCGAAGACTTCCCTACTATATAATATGTGAAAAATTTCCGCCAACAGAGAAGTATGTCCAAATGCATCATATTCAAAAAACAGTAGGAGAAAATGACCTACTACTTTCGGCGAGATTCTGAAGAGCGCATTCAATAGATACTTTAATATCCCATGAGGCCACAGGAAATGATTTAAGAATGGAAGTGAAGCAATGCAATTGATGCTGGTAGGTCACGTGACAGTAACATGGCAGATGTAGTACGTCCGAATTTCATACATACTACCCACATTCATATTATAGACCATACTTTTTAACAGTTGCCAAGTTCAAATTCTTATGTAGTACCTACTCAGACGGTATGAGATTTCAGACACAGAGTGAGTGTTTCTGTGCTTGAGGAACACCTACATCCTCCTCTAGTCCTTCCTTTACCAACCTTTTTGGTGTAGAAGACAGCCGGAGCATTTCTCCCATCATCCTCAACAGGACTCCATTCTAGTGCCGGCTCTCCATCCTGTAAGAGTATAACCGTCACAACAGCATTTAAATACTCTCAGGTTTTGTAAATGTAGTTAAAGACAAAAGTATCTATTAATATATAACAACATTAAAAATATATTATATTATAATAAATATAAACATAATAAGCGTTTAATAATAACATTTGACAATCCTGATACTGTCTGTTGGTCATACCCGCTCAACTATCCGGATAAAGCCGGGAATGGTTGTGTCCTGATTGCTCCTCTTGGCATTGGTGTGGAGGTAAACTCCCTCCTTCTCAAAGATCAGCTGATGAATGACATAATATAATCACACGTTTACAGTAGGAATTCCAACAAAAGCGATAGATAGAAAAAAGATGTTAAGATACAATCCTACACTTTTGATCATATCAACAGCCCTAAACAGATTTAAATAATTTAAATGGTTGAACCCATTATAGAGAGTACATTTCCTAATATACTTAACTGGATTGATAATTCAGCGTGTTACAAATTATTTATTTCAGAAGTCAGATCAGCAACAGATAATAATCACAGGGAGAAAGTGGTAGGGTCAACTCAGCTAACTTATCGACAATATTGCTTTTCGTTATGAGCATATCTCTCCAGTTAACTGGTTTAACCAGTAACGTCGTTCAAAACATTTGCCTTGCTGAACGTGTTACCCAATGAGCGAAAGTGGTAATTGAAATCAGTCCATCATAAAGACATGACAGTGACTAAACCTTAAAGCTTGAACAGCGTCAGTCAGTCACCAGCCAGCCAGAGCTATCGCTAACTAGCTCCAGCTATGGAAAACTGTCTTATCCAGTGACAATAGATGCGTGAAAAGGTAAACTCAGTATATATCGTTTTGGGTAGTATAATGTCACATGTGATATTGTCGATCTAAACTTGAGGTTATTGACAAACACTATCACTACTCACCTTGTGACTCTCTTGTTTCGCCTCCATTCCTCCCCCTGTGTGTTCAAGTAGATCGACCAAAACAATCGCACTTCCGTTTTTTTTTCTAGATGACACCACCCACCTCATCATCAGCCAATCAGAGACTCAGAAATCATGACGTATCGTTGGCGCTGCACAGAGCCATGGCTCTGGCGCTGCAGTAAGAGCCACTAGTTTATTTGTGCGATGAGATTGTATTTAATTTTCTGTTTAAAAAATGGCGGCCTTAATTTTCTAGATTTCTCTACTTTAAATAATACCCATACATTTATGTTTGAAAAAACCTCATTTGTGGAATTTTATTCCTGGTTTTATTTTTGGCCTTTCCTTTTTACTAATGTGTATTTTTTCTATGTACAGTTCTGAAATGCACTTTCTGTAAAGCTGCTTTGAAACATTATGTACTGTGTAAAAGCACTCTACAAATACAGAGTATTTTTCTAATTTACTGCGGTGAACATGTGGAAACTATCAATAACAGTAGCTACATTAGCTAAGCTCTAACGTGATTGACTGATGTAACATAAACGTTGCTAAAACAAACGTTGCTGTTTAACGTTTCTTCTTTTTAATTATACTAATGTACTAAATAATAACAATATTTATAAAAACTCAAATGCATACGTAAACTCAGCCATGAACAATTTAAATATAAAATCTCTTCCAACAGCTTCGCTCTATGGTTAGTTCAGACTGGTGGTGATGGGTAGACAATGACAGTTGGTTGATTGTCGCTCTCCACTTCCTGTGAAGTGATGTATCGATGTTCCCTTCCCTATGCCGTTTGCAGTGCCCTGAACATGTTTGTTTCCTTGGGATTGGAATCACACTTAAGATAGTAAAATATCCTGTGAAGTCCACTTTGCAGTCCACTTGGAACACACCTTAGTTTTTGCAGTTTTTGCAACTGGCCCCTGGGTTTATGCTCATGCTATATTCTTAGTCAAGCCCAATTCTAGTCATCGTCTTGTTTTGTTTATCTGTATTTTGTTTAATAACTGCACTTGGGTTTAGTTGCAACTCTGTGGACTCGTATTACAATGACTGACTGCCATGCACTATGATGCTAATATAGTGAATTTTTGCTGATTAGCAAAGATTCATAGACAGTAAAAGAAATCACCAAAGTGACTGAAGGATTGCCGTAAAGCAGGTCTCTGGTTGCACGATGTGTATGACGTCATTGACATTTTAAAAGACTTTTTAAAGCAAATAAGTTGGCAAGCTGGGGACAGTTGTACTGTTAGAGGGGCCAGTTACAATGTATACATTTAGACCTTATTGTTGTCATATCATTTTCTGCACTGCACTGCAGGCATAAACAGGCAAAATACCATGTTTATAATCATCCGACAATGTATTTGCATTTCCATTATATTTTTACATTTGCATTACATATTCAGGATCAGTCACAGTAACTGTATTTTAATTTCCATTGTATGTTTTACATTTGCATATGAAGAGTTCAGATGCAAAAGCCTCTAAGTGCCATTTGAAATTTCAGTGAGGTTGTATACAACTGTTGGCTATAAGTTACAGACACTCATGAAAAACTGATGCTAATTATCTGGGAAGCATTCCCTAAGATCAGTCAAGTTGTCATTGTTTTTGTCAAACAAGTTGTGAATTTGTTGTAACATTAAAACAGGAGATCATGACTTACTCTGTGCTCTCTATGATGCTCGGAGTGGTTAGTTTCGTCTGTGGGTGAACGGAACTTTCGGAAGATGTTGTAGCAGAATCACGTGAACAATTCCAGGATATGCTTTTTTTTCCCATTGGTTGTTGCATTAAATCTTTCTCAGATACAATAGTGCTCTTTTCTGATTGGCTATTGTGCAGCACCTTTCTTTTTCTTTTTTTTTTTCTTTTTTTTTGATTGGCTGATAAGTGGGTGAACTGGGCCAACTGCTGAACTCCGGGGGGGGGGGGGTACCACACAAGGGGGCCCAAGCTTGCTGTCACAGGGGCACTGCCGCGCCCCCATCAATTCTCTTTGGTGAAAACTACAAATTGATTGTGCCACTATGCATGTTAAATTAGTAGGCTAAACCCATAGTCTGTGCCAAAAGCATTACTGCACATTGAGTCAAGTAAATCATTATACATCGTTCATTATCAGCTTCCTTCAATGTCACACCTGTCCTGCTCTCTTATTTGTACTTTCTGCACATTACCTCTGCAAATGTGTTGACCATAGACTGTAGTGTTGACGCATGATCTCGCTCCGAATGTTGCCATGTCCACTCATAACGCGTATTCTGGGGATTGTTCTTTGCGTTTTCAGATGAATGAGCAGTAGAGGATGCGTTTTGGGGGGGCTTATGGGCTATATGCACGCGTAAGTTCCTCATTTGACTCAAGGATGCTCGTCCATTTCCGGTTGTGGAGATTAAAGCGGAGGAACACCGAGGAACACCAAAATGTACTGTCCTCCCGTCTTTGAAACGAAATGTACATACGTTTAGATGTAATTTTATATATAGACCATTTCACAAGATGTAAACAACACTGGTCCAGAAGCACTTCTGTTTCAGTTTGTAACGGTTTTCTTTATTTCACATGTAAAGAAAACATCTTAAAGATATTTGTTTAACTTTTTGATTCAGTTTTAAATGTTCTGTTGGTTGTATTTTATCCCAGCTTTTATGTAGTGTTAAAAAACTGAAACAGGAAGTGCTTCTGGACCAGTGTTGTTTACATCTTGTGAAATGGTCTATATGTTTTAATATAATTTTAAAAAGAAGCATTTAAACACAATGAGGGGTGTCTTGTTGTGACTAAAGTTTCTTTAGTATAACCATGGAGTATAAAATTCAATATAAATTCCCGGTATACATAGTTCCCACATGACGTCACAACATACGGGCATTTGCCGACCCGGCGCCATTGCTTAGGGCAAAACATAAGAAGAAGCAATACGAGTTGAACGAAGTGAAATGAGTTTCGTGCTATAAAGTGAAAATGGTCATCTCCTGCTGAGTCAATGGATGATAAAATCGTGCCGGAGGTTCAGTTAAATCGGGATTTTACACTATACCCGTCATTAGACTCCATATGGATGTAAGAAGACTAAGCTTTTGTCCGAACAACGACGGAGATTATGGCTGGCGAGCATAAACAGGAAAGAAACTCACTCAAAACACCCAAGAATTTGTTTGACAAAAGCACAATGTTGTGTTTTATTGCGAGTGTAAATAAATATAAGTTAACAGGTTGCAGTTTGAATAATGTCCTGTATGAACAAAATGACGAGGTATTAAAAACATACAAAACAACATTGTTTCCACTGTTTGATCTCACATTCCAGCATTGCAATCTCAGATTATGTCCCTAAAGATCCCGCGTATAATGTAGTTCCTCATTTATTACATTAATTAAATTGCACGCGAGTTATTATTTTAATATTCATGCACCGAACCATGACGCCCGCAAGTACATGCATATTACAGAAATCACCGGTGACTGGGGAACATAGGAATTAAGTTGTGCAGGCTATGGCTTTTTAATAGACAGATTAGCATCATGCTACTTCGCTATGATGACTTAAGTTACTTTTCCATTGATTGCACTTGAGCAAACGTCACCAAACCAACCCCACGTCAATCTGATCGTACACCTCCAGTGATTTCCAGGCTTGGAATTGCTCACATGTGTAAAAACTCCTCACCAATACCAGATAATTGTACACATGAAAATACTGTATCTGAGGCAAAGTTGCATAATCGTTGCTCAGTGCTTCTTTTGTTGCATAAGGATACACAACATTTATGAATGAAATTTTCGCATTGTACCTCTCTATGTCTTCTTTTAATAGTCTCTTTATAATCTATTAAACTTTGTCTTTTCATGATTTGCATAACAATATAAACAGACATAAATATTTGTTTGTAAAACGACATTCTCTGATAAAACGTTGTAAACGCCTATGTAAACACAGCGGTTTTGCCCTCAAAGATGGCGTCTCCGGGGAGGTCACGTGACAATTTTTTTGCCTGTGGGAACTATGTATTGCATTGGACTCTACGATCGACGGAAGAGAGCCCATTCCCAGAAGGTCCGTCGAAAAGTATATGGACAAATACCGTTATAAATTTAACAATTAATACAATTTTAAAAATGAAGATGAATAAATGATAAATACATAGTTTAAATAAAAGGCTACATTATAGGCATATATATATATAGTGAGTAAAAAAAATAATAATCATGTCATCGTCATGTATTAGAAACTCATGCGTTTTGTGTTTTCTATGCTAACTGACCAAAAAAGAACGCATGGAAAATAAATAGGTCGCTTATTTTGTGCATGTTTTTCAGACCACTTGTGTGTTTCTCATGCGCAATCTGGCAACACTGTTCTGCTCCTACTGTAAACAGCGCTGTGCGCGTCGCTGCACTGGAGTCTAGGGGAGAGAGAGAGATAGGCACAGGGGTAATACAGGCTCCGAACAAAGAGGGCTGAATAAAGTTGGAAGTAAAGGACGATTGTGACAGAGGCTGGAGGATATTAAGGGGGTAAGTCAACTAATTGTATTTCTTTCCTCGAAGCAACCCGATTGATTATGCAAAACGTTTAAATCGATTTTTAGCTGCATTGCTAACGCTGGAACGCACTGGCCTGTCTGTGTATTTCACTTGGCCACTTACCAGTGAACTAATCAACAAGCTCAACATCAGATAATGTCGTAAAGCTAATACCCCGCTGTTTAGTCGTAGATTTTGGCAGTTACATATTATAGCGGACAGTGACAAACAAACAAACGAAAGCAGCAAAAATGATAGTTGGCTGTACGTGATGTTGTCCAGAAAATGCGAGAGATAGACAAGTCTGCTGCACAACAGGCCTCGAAAATGATTTTTAACGTTTCACAAAGACTGATCCTCGTTTAAACGAGAAAGTCCCAAATAGACGTGTACGTGTGCTACATTTGCGAGTGAATGGAGGCGTAACGTTACCTTTAAAGTGAGTGGGGGGGGGAGGTTGTGGCACAGCATTTGATGACCCAATTCGAAATACAAATGCATGTCTATTTTGCCTAAAAAAATCATAATTATATATTTTTATTGCATGTTTCATTAATGCATATTATTTTTTTCCTTGCCTAGGTAACATCAGCAAGTGGTGGTGTTCTCCCATCTCTCCCCTAGTTCTCTCATGCTCGCAGACACAGTCACCCATTTCAAATGTGCCTCTTCTAACTGTCCCGTTTGCATCAATTAAACCAAATTCTCATTACCAAAGAGTTGTTACCACAAAAACACATTTCATAAACACACACACACCAGCATATCAGCATTCCAAAACAACAAATTCCAAAAACCTTTCAATAGAGCCATAGGTAGTTGTATAAACGCATCATGGCCTCTGTCACCAAATCCTCTCACCCCGAGATCCCTGATAATCACAAGGAGAGCTGGCTGGTGCTGCTTGCTGCCGCTGAGGCTTACAGCCAGACGTCCGGTTGTGATTTGGCTATTTTGACCGCGTATAAAAAGTTCCGTCCCTCCGGGATCGAAGTGGAAGGAACGAGGAATAACGACGGGGGAGGATCTTCCGGAAGCAGAAAGTTTGATTATGCCTATCACGTTTGGGGACAAGGGGCACTGGCTGAGTCGTCACGGCGATACATGGATGACATCGCCGTTCTGCACTCCACCACTGCACTGACGGCACAGAGACACAAACGTCTGAATACAGTGGAGGGAGGAGCCAAACTGGGCTTGGATGTGCCATCTGACAGGCTGGTGAGTGGTGATTCGTTACTGCTGGGGGAGAGGGGACACCTTGATCGCAACACCTCATGACTTTCTGTCTTCTTTCCAAAGAGCTTGACTGGAGAAGGAGTTGGGACAGTTAGTCCCAACATGAGGCTCTATTCTCAGAGCTACCCGTCCATCTACAGCTCAGCTGCTCCCATTGGCCAGCCAGGTGGTCAGCATGGAGAGCGTGAAAGGGAGAAAGCGGCGATGGAGGAACGTGAGAAGGCAAGAGACAGGAAGGAAACTGTGGACTTAGAGGAAGAGGAGGAGGATGATGATGATGATGATGAAGAGGAGGAGGAGGAAGAAGAAGAAGATTTGGATGGAAGGAGACGTAACCTGAATGAATCGGCAGGTAAGTTCACCTGTTGATGAGATGGTGTTTGTCACCTTTAGGTCCGTTGTGAATTCAAATTCAACTCTATTTCTCAGGTGTCTTCTCAATGGATGAGGATTCTCTGTCCCGGGACTGTGAGCCCTTCTTTGAGTCAGATGGGGAGGAGGAGAGCACTGATGGTGAAATATTATTATTATTATTATTGTTATTATATATATACGTATATATATATATATTTTTATGGGGATGTACCAAATACTGACAAAAGCCAAAAATAACGTTCATGTTATGAAATGACATTACAACATTATAATATGCAGCATTAAATATAGATTTGTTATTTAATTATTAGTTTTTTAACTTTAAGAGGATGTTAGAAGGTCATCTAAATGTAAAGATAGGGGATACACTACTGTTCAAAAGTTTGGTGTCAGTACTTTTGTTTTTAAAAGAAAATAATATTTTTATTTCGCAAGGACATGTTAAATTGATCAAAAGACATTGATAATGTTACAGAAAATTTCCCTTTCAAATAAATGCTTTTGTTTTGATCTTTTTATTCATCAAAGAATCCTGAATACACATGTATCACAGTTTCCACAAAAAATATTAAACTGTTTTCATAATTAAATAAGAACAAGAAAAGTTTAACCTGCAAATCCGCATTTTGTAATAATTTCTGAAGGATAATGTGACACTGAAGACGATTTCAGGTGCTGAAAATTCAGCTTTACCATCACAGGAATAAATTACTTTTAAAAATATATTAAAATAGAAAACCGTGATTGAAAGCAGTAACCACAATTGTATTATTTCACAATATTACTGTTCTTACTGTATTTTTGATCAAATAAACGCAGTCTTGTGCATAGGAGACTTATGATCTCTAATATCGGCTATGTTACCAATACACATTCATTCATTAAAATCCTTATTCTTTGATCACGAGCAATTGGTAATATCATTGAAAGTATGGAAACCCTGTGTGAGAAACTGAGTAAATATATAATGACTCTCCATGGTTTAAGTGCTTTTCAAAGGGATCAATATCTGATTTGTGTCTGACACTGGAACATAAATGTGTTTTTATTGCTGTTCATGTATTTATATCTGTTTTTATTGCTGTCAGGCTCTCTAAGTGAAGAAGCCCCTCCCCCTCCCCGTGGCTTGGCAATGGGTCACCTGGCATCTCGCTCGTCTAACCCTATGGCAATGGCTCGTTCACTGCCTGTGTCTGTACCTGTGTGGGGCTACAGGAACAACCATGCACATCAGGGTGACTCCCATAGTGGAGAACGGGTCAGTCACACAGCACTTCATGCATGCCCTCATCTACATACACTTCTTCTATGTTTTTTTTTTTTTTTTTTTTTGTAGTTGTTATTTTGTTCTTTTGATGTGTGCACTTTTAATACAAAATATTTGTTAAATTGTTGGTAGGAAAATTATGCCACCAAAATCGTTTGGCCAATATGGTATGTGTAATGCGATGCATTTCATACAAAATAGGAAAATGATGCAGAAGCAAATGTATATTGCCAATATACACTACCTTTCAAAAATTGAGGATTGGTAAAATTCTTTTAATGTTTTTGAAAGAAATATCTTATATGTATCAAGACTGCATTTATTTAATCAAGAATACAGTGAAAACAGTACTATTGTGAAATATTATTAGAAATTAAAAGAACTTCTATTTTAATAGGTTTTATATGAAATGTTGAAAACAATTGTGCTGCTTAAAGGGTTAGTTCACCCAAAAATTAAAATTCTCACCCTCATGTTGTTCCAACCCCTTAACTCTTTCCCCGCCAGCGTTTTAAAAAAAAGTTGCCAGCCACCGCCAGGGTTTTTGACGATTTTCGCTAAATTTGAATGCCCCGCTGAATATTTTCTTCCATGAATATATGAAGATGATATATATAAAAATAAAGATCTGAGCCTCTGCTTTTAGGCAAAAAAAACGTTTTTATTTTATCTTCATCTGTTCTTTTTTTATTGCCTCTTGAACAGAGGTAGGTTTTGTCAAAAACACAACATTTTGGACAAAAAACTGAGAAAAAGGTATTTTTATCAAACAAGTGCATTTAAAAGCAGAATACATTCAGATGTTGTTTCCTTCATATATAAAACTTTCCAAAATAAATTAAAAACATAAAATAAATGTAAAATATATCAAATTTCCCAGGATGTAAGGGAAATGTAACTTTTGCAATAAAACTTCTGCCTCTGCCTCTCTGTGTTCTACCTGTGAATAATGAATAATTGGAATTACAATAAACAGGCCTAGACACACACACACACACACACACATACACACAAATACATATTACAATGTGGTAAATGTGCACAAAGAGAGAAATAATTTGACAATTACACCTTCATATTTAGACAGCCACACATAAATGCCTGCACACACACATACATAATATAGTGTCATAATATTATACGATCTATCTGCGGCACGTCCATGGCTAGAACTTTCTGTGACAACATGTGCATCTCTCTCACTGACTACTTCGTCCCGATCAGATTCAGAATTATCAAATAAAGAGTGATCGGACTCCGAGTCCATTAACCTCCAGTACTTCAGCCATATACCTCTGCATTGTCTGTCTGATACATTCTCACTACTCCACTGTTTGAGACGATTGCAATCTGTTTCTCTGATCAAAGAGTTGCGCAATCATTCAGGACATGCGCGCGGGTCTTCCTTACCGTATACCACCTAAAACACGGATACCCGGAAAATTCCGTGTTTGGCGCAGATGCGTTTTTTCATTAAACACGGAAAATTCCGTGTTTGGCGGGGAAAGACTTAAGACTTTTGTTTATCTTCGGAACACAAATTAATATTAATATTTATATTTATATATATATATATTTTTTTAATTAATATTTTTTTATTAAATCTGAGAGATTTATCACTCTTCCACAGGCTGCCAGGTAATTGCATCTGCCGGCCCAGAAAGTTAGTATAGACATCGTTAAAATAGTGCAAGTGCTCAACCTTAAAGGATTAGTTCACTTTTGAAAAAACTTTTGCTGATAATTTACTCACCCCCATGTCATCCAAGATATCCATGTCATTCTTTCTTCAGTCGAAAAGAAATGAAGGTTTTTGATGAAAACATTCCAGGATTTTCTCCATATTGGACTTCAATGGGAACCAAACGGTTCAAAGACAGTTTCAGTGCAAACTACAAACTGTTCAAAGGGCTTTAAACGATTTCAGACGATGAATAAGGGTCTTATCAAGCAAAACGAGCGCTCGTTAAAAAAACAACAAAAAAAACAAAGTTTAACTTTTATAAGCTCAAATGGTCGCCTTCATTTCTTTTCGACTGAAGAAAGAATGACATGGATATCTTGGATGACATGGGGGTGAGTAAATGATCAGCAAACGTTTTTTTAAAAGTGAACTAAGTTTAAGTTTATCAAGCGATGAGAATACTTTTTGTCCAAAAAATAAAACAAAAACAAAAATATCGACTTTATTCAGCTATTCTCTTTATTTAAATAAAAACTGTATTTAAATACATTCTGGGGTTGAATCTATGTACTAAACTAAAACGGGTGCAATATTATTGTACTGTATTATTGACCTAATTATGGATATAATGCTTTGTTGCCAAGTCCTTTCTGACTACCACTCTTGCTGACATTTGGTTATTTTGTAGATAATGTTTATGTCACTTCTTATAATTTTGTCATATATAAACTCTTACATATTGTGTTCAGCTTGATTAAAAGGACTCTTTTATTTCAGGTGGGCTGTGCTGATCTGGACCACATAGCTGCCAGTATGAAAGCCCTACTGGTTCCAGGGGCTACAGACGGAACGGAGATGTTTGGAGCACTGCCACGACCTCGCCTTAATACTGGCGACTTCTCTCTTAAGCACTGAGAGAAGACCAACGTGTGTATGTATGTTTGAGCCTGCTTGAGAACGAGCCGTGAGCTTGTTTGTGTGTGAAAGTGATTTGAACAGAACTGGAGAGTTTAAAAGACAGACACAAGGTTTGATGGATGTTTTTAGCAGATGTTGCCAAATTTGAAGCTTATCCTGCATATCATTAGTATTTCTATGGCGTTGAAAGTGGCAAAACCTTTACCAAACCTTCATATCTGCCGCAGAAGGAGGAGGGTTTAATTAGCATGTCTTAATTGGAGAATTTCTTCTGGCTTTGACCGGATGGTTTTGGCAGACTTTTGTGCATTTCATTCAGAAACACTAACAGAACAAATGTCATAACTTCGTTACATTACTAATCGTGCCCTGTAACTGTCCTCTGCAGTGTGGGATTTACTGATAGTATATGAGCCTATTCACATACTGAGACACTCGCACATCCATCACCACAGAAGCATTGTACATTAGCAAACACTACATGTTCTTGGAAATATAGACTACTGTGAATTCAGTAAAGTATATTCAATGGCAGGATTGCCAAAGCTGACTAGATGTTAATGTGAATGCTTGCAAATGATGTCATTCTCTGCTTGTGTGGACTCACTTTTATTTTTGATAGTCCTGAAGACGTTCTATAAATCAATGCTTTGTGAAGCAAAAGGACAATGAGAGGACAAAGCTTTGAAAAAAAAAAAACCCCACCAATGTTTGGGATTTTTCACCCAGAAATGACTTGTTTCTGCATTATAACTGATTAATGTGCTGATAATGGCTATGAATGCAGGAACATAAATTGTATAATTGTTGATTAGTTTGATAACTTCTCTAAAAATGTTGCTAGACTGAAGGATGTGTCAAATATGAGGGTTTACAACACTACAGATGTCAACCAGCTGTGTTCATCTTAAACATTTCACAACTGTTCAATGGTTAAGTAAATCCGTTTTGAATAAAAGTTATTTGTTGTTGAAACCTGTTGCCTTTTTTGTCTTATTTTCCTCTAAAAGTTTTTGTCTTGGTGTGGTTGAGTACGCTGAAGTCTGAATGAAAAAACAGCAACTCTCTGAGGAAGATATGCTTCTGGTGCCCAGCAGAGGGCGGTGTTGGCTTTTTCATGTAGTGACAAAGCCATTCATCTTAAAAGGGACAGTTCACTCCCCAAAAATTAAATTCATTAGTTACTCATCATGTTGTTCCAAACCCATAAGACTTCTGCAAGATATTTTTTGATGAAATCTTAGCGTTTTTTCTGTCCCTCCATTGACGGCTACACAACTACCACATCATATTGACACTTCAAAAGGTAAAAAAAGATCGTTAAATCAGTCCATATGAATTGAGTGGTTTATTCCAATATTTTCTGCAGACTCACTCGATCGCAATATGATGAACAGATTAAATTAGGCAATCCCGTTCCCACTTCAAATGTCAGTCCCATTCATCGCAATGGTAGTTGCTTGACAGTTCTTTAAGCAAATGTAAAAAATAAATGTGACATAAATGTGTAAATTACTCTATGTATGTTCTTGTGGCTGGTGATACCTCAAGCACACATACATAGAGAAATATTGTTTTTTCTATCAAAAATACATTTTGAATGTCCATCAATGGATGAAAATTATTTGTGGTTCCACATGGTTAATTTACAGCATCTACACTCTACACTCACTGCTGGGTTGATTTAACCCAATTTTGGGTATAATATGGTCGAACACAGCCATTGGGTTACATTTTTAAATTAATTTTTTAACCCAATGGCTGGGTTTGTCCCTATTTTACAGAACAACCCAGCATTTTTAGAGTGTACAAGCAGGGGTTAACTGGGTCAGGCTACCTGGTTTTAATGACATGTCAGCAATAAAAACAACACACCACTCATATAGAACACAAATTAGTATTATTTTGCACTGGTTTATTAGTGCACAGAAATAAATATTCACTACAGTATCTGCATTTGTCACATGGAATATAAAATGAAAACAGTGACTATTCAAAATCATTCATATAAAGATTACTGCAACACCAATTTACTGGTTAAAGTAATATATTATGAGGATGCACACTTTTGAACCAACCAGGTTTAGAATGCAAGTCTCCATTTACAGTTTCATTTTGTTATTGTAGTTAGAGACCTTTTTTTTTTTTTTGCTTCTGACTCTCCCTACCAATAGAATTTTCCTGCATCCTCTTCTTTTCCTTACATCACCCTTACAACAGGGAAAAAACAGTCTCTAACTACAATAATTCTTCCAACCCCTCCTTCTCTTCAGGTATCCCCCTCTTTACTGGTCCTTCTTTCGGATCCAGCAGTAGGAGTTCCTGCCCACCCAGAAACCAGGGAAGAGCTTCTCATTTACTTTGGATGCAAATCGATGAACCAGTTTGACCTCCTTGGAGCCGTTCTCTCCCTCTTCAACAAGGTAAAACTTGATGATGCCAGCTGGCTGGTCAGCATAGATGCCGATGATGGGGCAGAGAGGAGCCTGGATTTCTGTGTTCTCTCCATTGTGCCAGACATGGTAGCAGGATCCGGCCCAGCCAGCACCCCATGAAAGGTCATTCTCTCCCAGGCCACATGAGCCATCCTTAGCTTTTCTCCCTGCGCTTTCACACGCTGCCCCGATCACCACCCAGCCCTCATATTCCACCTCCCAGTACCCACGATTGTCCAGAAGACCCTCCTTACACAGCACCTTCAGGAGGATAGTCAGTTGTGAAAGTCAGTTATGTGCTTACTACATGTTGACCATGACAGTCTTACAGATTACATTCTGTCATCATTTAGTTACCCTCATGTCATTCTAAACCCATATCTTCTGTTGAACTTTGAGAACTGGATCAGTTTGATTTGCAAACAGATCATTCAGACTCGACCAGAAAGTTTAAAAGCTTGAATTTTGAGAGTTTTCAATTTGAAGGATATTTTAAGTTTAAAGTATAAAGCTGAAATTTTGAAGGTTTTGAAAGCAGTACAGAAGATAGATAGATAGATAGATAGATAGATAGATAGATAGATAGATAGATAGATAGATAGATAGATAGATAGATAGATAGATAGATAGATAGATAGATAGATAGACTTACTGCATATTGCTAGCAGGAATTAGCATGTTGCTATCATGTTTTAGCATGTAAGATAGTTGCTAACTTTTGCTAGTGATAGAAATTTGGTGGTTTATAAATATTCTATTAGAGTTTTTGTATAAAAGTTTTGTCCCCCTGAATGCAGGTCTATGGGACTTTTCCTGGTTTTGATCGTCTGCTAGACGAAATTCATTTCATTTAGAAAAGAAATGCAGAACCGTAAGTCAGATCAGTTAGAAAAGATTCAGAAGCTTGAACTGAGTTAACTATAAGTATGAGTTGACCTGAATAACTATAACATAAAACAATATGAGGTTTTGATTTCTTATGTCATCATTTTGACTAGTTTTCTCACGAATTGGTATCTTTATGTCATAATTGTCTTTAAGTCATGTTTTTGTTGATCAATGTTTATGTGAATAAGCACTTCAATTAAATCTGATCAAATCATATTTAATCAAAGCATAAATAAAAAAGACAGTACTAAAAGACTGTATATCCATGAGAGGATATAAAATGGATTTTTGATATTATACTACAGATTGGAACAACAACAGCAACAAAAATAGAGACAGATAGAGGAGACTGGCTTTACATACCTGTGGTGAATGTTCATATCTCTCTGGTCTGTCCAGAACAGGACACACTTCCTCTGACATTCGTGAGACTTTGGTCCCACCTTCTGAGAGCCACAACATTTTCTGAGCAGTTCTGTCATCCAGAGAAAGATTTATCCAGTCTGAGAGAGAAATAACATTTCAGAGGACAAGCAGCTATAAACTTACAAAACAGAACCATATAAAAGGACTGTCCCATGCTGATGCGTACACTTCATCAGCTCAGCTCTAGTATTGGGCTCGGTGATGTTGGGCTCATACGGTGGTGCCTTTGCTGTGATGGAAGGGAGAAGAAAGAGAACAAGGTCATTATATTTTTTACCACGACTGCACAATCCTATTTGAATGTCAGCTGTCTAATGGTGGCTCAGGCTTCAGGCGATCTCCATTGTATTATTATCCACTCCCATTAACACTATTAAGAGAGGTGTAAAGACAACAGCTGTCTTTGTAGGACTGCATGGTTCACAAGTACCTGCATGATTTGCTTCTTTTCTTGATCCTTTTCTTCCTGTAGGAGTGAAAATTGACATAAATTAACATCAGGGTTAACTTCAAACCACTTTAAATGAAGCAATGGGCAGTTTTAGGATTACACTGACACTACACAAGCATTCGATCTTCCATTTCATACATTGCTTTTCTGATCCCCCTTCCTTACCTCTCGCGTGCAATGTATCACCCTATGGTATGCCATTCATCTTCCCCCACTGTTGTTAGCACTGCATCATATAGTTTACCCATGCCTGTCAGGGTTTATGTTACATCTAAAGAGCATGCTAGGCCTAAACTTACATTCACCATGGACACACATCATAGGCTCTGACAGCAGTTTCTAAGAATACTTAATTTCCATGGTGTTATTTATTGGCATGTTCATGTCCAGCACTGGGCTTGAAGGTTTAACACTTTTCTCGCTGTTGTTGATTTTCACAAGCACCTTCTCAGAAAACCATCTGCGGTCCTCTGGCTCATGCATTAGTGCTCCCACATTGTTGCCTTCTTTTGTTAATGTCACATTAACATTAGTTGCTCCCTCCCTTCGGTTATCATATTGCTCAGTGGTATTAAAGGGGAACTCCGGCGAACAATGAACCTTTGGTCTAATAAAACATCGGTACCTAGTCAATTGTTCTCTGAGTTTTGTTTTCATGATAATCGAATGTAAAGAGTTTTATCTCTAAAAACTGTTTAGCGTATAATTCTAGTAATGGGGGCATTGACTAAGTAAAAAGAAATCGCTAGTTTATACCACTAACAAGGCTCAAAATAGCCCCACACTAACGCAGTAACATAATGAGGGTCCATACATGCAAAACGAAGCATTGAGAACTTTGTAAGTGTACAGACCGTTTAATAAGAAGATACTATATAAAGACAGTTCACTTCGTGTATACAGACAGGAGCCATCTTAAAAAATAGTCTCGATAAGTCGATCCCCGAACGCTGTTCATACAGTTCAGAAGTTCGTTGAACTTCATAGAGTTCAGATCACTCAGCAAGGCGTTCGGGGATCAACTTATCGAGACTATTTTTTAAGATAGCTCCTGTCTGTATACGCGAAGTGAACTGTCTTCATAAAGTATCTTCTTATTAAACGGTCTGTACACTTACAAAGTTCTCAATTCTTCGTTTTGCATGTATGGAGCCTCATTATGTTACTGCGTTAGTGTGGGGCTATTTTGAGCCTTGTTAGTGGTATAAACTAGCGATTTCTTTTTACTTTCTGCCCCCATTACTAGCATTATACGCTAAACAGTTTTTAGAGATAAAACTCTTTACATTCGATAATCATGAAAACAAATCTCAGAGAACGGTTGACTATGTACCGATGTTTTATTAGACCAAAGGTTCATTGTTCGCCGGAGTTCTCCTTTAAGCGTATTAGTTCAACTTGTTTGTCAATTTAAGTGTAAAGTGCCTGAGGAGGAGAAGGTCACTGTAACAATGAATTGTACAACTAGATTTCTAGTGTCCTAAAAAAAGAGCAATGTAGTGGTTAAAACCGAAAGGTTGCTGGTTTGAGAGGCAATTCTCTTTTTCTATGGTTATATTTTGGTTTTTTATTGCTTTATTGGACTGGACAGAGATAAGAGAGGAAACCACATAGTGGAGCAAGTGGCAAGGGATCAGCAAAGGATCTTGAGCTGGGAATCGAATTCGGTTCTGTGGAGTTGCAGTTGCATTGTATATCAGAGCACTGACCTCAAGGTTATCAACTCCGACAAAGATAATTTTTCTCCTTTTTTTCAGTAAAATTTTTACAAATTCTTAACAGAGGATAAATTTACTTGACGAGCAAGACTGTGTATTATATTTTCAGAGAATGTATCTTTATAGTATTGCACTTTTACCACAAATATATATATATATATATATATATATATATAGGCCTATATATGTTAAAATATTTGGGCAAAATACAAATGTGTATACATATTGCTTGCTTCTCAAATAAATGAATCTTATTTTAAAGCTACACTGTGTAACTCTTTTAGTTTATTCTTAGCTAAAAACGCTTAGTTCTTTCAAAAATATATGTGCTCATTAATGTATATTTACTTCGTTCAAGTAATAAAGTATTCTAAGTGTACAACATGCCGTTCAAAATACATACGGGTAAGGGGTTCTTGGTCGCCATGTTGCCCCTCCATCTTGAAAGTACATTAGCCAAAGAGGGACATACCCGTTAATTCAAGCTTCGCCTTTCGCGTTTACGTTTGAGTTAACACTCATGAACGAGGTCAAACTGGAAGCCTTGTTAATCTTGCACTACACTGGCCACCGTAGGAGTTAAAACAAAATCGGAATTGAGAGGAACAGAAACTAATATTCACTGGATGGTCTTCTACCTTTTCACCGGCTAGATGGGGTAAAAATCACACAGTGTAGCTTTAAGGTATATTTTTAGAAATCTTTCAAGGTTTTTAAATATGTTAGTGCTATATCGCTAGATCAAAAGACTAACACTTTAACGCTTTATTTTACTGTGTCCTTGTTACACATTACATGTAGTTACTGTAATAATAACTATATATGCATATAATTACAACCAAATCCCAACCCTATAGTAAGTATGTGTAGTTAATTATTATTACTCAGTACTTAAATGTATATTTGCACTGTAACATGGACACCTTAAAATAAAATGTAACCATGTCATATTTTCAGTGTAGGGTTCTGCTGTCGGCTGATTAAAAAAAAAAGCCTGAAAGTGAAACCTTGCAGAATTTTTGTCTCACTTTCAGTGAAATCAGATATCCCCATCAGAGGTGACTGGCATCACTATGGATCTTCGTGACAGCGTGCAGCCCTAAATGATTGGGTCAGCTGTGTTCCAATGCATACAGGACAGCGACTTCTGTACACCTGTTCAGATCCCCCACCACTGTTTGTGATCTTGGTGACAATCACTGAAAACAGATCATCATCGCCAAGCACCAACATTATAATCTTTGATCAACCTTCAATTCTTTTATATGTTATACATCTCGAAGACACACATGCTCTATGCACATCATGACAAGCAGGCCCTTGAGGCCATCAAGTAATTATGAGATACAAGCTCGATCAAATGGAGGGTGATAATGAAAAATGGTGGTGCAGTCATTAATCTTTACTAGAGTTTAACACATGAAATGAAATCTTAGAAATAATCCAGGTGCACAAAAAAAAATATCATTAATACCTTTGGGCTTAAACACAGGCAGTTATAGAGGAATGGATGGTAGAGGAACGAAGGGAACGGAGGTGGTAAGGGATCAGGGCCAGAGATTAGCAACTGCTGCTGACAGGTCACTCCATCAGTCAGCCTGTTTCACCCTCTCTTCGGGACCTCTCCCTTATAGGGGCTGGTATGGAGGGACTCAGAAAGAACAAGAGGGAGGGGTCGAGCAGAACAGCCAGCATACTGTACTATAACCATGGTCATGAAGCAGACCTCCAAAATAAAACAAGTCAGAAAGTCTCGGTGAGTCTCTGTTCACGCGATTTAAAGACGCACTGACAGCTCTTCAAGTTAGGGGTTTCTCCCTGGTGTGTTTTTCCCTTTTCACACCATTCTTTGTAAACCCTAGAAATGGTTGTGCGTGAAAATCCCAGTAACTGAGCAGATTGTGAAATATCAGACTGGCCCGTCTAGCACCAACAACCATGTCACGCTCAAAATTGCTTAAATCACCCTTCTTTCCCATTCTGACATTCAGTTTGGAGTTCAGGAGATTGTCTCGACCAGGACCACACCCCTAAATGCATTGAAGCAACTGCCATGTGATTGGTTGATTAGATAATTACATTAAAGAGAAATTGAACAGGTGTTCCTAATAATCCTTTAGGTGAGTGTACCGTATATTTAAGTCAGAATTAGGCTATTGCACTCCTGTTGCGCTCGTTTAATGTGAAGTTTAGCAGCAAAATGGAAATACTTGCACAACTTTCCAACATTTACAGATTTAGAATATACCTCTAAAATGTAAGTTTTGCACAGAGGAAAACATCATATCTCAAATGCATAGAACAGCTCAAAATATGTGCTGTGTGCTGTGGTGGATCGATTTGATCCATGATTGACCTCTAGGGCTGCTTAGGCCCCGTCCACACTACTGCGTTTTCGTTTAAAAACGGAGAATTAAAACGAATACAATCTCTGTCCACATTTATCTGCGTATTAGAAATGATCTCCGTCCACATTAAAACGACTGAAAACGTGGATCACGTGACCATTCACCAACACTGGGCATGCGCGTGCCGGTGTAAACAGTGGTTGGCGAATCAGGGAAGGATACGTCATGATTGATAACACTCAATCATAGAGCCGAGCGTCAGCCCCTGCGTCAGCGTTTCTGATGATTGGGGGCGGTAATATTATGATAAGATCCTCTTCCTACGTCAGAAAGGGAACAAAATCTGATTGGCTATTTTTTTTTGACATGCTTCCAGAGAAAGGCTTACCAACACAAAGATACTGGGTTGTCACTTTTCACGTTTTCTGTGTTCGTAGAAGCACTGGGGTCCGGATTATAGCACTTGAACACGGAAAAGGTCAGATTTTCATGATATGTCCTAATTAACTCTAAAAACATAATGCAATGCATAATTAAAAATTTGGGTAAAATGTGAAAAATCAATACCTAATAATATCAATTCGCTTCGTACATATATCGCTTTTATCGATTTATAAGGAAGGGGGAATCTCCTCAACCAATCTCCTCGGTTTAACATTTCATCTGAAGGACAGTGCTTTTTGACAGTAGAGTGTCCCCATCACTGTACTGTAGTGTTAGGGCCCACACAGACCACAGATGAATGCCCCCTGCTGGCCTCACTAGCACCTCTTCCAGCAGCAGGAGGTCCCATCCAGGGCAGGCCATCAGCCATATCACCCTAAATCTATTTTATTTATTTTTTTAAAAAGACTGTTTTAATTTTTTTTAATTATTACATATATATTGTAGATAAAAACAATACATTGTAGTAAAATATTAATAATTTATTGAGCTTTATGCTTATCAATACATTTTTTTGTTACATGTATACAAACATAATTCAAGATTATATTAAAAAAATTAAATGTCTTACAAAAATAGTGCTTCTCAAGTAAATGTATTACATATACGTATATATATATATATATATATATATATATGAAGAGTTCAGATGCAAAAGCCTCTAAGTGCCATTTGAAATTTTCTTCTATAATGATCATTTTTATCAAGCTTGTATATTTAAGTTCAGTAATTTCACTTAAATGGCAATGAAGATTACCTATTAATTGTCATTTAAGTAAAAATTACTGAACTTATGTATATACAAGCTTGATAAAAATGGTCATTTTAGAAGAAAATTTCAAATGGCATTTAGAGGCTTTTGCATCTGAACTCTTCATATATATATATATATATATTATAATATATACTTAATTTTTACTTTTACTAATATTATTTTTTGTAAAACTGGAAAATAAGACTGTTTAAAAAGTCTTTGCATTGGAGGAAATTACAAACGTGTAAGAGTAGTGAAGATTGATACGGTTGTGTCATTCACACTTATGGACACCATGAGCATGGCATCATGGTAAAATCTGTTATATTATCCATGTTATAGTTTCAAAAATTCTTTAACTTTGTCCTTTTATTGAATCTTAGTTTACAATAAAACTTTCATCATTTAAACTGGAACAACCTTCTACTATTGAGTAAGTTTGAACTTCACCTCTTTTTAGCATCTGCAGCTATGTTGTTGACCTCAGGGTCTTTGCTAGGCTTTAGTGTCTTTTGCTCGTGATGACAGTGCAGAAAGCGAGTTGTGTGTGTTGGACACGTCCGTAGCGTGTCTTGCCAACCCCTGCCATGCACCCAGGCGCTATGGGCATGGGATGGTTCATATTTGGTAGTTGGATCAATGAGATGCTATGCATGATGATTTGAGAGGGAAGGCGATGGATATGATCTCGTGGCCCTGGCCCCCCGAGTGTTGAAAAGCTCATGCTGAGTGTCGGCCTTCTGTTGATTGCTTACTTGAAACAGGCCGAATGGAAAATAACATGAACCAGACAGATGCACAAATAGAGGGATTCATGTCTGTAAAGGGAGATTTTGGAGGTGTGACACATTACAGTCCTGAGAAAGACATGCTTGGATAAGAGACGTTCTCATGTACTGGTTAGATCAGATCTCTCTTAACAGAGATTGAGTTGGTTTCCATGCTGACATAGATTCCTGAGAATTATGATGTCTCATGAGCATGTGGTGACTGATCTTGCCGAGTACTGCCATGCCCAGTAAGTCAGACCCAACTTGGCTAAATCACAGGAGGCATACAAGAACGGTAGAGGGGTGGAGATAAGTTACTGTGGAGGGTTTTACACTTCATTATTCCTGTGCTCAAGAAGGCGGCATGTCATCATTGATAAGTTCATAATAAATCAGAGGGAGCCTCTTTTCAACTTTTAATAAGGTGTTTACAAGGTGAAAGGCAATACTAAAAATTATATTATTTAATTTTACATGTTTACTTATATTATATTTAATTTAATTATATATTTATTTTATATTTAATTGAAAAGATTATGAATAATCATTTTACATTTTAATACAAAATTGAAATGAAATTAAGAGCAAGAAAGACAGAGTTGTTGAGATGACAGATGAGAACAAAGTGTTAAAGTAGAAGGGTGAAAGAGGTACCCGTGCAAATATAACACCTGAAAGAAGATTCGTCTGATGAATGCAGATCAGGTTACTTCTGTACAAATACATAAATCTCACTGACTGATATTGAAACATTTTAAATATGCAATGATTAACTTATAGAGTTGGGCGTACACATTACAGTATTTGTAAATGCTGGGTAAAAGCCTTGTTTATGTGCACATATGTCGCATTTGACCTCTTTAAAACACTTTAAATAGTATGTAAGTGATAAGACTGCTTGAGTCTAAAGGTTGTTTAACAACATGCTTATCTTAAAATACATGCGGGGCCAAGAGAGAGTGGTCTTGTATGAGCATCTTTCCTCTTATTATAATTTGTTGTCAAAAGATTGAGTAGAGCAGCTGCTAAACTCTTTGTGTCTGTAAAGACTATTATTATTTTCCTGTGCAGACGAGAGTAACAGTATGACAATAATGTCCAAGGTGCCCTCTCCTCATGCTGTCTTTCCTGTGTACCTCTGATCCCAGCTTTCTCGGAGCATACGTAACGCAACTCACACAAACCGTCAGAATAACCTTCCATCAAGTCAGCATTGTGGTGACACTTTTAGTTTGGGTACTGTCACCAGAGCTGTAAATACTGCTGGTCCTAGGCATGTAGACTCGGTTTGAAGTGTCCAGAAAGATGTGTGTTTGCATTACCAGGTGCATTCCATAGTCTGAGATGAATTATTATCCATACATTCCAGACTACGGTCACACACACATGCACACATATTTACTTAGCTCTGTGAATAAGGGCATTCCATAGACTACTATTGCTTTTATATACATTTATTTATTCTCAAATGAGCACTACCCTAAAAAGAGGTTTTGTCAGATTTAGCTCACAACAAAAATGGTTAACACACACACACACAGACACACACACTATTTTCCCTTTCGGTTTCAATTATACCTATCAGTTAGGTTATTTTATGTTTTTAATTTTGTGCTATACCATGATAAACTAGAATATATATATATATATATATATATATATATAAAACAAATATTTATAATTTTTAATGTATACATACATATATTTATATATATACACACAGTGTATATATATATATATATATATATAACAAATATTTATCATTTTGAATGTATACATACATATACATACACAGTATATATATATATATATATATCAAACTAAATATAATTATACCATAACCAATATAGGCTTTGTTTACTAGGGCTTTTCCTCTGGAAACTTAATTTTCTTATGCCCTCACTTGCTGGGTTTTTAATTTTTTTTATTAAGTGACTTGTACATTTGATTTTAGATCGTCACTTTTTTTCTGTTGTCCTCCCTCCATTTATATCCATGTGAAAATTGACGTACATAATTATGTCTTCTTTAAAGCAGTGTTTTACTTATATAAAGCACAAGTTTTACTTATTTACTTCTAGAGTGCCAGATTATTTAAAAATATCAAGCAACATCCAATGGTGCATTTGTAGAAAGTTACCGTTCTTAGCTTAATTGAGGCAGAAAGCAACAACAAGGTGTCCTGTCAGACAGGTGAGCCTGTATGGAAAATAGTACATTGATATTGGTAAGGTAATGAGCCCTTACCTGCGTTCTTTGCTTCAGGCATGATTCCGTTGGTGCTTGGGGTACTACTGGGCATTGCAGGGTTGGATGAGCGTCTGTTTTGACTCCGAGTCTCTCAGTCTCTGGGTTCCCTTCTTATTCCCTCTTGAAAAGGCGGGGAGGAAAAGACACTGCCTATGGGGAGGGGGTCTGTAGGTGGTTGAGGTGGTGAACACGAGGTTGATCCTGTCACTTAAACCCTGTGAAGTTCACGTGTACCATTAAATGAGCCAATAAAAGGATATAGTACAGCACACATACACACAGTTGTGCATATGAAGCAGATCTTATGACAAAAGAAAAGCGCAAAGATTTCAAGAAAATAGCATGCTATTTTATTTCACTGAAAGTGTTTTGTACAAAAGGTGTTTTATTTTTATTTTTTATACAAAGAGAAGAAAGAATAGGTTTTCTGACCCCATCGTTCAGCAGGGCGTCAGACGGTGTCTGTCACACACAAACCGAACATTATTCGGTTGACCTTTTTTATGTTGTGGGAAATGTTATGTATCCACAGCAACTTTGCCAAAACTGAGATGCAAAATGGACCTGCAGGGTATCATAAGAAGCTAAAGATTTAGAATGAGCTTACCATGATTTACTAATATTTCTGACACTTAGCTGCAGAACTTATCTCATCTCATTTGCCTCCAAAAATGATAATATCAATTAATGGAACAAAAGGATTGTAAAAACAACAAATATGTACTAATCTGAGGTGGATCCACTGAACCGTATTACAGCACATTATCCCTTTGTAATGAAACATTTTTTTTATCACCAACTTTAATGCTTGAAAGCAGACTGTGGATTATGTAAGTATCTAACCAATCTTCATTCCTGATAAATGAGACAGGTGTATTCCTCTCTAATTCTTCTCACTCTTAGCACCTCGGTTCCCATTAACATGGTAAGGAGAAACGGATTCCCTTCCACTTTGAAGACCTGAGAGTTAGCCGGTGGAATTTTAATAGGTGGCAACTAAGCTATGTTTAGCTAAAATATTGTACATTGTGTGGGTATGTGAATGTATAAGATGCTTTAAGAGACACCCTAACCATACCTCCAGCCAAAATAGCGTTGTTGGAATGACAATGGTTCGTAAGTTAACCGGCACAATGTTTGTCTGTCCTGCATAAATCAGAAGTAACTATTATCAAAATATATTGTCACAAGATAAAGATTCCAGTTTCTATTATTATAGTAAACTCTGGTAAACCACAAACGGTGTAACAGGGTGTGCATTAAACGCAAAGGACCAACAAAGTGAAGGAGAAGAAATACACATGAACTTAATGACGAACAGCTGTGAAGATTGTCTGTGGAAACTGATTAGTGGCGGTAAATTCAAACAAAGGAACACATGATGAATGAAAAACTGAGTTTACGCAACTGAATAAGCAGACAGGAGTGTACTTTTCAATGACTACATGTCTGAGAAACTTACTGTTAATTCTGGAATGCCACAGGGCTCTATTTTGGGGCCCTTGCTGTTTACAGTATATATTAATAATCTTAGTGAAAATGTTATTAATGCAAAAGTACACCTGTATGCTGATGATACCATTATCTATTGTTCTGCAAAATCTACTGCCGAGACAATTTTAAATTTACAAAAAGCACTTGAAAATATTCAGCTCAATCTACACACATTGAATTTAGTGTTAAATGATAAGAAAACTAAATACATGTTTTTTACTAACTCGTAAGCCTGGACATTTCTTGCCGCAGCTCCACACATTACAAGGCAGGCAAATAGAATTAGTTTCCTCATACAAATATTGGAGGAAAACATGTCTTTTGATTTGCATATTAAACTCACTAAATTAAAATTAAAGCTGTTTTTTTTTCTTTAGGAACAGCACTTGCTTTACAAAGAAAGCCAAGAAAAGGCTGGTTAAATCTACCTTTTAGCCAGTTTTAGATTATGGAGATGTGTTTTACAGACACTCCACAAAGACCCTGTTGAAATCATTGGATTCTGTGTATCATTCAGCACTGAGATTTATATTGCATGCAAAGTACTCTGTCGCTAACATCATTGTGTATTATATGAAATGGTTGGTTGGCTCTCACTTAACACAAGAAGGCTCAAACATTGGTTGAGAAACCTTTGTGTAGAAATCAATAACTGGACACACTCCTTCATTTTTAACTACACTCTTAGCACCTAGTAAATTAAAATACAATCTAAGATCAAGTAGATACATACTGTATGATGTTCCACAAACTAAAACAGAGTTTGGCAAAACTGCTTTTAGTTACAGTGCTCCAACTTCATGGAATGAGTTGCAAAATCAGCTAAAATTACAGGTTTTTATTTCACATACTGAGTTCAAGTCCTAGGTCAAATTTCTCAACATGTTTACGATTGATTTAAAATATGATTTTCTGTTTTTATTTTTATATTCTTGTGCATCCCTGTATGTTTGTTACTTGTTGCCTGTGTAAATTTATCCTCTACGTGTGCTGCCTTCTTGGCCGCAGGGCTCACTAAAAGAGATCCTGGGTAAAATAAAGGTAAATAAAATAAAAAAGAAGGAGATTTAGGAGGCAGACAAGGAGGGGGTGAAGGGATGGTGATGGTAGCCAAACTTTGGGTTAAATATGGACAAACCCAAATGTTGGGTTAAAAATGTAATTTAAAAAAATGTAACCCGATGGCTGGGTTATATATATATATATATATATATACCGCCAATGTGTTAATAGAGCAAAATCAAAACCGTGAGACCTCACACTAAACCTTTGCTGTAAACACTAGCCCAGAATACTTTAAAATCACAGGGGCATCCCTGGCTCTCGGAGTAACGGGTAGTCATGGCGACACAGCTGAACATACAGTGACAGGATGTGAGATTTATGACTGTCCACTGACAGAGGCCTCTCCTAAACAGAGGCTTCCGTTTCCTTTTCCTGCCATGTTTATGTGCTCTACTCTCATATGCCATCCAATTCTTCTTGTGGACATATTTGAAGTGGAGCTGAATTCAGAATCAGACTTTATATTAGCAAAAGTTGTACATTTCTACCGGGCTGGGGGTGGGGGATTTAAAACAATATTTTTCCTTTAATAAACAATATTTCAGTCTGAATAACTTGTGACCTAAATGCAATACTGACTAAAACTAGCATATCTAATTGTGTTTGTTATTCTCTTATTTGGGCTTTTTGTGTCCTCCTCTGTGTGTTCAGACAAATACAGTGGCAGACGGAGAGCGAGAAAGAGAGTGAGCCAGAGAGAAATGCCCTTATGACGCCACACACACACCACTGTTCTGTCTCAGTTTCATGTACTTCTTGGTATCCACACATTCATCAGGGCTGTGATGATAGTTCTTCACTGAATGATCTATTTGTAGAGAATTTCACAACCTAATACCAAATACTTAGAGAGGGCTAAACGCTTGAGATTTGTGAAGTCAGATGTACAATGTTTTACTTCTCATTAGTTTAACAGCTAAAGCCGGGAAAACAAATGAAGGTCTCCTGCTTGGTCATTTGACCTGGTATATTTTAGCCCACCAGGGTTGTTTACAGAGGCAAGTAAGCACAAAGGTGTCAGACCTTGGAATACGAGCAGCTCCCTTTACTTGTGATTGACTCTGAAATTCATTCAAGCTGTTCTGCTTGCTTCTGAGTTTAACCATGACTTTGGCCTGGAAAAAAGAGACTGACAGTGATTGATAAAGGTCATTGACTTGTCCTGCTCCACAGGACTACAAAATCTTTCAGAGAACATGGGTGTGTGGTGTGGTCAAGGGTTTAGAGGAACACGTTTGAGTGTTGTCTGTGCTGAGCCTCATAAGATCCAGATTTACCACACACTGCCAAAGTTATACATGAACGGACCTAAGACAAACAGGCCCACAAGCTGAGAATGACTGACAGCTGACAAAGATAGCCACAGAAAGGGGACATGAGCTTATGGTCTGCGGGAGTCGATCTAGAACATTCTATCCCCACGTTCACTGTTTACAGCAAACACACACCAACAGCCGCACAACTGGCAACATCTTATGAAATAGCAATGAGAGGATGAATAAAATCTCAGAGAAGAGCCATGTCAATTGAGAGTCAAACTTTGAAGATTAATCTCAACCAACTGTTGCCATGAGCCGCTTTTTTCTGAATATAATTGGGAAAAAAAGTCCCTAAAGTTCGGTAAACTCTGCCCTGCAAATTAATCTCACGTGAAGACGTGTGACTAAAAGAATGATACGCCATAGTGATTTTTTTTAGCTGCAGTAAAAAGACGCAAACTTTAAATCTGCAGGATTGCAGTAAAGTGGAGTAGATTGCATATTTTTACATTTTTTGTAAAAACATGGGATGTCATTTTGCGACTGTTGCAGTGTCCGTAGAAATTTAGCGTGCTCAAAGTCTAGTGTGACCGCGGCTTTAGTTTCCAAAGTGTCTGCATTACAAATATGAATGGCAGTACTTCTGTAAACAACAATGTCGACAACTTCGAATGGTCATCAAATTATTTTATTAAATCAGTAGTAAAAACAATCCAAGAATGCAGTTATAAGTTAAGGTTTTCAATTATTATTTCTCCAGAACAATCCTTTGTTTGTAAATGTGTACATGCCATGATGCGTGTCAGTGAACTCAAAATCTGCTTTTAAATATTATTTACAGGAGTTGTTGCTGCCGCGGGGGATCATCGTCCTCCTCCATTGCCCGCCCCTCCTCCGGCTCCGCCTCCAGACTGATCCTGAGCTCCAGACATCATCAGGAAAAGAACAAGAGGGACAATATACATCCACTGGTGATGAAAGAGAAAAAACACACAAGAAGGTTGTCAACATATTTGTTAGCAGTTTGAAATGCAACATGACGGTTCCTCTCCGGAGTCAATGACTAGGATTACAGGCTTTTGGATTAATTGGCAAGTTTTCCCAAGCAAATCAATTTCAGTTTCATCCTTCCTTACTCTCTTTTTGTCCAACCTCCACCATTACTGCTTCTTACAAATGACTTTCCACTATGAGGGAGAAATGAGACTGAGAGAACAGGAAAGAGTGAAGCGAGCAGAGTGGGTCATGAACATCTCTGAGCGTGAGACTATCATCACCTGCTAATATTACTGGTCAAAAGACCCTATTTGATCAAAACACCACTGATTTGGCCATGACCCAGCAAGAAGCCTACACGGAAAAAGCACATCAAACAAATGAACACTGCTGAAAGCTGAAAAAGGATTTGAGGATTGTGTTTGTGTGCATGTGGGTGCTTGTTCAGACCCATATACACACACAATGAGAAATGCAGCGGGAGTGACAGAGTAACCAAATAGGCTTAAATGAGTTTCAGTACTTGAAATGAATGGAAATCAGCTCTGCTCTCTGGCGCCCCCTGGTGGGGTCTGTGCTGAACTGGTGGCCATGAGGAACACTGCACCTCCCAGAATCAAATACCACTGGAACACAGCACAGACCAGCACAAAGTCAACACAGCACAGACACAGCATTGAGAATGCAGAACAGCCAACCACAACACACGCTGCAGGAGAGTTAGAGGTCGATTACAAAGAGGGACATTAATACTGGTAGCTGTATTTAGGAAAGGACGGAACAGACCAGAAGCTTCAGACGTAAAATAACAAAATGCACCCAAAAAAAAAAAAAAAAACGGTCAACATGGGCATTGCAGTCCACTGATACACAAACTAATTCTAAAGAGACACAGTAGAAACAAAAAATTAAAATTATTAGCAGGAATAGAGGCCATTTGGAAAGCAGTTATTCCACAAAGGAGGTGAAATAAAAGATGAGAAAATATAAATGAGATGATAGTACATAAGGTTTCACATTTTTACTACCTACATAGTTGGAAAAAATAGTCACATTAAATTAAATTTATTTGACTTTTTTACCAAAATAAATTTGAGCAGGTACATAACCAGCCAGTGTTCAAAACTCTCTGCTTGCCTTAGCTCGATTCAAAGCGGTAAGCTTACAATAATGTTTTTAATTCCAGTGGTACTGGTGGAATCCACAGGAAAAATTGAGCTTGTCTTTGAGTCATTACGTCACATCTGTACGCATAAAGAAGGAGTCTCGGCTAAGCTATATTGTGTGTGAGGATGTTGGAGGTGGAAATTTATAGCATTTTCTCACAGCACTTGATATAATTAAACTTATCAACGCTGATAAGTTTCATCCGCGCTGTGCTGAGGCACAAAACACATAATGTTGATAATTACGCGAATAACTGCAATTGCAGATTTCAAACAGAGATGGTGACAAAGAGGAACTGCAGCTTTAAGTGAACTTTCACAGAAAAGTCAAGTAAAAACTGGCACAACTCAAATCAGTAATGAGTCTCATACAGAATTAAAGCTGCAGTCCATAGTTTTTCCTCTTTGTCGCTATCTCTGTTCCAAATCTGAGACTCCTTCTTTATGTGTGCAGATGTGATGTAATGACTCAAAGACAAGCTCAAATTTCCCGGAGAAACCCACCAGTACCATTGGAATTAAAAACATTATTACAAGCTTACCGCTTTGAATCGAGCTAAGGCAAGCAGAGACTTTTGAACACTGGCTGGTTATGTAGTTGCTCAATTTATTTTGGCTAATTTTCAACCCAAAAAAAGTTATGGACTGGAGCTTTAAATAAAAATACTCACATATTTGGCAAAGAAGGATTTCTGCTCTTGTGGGTTTTTGCCTTTCTTTTCCATTTCCTGTTCCATCCTCTCAATGTAGGGTGCTGTTTCAGGTCTAAATAAGAGGCACAAGACAAACTAATTTCCAAAGGAGCTGATGACAACATATGCAGACAATGCAATTTGTGGGTGCACTGTTTGCATACTCTTCAAATAATAAAGTAAATGTGTAGACCAGTGAATCTCAACCCACTATGAGGCCTGCAGACTTCCAAGAGGGGCCAATATGTCTAAGGCTACGTTCACACTGCAGGCTGAAACGACCTAATTCCGATTTTTTTGCCCCTATGCGACCTGTATCTGATTTTTTCATGACAGTCTGAACGACACAGATCCGATCTTTTCAAATGCGACCCAGGCCACTTGGGTATGTGGTCTAAATCCGATATGTATCCGATCTTTTGAAATGCGACTTCAATCTGAACGGCCAGGTCACATATATCCGACCCGCACGTCATTGCAAGCACCTGTAGCCAGCCCATACACGCTAACTCCAACGCGTTTCCTCACTGTTATGGGCCACTGCAGACGTGTCTCTTCCCCAGTGTTGTGCCTGAACGCGTTCAATGAACGATAGTGCATGAACGCGTTCATATTTTCGCGTATCATATTATTCACGTTCGCCCGAAATAAACATACTGTATTACTGCCTGATGAACATTACTGTGAACACGTTCATTCTGGTGTATGTGAACGTGCGCTCTCTGTCAGTATAACTTTGTACAGTAGGGTGCCAAATATAGAGCCTTCCAAGCGAAAACCTGGCTAAAACACATGTGAACATGCCTTAAAATATAGCGAATAACCACCCAATCTGGCAACACCGCGGCGCCGGTGATAAAGCAAGGAGCGCCGCGGACACGCACTATCAATTAAACGGGTTTTATGACGAGGTCGGTGAGGATCGGAAAATCTTACATTTATGTGCAAACTGCCCGTCGATAAAATAATTATTGTCTGTGTTTATATATGGGCTGTGGCAATAATAATAATAAAACAAAAGCTCGCAACATATGAAAAAAAAAGAACTATTCTGCAAACAACAAGTGACGTCTTGGACCGATGATTACTCTTCTGCGCATGCGGGTCACTTCTGGGTCATTTCACGTTCACACAGGAGATCACAAAAGGTCGCATTTAATTGGAAATGTGAACGGCCTTGCAAAAAAATCGAATTTTTTCAAAAAATCGGAATTGAGCATTAAGCCCTGCAGTGTGAACGTAGCCTAACAATTATTTCAGTGTATAATTGCCATCCTATTCTTTGAGATCGTTTATTTATATTAATACATTAATGTGCTTTGGAGTAGAAAATGCTAAGAATAACTAGTAAAGACATAGTAGTTTTGTCTTTGTTCTGTTAGTATGGATGTGTGTGAAGTATGTTTTTCTTGAGGCCCCCTCGAAATCGAGATGTCACATCTCAAGGGGTTTTCCTCTTAACAATAAATTATAAATTTAGTGTAGACATAGTAACTGAAATAGCAGTCTTAATGTAAAAGCATTAGAGTGTGTGTGTGTGTGCACTCACACAGGTGCAGTGACAGGTGCCATAACACTTATTGTTGTGTTAAAAACTTCCAGGTCAACCTCATCCTCCACCTCTATTCCACGACATGAACCGGGGATTGTCACAATGGAAATGCCGATGACATTTCCGCTGACATCAGTGTGAAGGGTGATGACATCACTGAGGTGGGACTCCACTAATGAGCACTGCAAAAAAAGAAAAAGTCAGAGACCAGATTTATAATATGTAATAAAAGTTTATATTATATAAATAATACATGCTGTGAAATAGTTCAATTTAAAATAACTTTTTTTATTGATTATGCTTCAGAAATCATTCTAATATGCTGATTTTGTGCTCAAGAAACATTTATTAATATTATCAATGTTGAAAACCACTGTCCTTGATATTTTTTGTAGAAACCATGATACATTTTTTTCAGGATTCTTTGATGAATAATAAGTGCACAAGAACCGCTTT
Source organism: Pimephales promelas (assembly GCF_016745375.1). The sequence continues at coordinate 14,389,807 of NW_024121321.1, forward strand.
TATTTGACACAGAACGTTTTTGTAACATTATAATTAACTCTGATCAGTTTAACGAATATAATAAATAAATTAACCTCTTTAAATAAAATTCTTACAGACCCCAATCTTTTAAACATGTATATACTGATATTTGAATTCAAATATATCTAATGTTAATATTTGCAGGAGGTTGACTTACAGCTCTAACGAACGCTGTAATATAACCTTCAGACTGTCTCTCTGTCTGCCGGTCCACCTGTAGAGAGACTCTAGGCACCCGGATCCTGTAGAGACCATCAACTGCTGCCACATCCTGAAGGACAAGGGCAGAGAAATACAATTTTAGAGCAGAGAAACAGCAGACAAGGTCATGACATTTTATCCTTTACAACAAATAGCCTTGTTTTCCTAAAAAAAAAACAGCAGGTTCTCACCTTCATTGTATTCCTGTCTTTCTCAGAGAGCTGGTTTTGTGCGAGATACACACCGTTTTCCCTTCCACCCCTGAACTGTAGGGCACCACGAAGGCGAAATCTGGGAACATCATCTGAAACAAAAACCAGCAGTCACGACACTACAAAGAGAGACATTAATACTATAGAGACAGGCTAATTATTTAATATTTACCTTAATACTCACCTATTTCAAATGAGTGCTCTAGTGGCACAGAGAATCCACTGAAATCGGTGTCTACCGCATCTCCTAACTGTCAAACAAAACAATTTACATTCACTAACTTACGCATACAGGCACATCAGACAGCAGCCTAGCATGCTAACAAGCTCCTCCACGTATGCAAGAAATCAGCAAATCCGCACAGAATACACATGACGAGAATGATATTTAACGGACAAAGAAAATATTCAACTTACCCTTCGACCATTATTGCATTCGCCAGGTTGTGTCCATAACAGCGTAATAGTTGACAGGACGAACAGAATAAGCGACAAGACTCTTATCGTCGCCATTTTGTCGCCAACCTTGAAAGACTTCCTCTCTTTGTAACGGAAATATAGCGTTTCAAAATAAAAGTCGTAAAAACATTAAAAGTCTTCACAGTTTTTTTGTTTAATTTTATTTATTGCTTTACTTTTAAAAAATGTTTTATCCTCATTTATCTAGATCTTGTTTAGGCTCTAAAATCATAAGTCTATTCTAAAGTCTAAAACTGATCGTTTTTCTCAGTTTCCGTTGGTGTTTCCTTGCGGCCGTTAGAGGGCGCGCTGCACACTGGAGCGCAGTCACGTTGAAGTATTACTAGAATCGGCAGTTCTTTCGCCGGGCGCAGTGGCGTGCGCCTGTAATCCAAGCTACTGGGAGGCTGAGGCTGGCGGACCGCTTGAGCTCAGGGGTTCTGGGCTGCTGTGGACTATGCCGATCGGGTGTCCGCACTAAGTTCGGTATCGATATGGTGCTCCTGGGGGAGCCCGGGACTACCAGGTCGTCTAAGGAGGGGTGAACCGGCCCAGGTCGGAGACGGAGCAGGTCAAAGCCCCCGTGCCGATCAGTAGTGGGACCGCGCCTGTGAATAGACACTGCAGTGCAGCCTGAGTAATATAGCGGGACTCAGTCTTTTGAGTTTTTTTTTTTTTTTTTAAATCAGAATCTCATTTTAAAAGGAATTGAATTAATTGAGCTCTAAATTAACCATTTTGGTAGAACTTTTCTGTTTTTTTTTTAGTACAGAAGTCAACCTTTTCTACCTCCAAAAGTAAAATATGTTGACGGATGCCATTAATTTAATTTTTGACACAATATCTGGTTCATTTTCATGCCATTATAGTGGCCAGAAAATAAACTATGTACTGCCCCCTCTGTTTACGAAATGGAATTACACCTGCATTTTATGCAACACGAATCACTGAATCAATAGGAGTCGCTGTTCGCAATCTTCAACTTATTTTTGTAATTTTTGAGATTTCCCCCCACGGTTAATCCACACTCAGTGGTCCAGTTTTCTGCAAATTAAGTGTTTTTGTTGTGTGTTTTAGGAAAGATGTCGCTGTATGATTGACTAATCACATTGAGACTGCAACCAACAGGGTTCACTCTGTGAGACCAAGACGGATTTCCAATAGACATTAACGAGTAAACTGGACAAAAACACATGCTTGAAAGACATAGAGCTCTTAACGTTTAGTTCTTAACGTTTGTGCGCTAGTGTACAGACTACAGGGTTATCTCCGTGTAAAAGTTCATGGTTAACTTCATTATACCTGTTGTCACAAGTAGAAAAAATGTAATGACAGGAGTTGGACACTAGAGAGTAGTTTAGTAACAGGAAATGCCATTGCCCACTACAAAACAAATTTGATAATTTGACAAAACAATAGTATTATTATGGTAGCACTTTACAATAAGGCCTAATTTGTTAATATTAGTTAATGCATTAACTAACATGAATTAACAATGAGCAAAACATTTTTAACAATTGTACCAGATTGACTCTACAAAAAAAAAAAAACTACAATAATCTTAACAAAAAGAGTATAAAGTGTTTTGTGTGAAAAAAGTATGCAAATCATTATTATTATTATTATATCACTCTGTTATGACGTCATTCCATCACAACCAACAATCTGGCATCAAAAGTTAACCTAGAGGCAGCAATACTATGGCAGCAATGTGTTATATCACGTTATATCATTTAAGATGCATTAGTAATTGAAGAGTGGTGAAAATGTTCTTAACTTTCAGGGAAAAAAATGATAAGAAGTCTTCAGTGATGCATATTTACATGATAAATATAATAAACCAGTCACAGTGCGGAAAATGACGAATTGAATAAATTAGTTACAGTGTGGGAAATGTTTATAGAGTTTATTTTCTAAAATGCCCACAGGGCCAGAAGTGTCCATTAAAGAAATACCCTGCCTTATAAAGTAATCATTTGTGATGTTGTCCTTGGGTCTGACTTATAATGCAATCAAATGTTTTCTTGTTTAAACTGTTACAAACATTACCATGACCAAAGTTATGGCTACGCAAATATTGCAATGTTTCCCAAGCACCTGAGAACTTACTCCTTCTCCTCAATATCTGTCATTGTAGTGAGCCAATAAGATAATAACCGCATTGACAACAGAATGGGCCATCAGGGCCTCGGGTTGATCAAATTTATCTTAGATTGATTACAGTAGCACGCAGTTGTTGTGTTCCACAACCTCATTTTGTTCTGTACTGTTCTGTGCCTATTGTCCTGTAAATCAACGTTACTGATTATCTCACACTCTTTCCTTCCCAATCAATAGTGTACCTATTTGCACCACTCAGTGGACCCATGGATTGCCATTAAGATCCAAGGCATGAGAAAAAACAAACAGACGCACACCCTTTCAATTACATTAATCAGATGACGCTGAGGTAAGTGATACAGCATGGCGTATCGGCATTTCCAGAACTGAACACATCTCTAAGAGAGCCTGTATGATTAATGGACTGTTTCCATGCACCCCTGCCATGTGATTTCCAAGACATTCCTACTTTGAAATGAATATACATCTCTTCCATCTAGTCATTGCTGCCTGTCAGCACGCCCTCAGACAATAGTGAAGCCCCACACTCCTGCAGAACTATAATTATCCATCTCATCACTATGAAGGCATCTATGTGCCATTAAACTCTGGGGTGACATTTTATTATAAAGCAGTAGCCTATAACATTTTCTGCTTACATTTCATAATCAGAGTTGGTACATTGTGACATATGATGTATATTTTCTTTATCGAGTCCATATTACGTTTAATTGAATCAAACAAATTAAATTAGCACTGTGAAGCATGAAGTATCTTGTTTCCTGGCTGTTGTCTTCAATATATCACTTTCTTTTCTGCTGCATATGTCTTGTGCTTGTGGTTGTACGTTAGTCTCTTCCGTCTCGATCCTCTCATTGGTAATATTGTGTAATTTTACTTGGTAACGCTTCCTTTTACAGTCCAGTTACCCATGTAAATACTATGTACTTATTTTAGTAACTACAATTACTGGGTAATAACTAGTACTAACCCTGAACCTAAACCTACCCCTGTTCCATGTACTTACCTTATATTAGCCAGTACTTTCTATCTAGGTACACTGTAAGTACTGTACTGTAAAAGGAAGCGTTACCTTTTACTCCTCGACACATGCCTCTCCAACGCATTCTCACCCCAAGGCGTCACCTTTGACCATGCTTCAATATTTGACGTTTTAGGCGCCCTTTAGCATCACTTACATGACGCGATCCTACGGCGTCATATAACTGACGCTAAAGGAAAGCGTCAGTTAGAGGACGCGGTTAGGTTTAGGTCTGGGGTGGGGGTAGGGTACACGCGATCCTAGGGCGTCATCTAACTGACGCTAAAGCGTCAGATATTGAAGCATGGTCAAATGTCAGTCAGGTGACGCCTTGGGGTGAGAATGGGCTGGCCTCTCAGGTTGCACTTTCTATAAATAGCACAGTCTCTGCCCAGTCTTCTCTCCCCCAAATTAAAGTTCAAAAGAGCGTTTATTGGTGTCAAGCTGAACAGAGTGTCATTGAACGGTACACTTCAAGCATTCACACAGGGACGTGACTAAACTCTGATCTCTGCTGTTTTGCTGTCAAAGACATTTGTGTAAAGACCGTACACAGGACATCTTGTGACCGATGAGTTCAGCGTCTTACACCATAATTTAAGTGTTATACATTTTGCATTTTTATTGTTTTAGTTATCCTATTACCTCAGTGTTTTGTCATGTCATGTCATATTAATTAAACTGAGTCAGTTTTTCATAAACACTGCGAGAGGTCCCAGGTTCAGATCCCGGACGAGCCCCCATTTGTTGTGATTCCACAGAATCACCACAAATAAGGAGACAAGAATACATTTACATTAATGCAAACAGCACTTTATGGCACATTATTCTTTTAAATTAAGCCGCAGTTCGGTCGTTCACAGCTATCCATATTGGCGCGACACCACCGGGGCCAACGTGTGGAATCCGAGCAGAAGCCTCCCTCCAACCAGAACCCGACAGCTTTAGTAGATCACGAAGAACCTGCGCACCACTCAAGCCCAGCTTCCACCTGATTAATTAACCGTTGAAATGAGTCCGGAGCATTTCGCAGTCCGAAACTCATCACATTATATGCCCCATCTGGGGTAATAAAGAGGCGATTTCACGAGCACGTTCGGTCAATGGGACCTGCATGCCAATATCCTTTTAACAAGTCAAACTTGCTAATATATTTCGCTGTACCCACCCGATCCACACAATCTTCTACACGTGGGAGCGGAAACGAATCTGGCTTCATAATTGCATTTATTTTCTATAATCTGTACAGAACCTAGACGTTCCATCCTTCTTCTTTACTAACAAACAAGGAGATGACCAACTTGAGTGTGATGGAATGGCTATCGCTTAGAGCACCTTTAAAAAAAAGTTGTGCTTCTTAAAGCTACACTGTGTAACTCTTTTAGTTTATTCTTAGCTAAAAACACTTAGTTCTTTCAAAAATATTTGTGCTCATTAATGTATATTTACTTCGTTCAAGTAATAAAGTATTCTCGTGAGTGTATAATATGCCATTGAAAATACATACGGGCAAGGGGTTCTAAAGTCAGTCGGCATGTTGCCCCTCCATCTTGAAAGTACATTAGCCAAAGAGGGACATACCCGTTAATTCAAGCTTCGCCTTTCGCGTTTACATTTGAGTTAACACTCATGAACGAGGTCGAACTGGAACTACATTGACCACCGTAGGAGTTAAAACGAAATCGGAATTGAGAGGAACAGAAACTTATATTCACTGGATGGTCATATACCTTTTCACCGCTAGATGAGGTAAAAATCACACAGTGTAGCTTTAAAAAATTTTTTGGAAACTGTGTTTTCAAAAAACCCTAACGATGTAAACATTTTGATCCATTTAATGTATTCTTGCTGAATAAAAGTATGAAAAAAATCTTACTGACATCAAACTTTTGAACGGTATCATGCAAAACATGCAAAAACTCAAAGTTTTAGTTGTTCACTCTTCATGCTTTAGCACATTGTTGCAGAAAGGGTGTGGTTTGCAAAATCTGATTAGCATGCAACTTCACCTGTGCATTCGTGTAATTTTGTGCAGATGCAGTTATGATATTAAGTTATATTCTAATTATCTCAGTATTCTCATGTATTGAATGGGTTTGGGTGAGTTAATTAACCCACTAGCAAAGAGCTCAAGTTTAACTGCTTTCATTCACAGTTTAGCCTTGTTATTTGTAAAACGTCACACACTTCTTTTGACACTCAGTGTGTGACTTGTGAGGATTTATGACTGGCCTAATGAATGAGCAGAATTGTCAGCACTTTTCCGCGTTGAAAAGAACAGGGTGGTTAGAGAGATGTAAGGTCAAAGGTCAGTGTCAAATGTACTCAACCTCTGACAGCTTGATTCTGGTCTTTCTAATTTTCTGAGGTAACCTCCGCTTTAAAATGCTCCAAACAGGCTGTCAATCAATATCTATCTACAAATATATCATGCCATTAGCAAATAGCTTGGTTCATAGCACGCTTTAACAAGACCAATTAACAGGTTTGCCATAGAGACACCATGTTTGTTATAATGTTTTTCACTTTTTCACCCTTGACGCTGTCTTTCGTCTGCTCGTCCTGTCCAAGTTGTCTCAAGTGACACTCGTTCTGTTGCTCTCTCTCCATGTGTCGCTTTTCTTTGCTCACCCACCCTTCCCTATCTTACTCAAGGATGGGGAGGACATTTTTGCCAAGGAAGGAGGGAATAAAAGGCATGAAAGATGAGTAAAGTGTGGGAGAAAGAAAAGTCAGGGTGACCGACATATGACGAACCACCATGCCTGAACCGAAGAAGCCAGGTAAGCCTCTTTAAGTTAACTCTCAGCATCGATTTTACATTTAAAACTACAGTGTATATTTTAATCATCGCAATTTGTCATTTCTCATGTCACGTTAATGTAAATTATGCTTTTATACTCTGACTGGCAGAATGCATCAGTATCTGGCCCACACTTAACATTCATAATAACATCCATTTGTTGATCATTTCGTTCAGCGAGCTGTGTGAGACACATCTTGACCATTGGCTCACAACTTTTGTTAGCTAACTACCTGCTGAGGCGGAGAAATATTGCTTTCTTTGCTTAAAACGTAAATCATGGGCCTGAATGTATTATTATAAGGAGACATTTATTCAGCCTTGGCTGTGACAGGTGTTGAAAGATGAATTTTCGAGGTTGGGTTGGCAGCAGCATGAGTGAGAGGTCAACTTTCAGCTTAGGGTTTGGCACCGTAGATGACTAGACTGAGAAAACACTCTATGTATCTTGGTGACGATTGCTAAGGCTGGAAAACACTACTCTAAACAGATTTGAAAACCTAGGCATCATGCACTTGCTGATTTCGTAAATGGTTACAGAGAAAAAATTGGTCATCATACATTAAAGAGCCACACACACTACCTGATCTTCAGGTCATTTTGAGCACTAAACATGCACCTCATTGCTAGGAGTGACAAACAATAGCCTGTGTTTTCTAAAATCGGCTCAAAATATGAATGTGTTTGATACTCTCAAACTGGCTGGAATCATAATCTGGAAGGGGGAAAATCACAGTCTGTGCCCATCATGATTTTCTGTGAAATCTGGTCAAAATCTACAGATGCTTTGACTTTCGACATCTAGCGTTCACTCGTCCAGGGTGTAAATGAAATACTTGTGTAGTGTATTCCAGCCTTTTATCACTAATCATCAACCTGTGGACAATACACCTATAACAAAACGTAATCGTCTGACAGGAAAGAGGGAAAAATGATCAAATTCAAATCTCATTATATGGGAATACTCTGAGGATATCACACAATGCTACATGAATATGGTGTTTCGCCCGAAGGAATGTTTTCTAAAAGACCTTCATTCAAATACTCAATGCTCAATTGACCCCGTAAGTGAAATTCTGATCATTATGAAAATGAATCTATTGATTTAAGTAGTGCGCAATTTAAAATCAATAGCGTATCAAGTGTGTGCTCCTTAAAGTATTAGTGCTGATATTTGGAGTGGGTTAGTTCTGAACATACGGTATGATTTAAGTTGCTGGCACTGGTACAGAGCTAAAAGCTTCAGCTACCGCACCTTTTAATGGAGCTTTTAAGGAGTGGATTGCAGGCATTGGACTATAACCAGCAGATGGAATCATTAGCATCAAATATCAGAAGTTGATGTCAAAAGATACCCTTGTTCATCCATGTACTTGTGTACATGGATGAACAAGATACTTGTGTATCTGACTGGGGCTCTAAAACGGCCTTGAGACAGAAGGAAATCTGACAGATTTGACAGACCCTGAAAAATGTCCTGGTGAAAGAGGAAGTGCATGTTCAGGGTTTGGATGGCAAAAGAAACTAAAGGTTGTGCAGCGTGTTGAGCTGCTGCTGAATTTCTCTGATGAAGTCTAAATCATCCTCGCAGAGCAACAGCAAGATAATAAGCAAAACTTATGCTGTAATAGTCTCAAAATGCATTTAATGTACAGGGAAGTAATTGTGGCGCTAAGCTGCTTAACGGTGAACGCTGTTAAGGAAAACAGATCAGGATGTTTGTAATTACTGGAAATAGAACTGGAAATTCCAGATATTTAAATGAAGGAAGATAGAAAAAAAATCCACAATCATTCTCAGGAAACGGAACCATTTATGCTAAAAATACCCAATTAATTAAAAAATAAAATATTATTTAAATTTTAATCATTTGTTAAAATGACTAAAAACTAATTTATACAACTAATTTGACCATGTTTAATTGCACTGACATAAATAAAAAAGTCTGCATGAGCATTTTAAATGGAGATTTCAATAGCAGTAAACAATTTTAATTTTATATTTATATAACCCATTCAATTGTACAGAGGTTTTATTTTTTAAAGTTATTTTGCATTATACATTAAACGTTGTGACTAAGTTCAGTATTCCGTTAAGGACATCTTTTGTTTGTCATGGGAACGAGTTTAGCAAACAAATCGGTCTCCTATGGAACGACCCTTTCAAAAAACGACACAAGGTCAGATCAGTGTCACCATGCCTTCTTGAGATCGGCCTTGTCTATGATTCAGTTTTTCCTTCCAACTCAGGCCAATGACCTGGTGTTAAACCCAATCTGAGAGCCTGACCGTGTCAAATAACTGGATCATTTTATGGAAGCATAATCTCTTGTCTATTCTTTCATTTTCTCATTCATTCCAGCTTGACACTTCAGACAACACACTTTTAGTTTATTGCTTCTTAAAGAACACATTTACCACCCTCTACTCAAGTCCCCCAGTCACATACACGCGCCACTTTGTGTTGAGTTTTACAGGACAAAGCTGTCTGGGTCTCCCGAAGCTTTAGTTACTGGCAAAGAGCACGATTCCTTAATAAACAGCTTCCAGAATAGCACCGAGCAGCTTTTAAGCGGGTTTGCAATTTTCCTAATAGGCATGTTGACAGTGGAGAAGTGTGTGTCTGTGCATACTCTGTAATGATAGTACTGTAACAGTGAGTCAGGGCTGTGAACTATAAATTGTGCATTTGCATTAATATTGGATTGGGGCTGAAATAAAGTCTATGTCACATTAATATAAATCACTTTACAAAGACTCTAATATCCAAGCTTTACCATAATAGGGAAATGTCTGGCCTGTGACAGTTTGAGATGGGTGAAGGATTTCTTAAAATGTCCTAAAATGTTTTGAAATGGCTCTCTGATTATTTGGTTGTGGTTTAAACATCTTCTGTGACAATGTTGTGATTCCTTTTCCTTCTTTATAAGCATGTGTTGTCATGCCAAGCTCTGTAATAATGTCTTTTCCTGTCCTGGCAGGACAACAAGAGTTTGGTTCCCTGTAACACTGCTAATGAAACACCCAGAGTATTGAGTATTAGTGAAGTTTAAGCCTCTTTCTTGGCATCTGAAATGTCATTATACTATGATGCTCCCTTTTCCCAAATCTCCCTATTTTCACCACAGCAGAGCACAGCAATCATGACACAAACACTCTCTTTGAACTCTGTGATACAGGATGGACAGATTCTTGCTCTATCCTCTTTTTTTTTTTTTTACCATTTTATTTGTATGTGAGCAACACGCACAAGCACACAAAAGTTGACTTTACCATAAATGGCTAAAGATTGTTTTCTGTTGACCCAGTTGGGGCAGTGGTTAAAACAAAATACAATATAACAAATACAAATGAAAACAACAGTTTTTCAGGTATTTAGGAAAAGAAAATGAATAATCCGATGTAAAATAATATAGCTATAAATTATTTTTCCAACTGAGGGCATCCTTGGACATTCCCAAAGGGAGGTTTTGCATAGCTCAAAGTAAGTAATCCCCTCAATCAGTCACTCACACACACACATAGTGACAGTGTCTTAACATTCAACGTCTCATTTCCAGCTGTGATAGTGTAGCATTACCTCATAACCGTTAACATCACAACGCGCTCCTTGGCATGCATCTCCATCATGATGGATTACACGCAGATGTGTGAGCGCTCACTTTTGGTGTGTTTCTGAATATGTCCTCCAACTTAACCGTAATGGGATATGTACTGCATGACCTAATATCGCTTTATGACTGTATTCATGAACCGCTGTTGGATATTGCACACCTCAGCTGTGCTCAGCCCTCCTCCTGGAGATCTGGAGTCATGAAATATTCAAGTGAACCCAATGACCTCGATTAGCTGGTTCATGAGTATTTGATTAGATTTTAACTAAACTCTGCAGGATGGTAAATCTCCTTGAGCGCCTTGAGCAAAACCACTGTGCTAATTTGTATTTATCTGTGTTGAAACGTCAACTTTTTCTCTTGCTTCGTCTGCACCCGCAGTATAAATCATTTCCATTAATCTACAGTAAGCGACATGTCCATTTAAACAAGGTGGTGAAAATACTGGGGGAAACAGACTAGTGTAAAATTGTGTTTACGACCTTATGACATGTTTATTGACCACTGATCATCTCGCATACACTTCCATCAATATGATTTTTTTACGTAAGGATATAGGTGACCAAGACCAAACAATAATGTTTAGATGTGAATCTATGTTTTTTCCCCCAAAATAAAATAAAAATAAAATGTAAAAAACAAGATTGATTTTAAATGCAACTTAAAAAAAAAAAAACTATCGATATTTAATAATTAAAATGTGCGAGTATTGTGAGTAATAAATAAAGTATTCACATGGCTCAACAAAAAGGACGGCCCACTGGCCCAGGACCAGTTTGAAAGAGACAATATAAATAAATAAAAATATCCAAAATTATGAAAAATAACAAAAACACAAAAAACTAGTTGTGATACTAAAATACTGTTGTGTATGTATACTTTCTCTCTATTTTTTTTATATTAATTCATTTCATTATTAATTCAATTTATTTCCTTTATATGAAATGATTTTAAAGTAGTATTTAAATTTTACATAAAAAAATTACAATTAAAAAGTGTAATATAAACTTAACATATATTATGTGACGATTAAAAATAAAGAACATGAAAAAAAAAAAAAAATTATGTGTGGAACCCATTAAAATGACTAACAAAATGTAGCTTGGTTTAAAAATGCAATGTGCTATCCCGAGCGTGGAAGAGAGAAAGAGATCACTGTCAGAAAGTAAACAGGCCATAATTCTTCTCAACATCATCACACCATTAACCACACCTTTTGGCATTTATTATATATGATACCCCATGATACCCTGTCTTTACTTCATAAAAACTGTGGGAGAGAATCATTTTAATTAAATGTTTCACTTTAAATCATGTTCAGCTTATGTTAATCATTTTTGTTGAAAAAGTTGAAGTGATATTCAGATTAAAATGAATTTTAATTAATCTAAAACTATAACTAATAAAACTATATAGGTTTGTAATTACATTCACAGCATGACCCATAGCAACCAGTTTATTTTTATTCTCAGATCAGATGATCATGATCAAACTGTTTATGCATAGTCACCATCTCCCTAATCTTCATTTTTATCCTCACCCCCTCATCTTTCCATATATGTAAGAGATATTTACGATCTTTATCCATAACTCAAATCATCAGTACTGTCACGCATGAGACTGATGGATATTGTAACGTTTCTCTTAAGTGTTTCCTCTGGCTGCCAAAAGAATCACTCTCTCCATCCTCATAAAATGGGGAAACTTCATCAAGTGCGGCCGACCCTCCCTGCACTTGTATCCACTCCAAATGCTTCTAATGCCAAAGTCACTCCATCACACACACACACACACACACACACACACACACAGCTTGTAAAAATAGCTGCTTTCAATCTGGATCTGAGGAGCTGAATGAAGCCTGAGGGGAAAACACATCTTTTTTTCTCTCTTTTTTTTGTGTGATATCCTTAGAAACACTACATATATCACTTGGCTGTTCCCATCCGTGTCTGTTTATTTAAAAATTTGAAATATCTTTAATGGAATTCATTAGACATCAGAGTTGAAGTCAAGGCCACCAGCCAGTTGCAACAAACCCCTTACATTACAAAAATACTTGTTATTAATACAATGAAGGTTTTCCTAACTTAACGCATTTGTTGCATCTGGACGACAGACCGGCAAGACCCAGAAAAGAGTAGGACTGGGTATCAATATACATTTCCAGACTTCCAGTTTGTTTATGATTTTCTGAACCAAGTGATTCAGTTACATTTCACTTTGATCTATTAATTTTGGCAAATTTCGGTTATAATTTCCACATTTCTTACGCATGAAAGAAATTGATCTCCTCAGCTAATGTCAAAAATTATACAGGGGCGATATAACTTATTCTAAAAAATAAATAAAATGATAAACTCATGAACACTTCCCATGAAAGTACATAGAACGGTTTTGTTCATTTCGGTCATTTCTGCGTAAATAAGACTACTCTGTAAGATTTAGCTTTGTTGAAAAATTGTTCTTGCCTGAGAACATTAACCGATACCCAGACCTAAGACCAATACATTTTGAATATTATGCATCTTATTTGTAATCATTAATATTATTCAGTACTATTAATTTTGCCCTCATTCATAATTTGCCTGAAGTTAAATTTTGGATTACATTTGCAGTATACGATGATAAATACAAAGTTGTACAAATCTAGATGCTGCAGGCTGATAGTTCCTAAGTCAATCTGTTAGCAATCACATCCTTATCTAATAGCACAGCTGATTGGTTGCTGTGGCGTCAGCGGCCAGTGAGCTGCTGCTCAACATTTCAAATATGAACATTTCAAACTTTGTTTCCTGTTAGCAGTCTGCAGCACTTTCATAAACCCTCCACCTTCCCCAGATCCACCTGTAGATCTACAACTGGAGGTTATTATATAGAGCAGCAGAATGTCTTACATGGTCACAGCAATGTCTGTGAATGTATTTTGTTTTTTTTAATTTTGCAAGTACAAAGAAAAATAGAGAGGCATGGCAACAACCAACCTGGATACCTGGTTTTCCAGCCCGTTCTCATCCCAAGGCGTCATATACTGACTCTTTTGCCAAAGCGTAGACATCCAACGCACATGGCACCCTTTAGCGTCAATATGAGACACAGATATATATGGGGCAGAAGGCGCCTCCTAGTGGTCTAACCCTAACTCTACCCCAGAGCTAAACCTACCCATACTCTGTGTGTGTTATATTGACGCTAAAGGGTGCCATGTGCGTTGGATGTTTACACTTTGGCAAAACCGTCGTGTATGACGCCTCAGGATGAGAATGCGTTGGGTTTTCCACACAAGTATTAACCAGTACTAAACAATATCCTCTATGCAATTAGGGAAGAGAGGGGGAAAAACAACAATGCTCATTCCCCTTCACTTTATACCTACAACCCTCTTTTCTTTCTTTTCTTTTTTACAAGAGACGATAGACAAGGCAAACAAGACAAACTATTTTGACATTCTGGACAAGTTACAACACACAGGGCACAAGTCTCGGTAACAAAAAATATATAATAATAATAATAACAATAATGATGTCTCATTCACACACACACACACACACACACACACACAAATTACACTGGTTGTGCTCCTTGAGTGGACTGTTGAAAGGAAAAAAAGGAAATAATTTAACATTGCCATGTTAGATTTGCAAACAAATAAAATAAGAAGCAAAATGGTTCATCAGAGCTAGCGTTGGGCTAGTTACAGAGTATCAAATATTGTTTTTCACACAGAGTTGATACTGATTTTGTGTATTTTTGTCCACTGACAGAGTTTTCTCTATGTTTAGGTAATATTTCATTACGTTTTTCCATTTATCCATCCCTGGGGTATCTGTGTTTTTACAATTAAGTCACAACAGCTCCTTATAGACTAATGAAGAAAATATTAATTGCCATCCCATATGATAATCCATGTCTGTGAATGTATTGACAGTAGCAAGTAAATTTACCATTTATCATGGCCACATCCATTACCATTCCAATCTCTCTGCGAGTTGTCATGACAGACACAACAATATGCCACAAGAAGGGCAGTGATCATGCTTTTTTTTAGTCACACTCTAATCACATTTGAGCTTGACTCTAAACACTCAGACATCCTTTCAGGTTTTGTTTGTATAACACTGTATGTGACAGGTCAGAGTGCATTGGAAGCATATATGTGGTGAAATTCGAAGGGCATTAACGCACAGCGGTGTGGGTAGACATGTTAACTCAAGGCCACACGCACTGAGGCCCCAGCTTTCAGTTATCACAGTCTCTCAGATGTGTCTGAGAGACTTCACAATCTTCCCCCACTGGCATGTCAAAATGGTGGAAATTAACTGACATGTAAGTGACATGAAAGAGATGCAGAGAAGTTGTGGAGAAAATTTCATGAGAGATTAACTTTGTGATCATTCGACGGCAGTTACTCGGCCAAACAGAGTGAGGGAGCGAAGAGAGAGGAACAGAGAGTAGAAAGAGATTGTCAGCAAAGTGAAGGTGAGAGTACTAGCGCTGTAGGCTAATGAAACTAAAGTGAGCAAATTCTGAGTGCAGCCATGTACATGATATAGTTTCAAATGCTGATGCTGGCATTTCAGCCTGAACTCAATTTCAGGGCATCATGTGGTTGTTTTTCTGGGTTTCAGAATAGCTGTATGACCCATGGGGGCAGAGGGCGGGATGGCGTATCTGAAACGTTCACGGATTAGTAAAATAGGACCTTCAGACAGAAACGATTACGGACGTAAAACCTGAAATATTCTCCAGCCTATGTAGGGGGTAGATATGTAATCATAGATGTTGTATTTATGGAAATGGATTCACATTATCAACAGAGAGAGAGGGGCATAGGAGACGAGAGGGCATTAAACCGATCGTTTACACTTTTCTCATATGATATTTATGTAACGCACTTTTAGATATCCGAGACTTCTCCGTGCTAATTTAACATGACCGCATTAAACTGGGTCCTTCTTACTGACGTCATGATCTTGGTCTGACTGTCCTTCTCTCTTCTTTGAAAGCCCATTTCTGCCTTCCTCATAGAAAAAAGAAAATAAAAAGTTTTACATAATTAGACAAAGTCAAATTGTGAGATATAAAGTTGCAGCAATAGATTCAGTCAGATTGTAAAATTTTAGTTTTCTGAAGTTGTACTTATTTTATTGTAAAAATTATTTTTAGATGCTCCCAAATGGGATAAGAAAGAATTATAATAAAAAAAGAAGGAAATGGGGTAATAAACTTCAGTGCAATGTTACTTTAGTATTATTTATACACTATTATAATATGTATTCATATTTTGAATTAGCTTTTATTTGTATATTTTTAGTTTTCATTTTAAAGTTGTAATGTTGTGTCATTATTATATTAGTATTTTGTTTTTGTTTTTTTATATTTATAGCTATTTTTTGTACAGTTTAAACTTTTTGATAATATCTTATTTCAGCTTTATTTCAGCTATACCAAATACAAGTTAATAAGTTCTGGTTGAACAATAATAACACTGTGGCAGTGAAGGCGGTTTAGTTACATCTCTGCATTAGAGTTTTAGCATGACCTAAACTGGCCTCCATTTGACTTCTTATGACACCTACACTTTTAGAACGCGTGTGTTTGTGTGTTGATTGCATGTGTCTATTAGTTTTTTGCGCTGTGGCTGTAGCAGTGACAGGGACCGAGATTAGCAAGAGAGGGTGCTGACGACTGGAAACCAGAGAAGACCCTATACAGATAGGGTCATTTATATACCTTTATAGTCTCTACGTATTCATATTTTGTGTTAACTTTTATTTTCAGCTTTTTTTCAGGCCAGCTTTTAAGTTCAGTTTTCATTTTCATTAATTTGATGTTATATGCTTTTGTCATGTGCATCAGTTTTTTGTTTCTATTTAGCTTTGTTTTTTTTTTGTTTTTTTTCAGAGAATTATATTGTCTTTTATATAGTGACAGCAAACTGCCTGCATGGCATTTAAGAGGAAAGAGCCATTTTAATAAAAAGCTGACTGGGTCCTCCACCTCAGCAAAGATTTTTAACTACATTTTAGCTGAACAAATTAAAGCCGTCAGACCAATTCATCATGGGTAAGGTGAGAGCTGCTCTGAGCATTTGAGCATTTCCCTGTGGAGTTGTTACAGGTCCCTGTTTGTGTATGGACGTGACCTTCAGCTGTCTGGTGATCCCTGTGCTCTGTTCTTTTTTGGGAGGACATCTCAGCCAGCTCCTTAGATCCTGAGGCGGGGAAAGCATTTATAACTTGCCAGATCACCGTACTCCTCTGGGACGAGGAGATATACCAGAAGTGCCTGAGCGCCATTACTGTGCCCTGAAAGACAAACCTAATCAAAAATAGACGTGTCATAACTTCAATATGCAAGCAGATCACGAAATCTGACCCTCAGTACCAAGGCCAAGTTCGGTGTCTCGTATCCCTAACACTAAAGACTAAAGAGTGAAGGGCCTATCACACTCCAGATTCAGAGTCAATCCGAGGCCAAGACTTGGAAGGTGACGGTGTTACTATGTAGCAAAGCTGTTTACACTATACTGTTGACCAGAGGAATGGACAGAGAGGCTCAGATACCTGTACTCCAAAATACCCTCTGCCTTCAGTCAATATACTGTAAAAACAAAAAACAAAACATTTTGTATACATGCAGACTTGAGAATAGGTTTGGCCAACTTTAAAAATGTTTTGTTATGAGGATGTATGCGCATCTAATCTGTCTATTTCAAGTCAAGTAAAAATATTTTGCTGTTAACCTGCTCTGACAGTTTCATGATTTACATGTTATATACATCTAAAAAAACCTCATATGAGTTTAAGAGTTTTAGCTTGTACTTTAACATGACCCCAATTTAATACTGTGATTATACATTTTATTTATTTCAGGTGCCAAGGGAGAGAAGGAAGCTCCCCCTGCTGGTTTGTACATGCATTTCTTGACTCTACTAAATTTTCGTAATGTGTTTGATGTAGTTAATCATTTTAAAGCAGTCGGCTCACTCTCAGTATCTTTGATTTTACAGATAAGCCTGCAGAAGGTGGGTGAACTGCTCTGAATCTTGTCATGAACGCCATGTCTTCATTCAGTCTGCCAAGAGTACAAGGGGTAGCTTTGCTTCTACAGATAAGCTTTGAGTGTGTTTGTGTGTGTGTGTGTGCTAGTGCTGCAGGGGGTTAGGATTAGGATTAAGTAAGCGGTGTGCTGAATTACACATCAACTGAATGTGTTTCAATTCATCTTTAGATACAGAAAATATGCCAATGAATCACCTAAAACCATAGTAGTGCTCTAACTTAACATTCTGCTTACATATTGGCACATATATATCTAGTGCATTGCTTAGTCGAACAACAGTATTCATCATAATTCATAACGATATACTAATATGGTTGACTTGATCTCCTGCCTTTATAAGTAGAAGCACAGCCGGCTTTAATAAATGTGAATTTAACTAACTGTTTACATGCAGAACCATATTTATTTACTGTTATGTATCTACATGATACAATTTACATAAATTACAGTATATTGTTTCTAAATAACATTATAGCATACTTAACTGCTGAAAATACATTATAAACAAAAGCTGAGCTTGCTGTGCTAGAAGACGACTTCTTATTGCTTTGCTGCATGCATTTTAAAAACATGTACATTTTTTAAAGCCAATTTATTTGAAAATATACAGTTTATGAATCTTTTTCCAATGGAAGTGGGAGATGCCGTCACTACTGTTTAGATGGCACAATGTGAGAATGCAGTAAACAGTTTTCTCTGGAAAACAATGTTTTAATACACCTTTAACTGTGAGAACTGTAAGATAATAAAAGTGTAAATGCATTTTATGAATAACTATTTAACCATTTTATTTTAACACTGAATCTGATTGTGAGCTAATGCAGCCCATTACCAGAGCGCACAATGAGCATGTGCCTATATGGTACATGTTTTCATTTCTCAGTTCATGTTATCATGCATTTTCCGTCATAAAACTAATACCCGCACTGGGGTACAAATCGTTCCCTCTGAGAGAGAGCCAAAGCTTTGGCTGAAAGGTGAGATCTGTAGACAGTGTAATTGTGTTAACATGTGTGGTCATTAGGGCACTTTTTTATTCAAATGTGTTTTATATTTCAGTGCAAACAGCCCAGTGACCTCAAATAGTATTTGGACACTTAAAATGAATGAATGTCATTGCTTAATACAGCTAAATATCAAAACAAGTGACATTTTTTTAATTGTTGGCAGTGTTTGAAAGGTTCTGTTTTTTTATTTTTTTATTTGTCCAGTTCTGTTTAAACTTTCTCTCCAGCTCTAGACTCCAGGGACAAGACATCGGATGTAGTTTAATGTTGGTGTTTTAACCTGCCTCTCTGTATGTGCTGCCTTAACCTCTTATGCTTCCACTGTTTCTTTTAATTCAGATGATGAGGGCCGCGACGGTAAGGGAAAGAAACATTCCTCTTGGCTCGCTATGTGTGTGTGCATATTTGTCAATGTGCTAGTTGCTTATCTGTGACTGCGCATGTGATCAAATGTCAGTCACTGTCTCTGTCGGTGGTCCACAGGTCTGTCACAGGGGTTCTGACTGGCCAAAATAAGTCCAACAAGCAAACAAATGGTTTGAATCTGAGATTGCTTTGGCGAATGCCAGAAAGACCGATTTTCATTCATTTAAATTCATTAGTGGACAGCTACACTGTCTTTTAGCGAACAAATTGTGTTTTGAGACTCACAATAACCGAAAACAATCTCCGTAGTCTGTTTCGCCAAAGCATTCAGAATTTGTTATAAGTATTTTAGCGCCTACAGGTGCTGTAAGTGATTTTAGGCAAATGGAAATAAATCTCTATTTCCTGACAGATATCACTAAAGTTATTTTTTTAGCCAATCAGAAGATGCTCTCTTCACGTCAAACATATTGAGTGTTTTTTATGAGAAACCAGTGGAAATAGGAAAGTTAAGTTCAGTTAAGTTGAAGTTTTTCATGAAATATTATTTCAACTTTATTTCAATTAATGAAATTACTGATTTGTAATAGTTCTAGTTTTAGTCAACACCATCAACACTGGTCAGGATTTGACTTTCAGTTAGCGTGGCCATGCAGCCATCTTGCTGCAAATAGTATCTTCCTCCATTGACCACCATTCAAAAATATTTAATCAAATATTTAATTGTTGTAAATTTAGATGTTTACCAGTGCCACATCATCATAGGAGGTCTTTTAAAAGTGTGATATCGACTTGATGTCACAGCTCAGGATGGTGGTCACTACTGAAGGGCATTGGAAGTTGAATGGGAAAGCTAGCGAATAGTTTCTTACACAGCTAGCAAATGACATCTGGCCCAGTTGTGGCCCACATCTCCCATACTCGTCTGGCCCACATATATGGAATGACAGCAATGACTCAACCTGTGGGTGGCTGGCAATAGCATACATATCTGGGCCTCTTCTGGGCCAACTATGGCGCATATGGCTCAGTTCTTGCAGCGGCAAAGGTCACGTGGGCCACATCTGGACCACACACAACAAGCCACAACTTAGACCAGCTTAATGTGTGTTGGCCAGATATGGCCCATATGAACTTTTCTGCTATCAGAACGGAGCCATACGTGCCATAGTGTGAGGCCTGGATATGTATGCTATCTGGGTGACTCTTTGGTCTCAATGAGGTTTTGGAACGTAGGTAGGTCCATAAAAGGACCTAGAGTGGTTCCAGGGTGGCTAAAATTGTTTACAGCACCTTAAACTATATCCCTTAATTGTAGTTTAGGTGGAATATGTTTAATTTGAGAAAATTTGGATATATACTTTGTTTATTAGAGTGGGTATATATCAGTCTATGTGTGCTTGAGTGTATAAACCAAAAGATATTTCATTTCAATCTCTGACCACCATTTTTACATTGTATTTTAAGAAATGTAATACTATTTCATTCAGACTAATTTGATTTGTGTTACTTTTATGAATCAGTTATCATGACAGACATTGCTTCGATGTCTTCGACTTTGTTTTAATTTAACCTCTTGGAATACATATTCTGTGACCGTTCACGAAGCCAAGATTATGCAGTATACTGATACTCTGAGGTGGTTGTTTCACCAAAAGTTTCACCGTTGGAAATATCTGGATCTGTGTATGAGATCCAGCATTAGGGTGTGATAGTGTGATTATCAGGACATTTAGCAACAAAAGGTTAGGACACCCAGAGCTGGACTAGCATGTTCACTGTGGATGATTATATACACATTGGTGTTAAACTATTTCTACATCTATCTAATCTTGGTTAAGTTTATATGGGTAAAATAAGGTTGGGTCTAAGCTATATTACCAGGGTTCCAGTAAGAGCCATATGCTGTTTGCTGTTTTAAAATATAAGCCAAACTATGCATTGAACTGTGACTTTTTAATCCTTGTTCGGTGTATCATGTTAACTTGCATAAACATAAAACAGAGAGTGATGGTTTTGTTCTCTGATTTTATGGAATATGTGGAAATGCATCATATAGCCTGATCCCACCATAGAGAAAATAGTTAGTAGAGCTATGTACTTTCTTCATTCTGAAACAGTGAAGGACAAAGGGATGTCAGTTTCTACACTTATTTGTCTTATTATATTGAATGTGTAAATGAATGTCTAAGAAGAGCCCTAATGTTATGCCCTATATAACTTCCTAATGGTTTCCCCCACTCTTTCTCTCTCTTTTTCTTTAATACAGAATTGCCTGAGGATGGTAAGACACACAAATCCTTTAGCATGTATTGTCAATGACATATACATGAAAAAAAAAACAAATTAAAAAATTCATGCAAAAGGAAATTTTGTAAGTGTCTTTCATATCCCAGTGCAGATCTTAAAAGTGTAGTTCACACAACAAATTAAATTCTGTCCTTTTTTCCTCACCCTCCTAAAAAAAAAAAAAAAAAAAAAACTTCCACAAAAGAAAGAGAGTCATAAAGTTTGGAAAGACAGGATGGTAAACAAATGATGACAGAATTTTTACTTTTGGGTGAACTATCGGTTTAAGGATCTGGGAAGGTTGAAAGGTGAGAGTCAATAATCAATAGTTGTTTTGTTTTTGTTTTGTAATTATGGGTATAGGTTTGCTAGATGGTGCTAAATGTTTTAGGGAAGATTTACCCCAGGCTGCTAACACATCAATATGAACAGTAAATATCATGATTGATTGCCTCTTGTCAGTCATCGTTGACTAGCCAGTCTTAATGTGAGCTTTCAGTAGTTCATATCAGTTTACACTATTTCTCTGACTCTGCCGGTAGAACATGTCCCAGGAGAAGAGCCTCAGATGTCTGAAATAAGTGGCCTGTTTGTGGAGAAACCTCAGAGTGCCACTGTCAATAAAGGTAAGGGTCTGAACCACATATGCACCGTTAACTCTGCTGTGTCTATAATTTAAATTGAAATTTAGGGCTATTTATTTATTTTTTGTCAATATGTCTGCAGGTTAAATAGTTACGCCAGTAGGTAATGTGTCATTGAATCATTCACCCATTTTATTTGTTTAAAAAACTGACCTTTTAAGGGTGGGACACACAAATTCAGACAATTCCAGGCCGTTTTTGAGCATCGGTCGGCTTAGGTCTTTCGGTGCGTTCAGCACATTGGCTCAAGTCGGACGACAGGGTTTTTTTTTGGGCCGTTTTAGCATGTTAAATCGCCGTCTGTGTGGGTGAGAGAGAGAACTCTGATTAGCTGTTCAGAGAACGAGTGCACGAGACTAAGCGAAAGTGATGATAGAGAGCAAAGAAGTCAAGATAGTGACTAAAGGCTGTTCTAATTTTCTCATCTTACATGAACATTCAATGCACAGATATTTTCATAATAACATGAACTGAAAGTAATCAGCGTGATTGATATTCAAAATGATAAACAGACGCTGCTTTGTTTACGGTTACCTACAGTCCTAGTTTCGGTTTCTCTTTTTGAATGACAAAAATGGACTATTGATACCTACTGATATTGTCAGATATTTACTTACATGCAGACGCTATGCACATGATGCTACGCACATGCTAGTTGACAGTAGCCTTTAGTCCTTTTGGTGTGTGTTCAAGCGCAGTTTTTTTCCAACGAGAGGCGACAACACATTCAGCTTTCGTCAGATTTTATCTGATTGAGTGTAATAATCATTATCTGATTGAGTGTAAAAATGATTGTAATAATGACTAATGTACTGTGTTTAATAATAAATAATGAATAATTTAGCAAAACTCATGTCTTCATTTTAATGGTAACAGGGAAAAATGTCACATTTGTGGCAAAGGTGGACTCCTCTCAGTTGCTAAGGAAGCCAGCAATGAAGTGGCTGAAGGGGAAATGGCTGGATCTTGGCAGCAAGGCTGGAAAACACATACAGTTCAAAGAAACCTACGATAGGAACACTAAAGTGTGTGAGGGACAGTGTGTTTTATTTGAGATTTGTTTACTAGACCACATTTTGTTCACCATTTACATTTTTGATACCAGATATACACCTATGAGATGACCATTGTTAAGGCTGTGGATGGGGATGCTGGAGGTTATCGTTGTGAGGTCACATCTAAAGACAAGTGTGACAGCTGCACATTCGAAATCACCGTTGAAGGTAGGATAATGCGTATTATTGCGCAGTTAATCTCAAATTAACACTGAATCTGAATAGTACATCTAGGTAATGAGAGGTGGGGATCATGTACATCATAGGACATTTATAAAGCATATCATGCTTTTTTCAGTTGAATAAAGTCAGTTTATACACATCTGGTGTGTGAGCAGACTTTACGTCAAGTTTATACAGCTGATTCATTATTCAGTAGGTATTTAGCTGATTAGATCCTCTTCTGTTAGTTTTGCAGCACTTAGAGTTAATCACCACTACACATTTATTGGCTTTGACAGTAATCAGATTGTGGAGCAAATCAAACATGGTTTTTAATCATCGTCATGAATTTCATCTCCTCCTTCAGCTGCTGAAGAGACGACACAAACAAACATTTTGGAGGCATTCAAACGATCGTAAGTTTGTTTGTATGTATGTGTCTCGTACTCATTAGTAACTTCTTGATTTCACATTGTTTCAATGTACCGTTAGCATTTATTTGTTCGGAGGAATTGTTGTTCATATTGTCAGTGGCACTTTATGTTTAGATACTGCTGTAAGTGTACGCACAGATTTAGTGGTTTATGCACCTTATGTTAATACATGCAATATAAAATTCTCTTGCATATGATTGGGGGAGCAGTCTGTTGCCCAGAAGCTGCTCTTCTGAGCAGTAATAAGAGCAGTAATAAATCGTACAGATGGATTAAGAGGTGTCTGAGAGTTTAGTTCCAGGTCCCAGCTCCGGGAGGTAAAGGTTTAGCCCTAGGCCTGAGCCAAACTTCTTGATCAAACTTACTATTTGAGCATGGTGCTAGCAACAAGGTCATAGGTTCGACTCCCAGGGATCCATTGAATCCTCAGGCAAATTTAATGCCTTGAGCGCAATGCAAGTCGTCTGCCAAATTCATAAATGTAAATGTTGGTGAAGATGCTGTATGGATCTTGTTCATCTCTAGGGGAGACGCAGGAGAGGATGCAGGTGATCTGGACTTCAGTGGTTTACTCAAAAAAAGGTTTGTACGATGTTCTAGACCCTCTATGTTTTTCCATCTTAATCTGTTTACTTTATGCGCAGATCAAGTTATTAATTTTCACTTTAACCATCATGATGCATGGTGTAATTTATTCACTGTTGAAATCTGATTTAGATTTTAACTTTATGCATTATGTTCTATATGATGTCTTAAGAGAACATAGACCATAACATAACTCAAACAAAGTAATTAAAATAGCTCAACACAGCAAATGTGTGATTACCCCAAATTCAACTGAAAATGCAACTTTTAATGACTTCTGCAGTCTCAAAATTATTCAACCCGCTGAAAAGAATCCCTCACAACAGCACAAATCTGCAAAACAGGTGTTTTCTCAAGCACACCTGATGCAACTAAGGGCTTCATTGGTTGAACCAGGTGTGCTTGAGACAGAACACATCTACTATCTGAACTGACTAGGTTTGTTGAGTATCACATTTGAATGCGTGTTAGAAATGAATCGTCAAAAAAGTTAAGAGACGATATCATCAACCTTCACAAACAAGGAACAGGATACAAAAAGATAGCCAAGGCACTAAATGTTCCTAGAGACACCATTGGAAGGATAGTTGCACGTTCAAATTTAAAGGAATAGGGATTACACTACATGAATGGGGCAGAATAAAAAAAAAGCTATCAATGTCTGCAACCAGAAGACAAGTTCAGAAAGGCCCCTGAGTGACTGCAAAAGACCTGCAGCTAGACTTGGTGGCAACAGGCACTGCAGTTTCAGCTTGCACAGTTAAGCACAGTACTTATGCTGTTTCAATTCCATAAAAGCACGAGAAAGGTGTGCAAAATTGCTTACATTGAACAAGTCAAATTTCTAAAATATTTAAGCATAGTTCAAGATACAACAGAACAGCTTCAACTCCATACTGAGTTTTGAGTAGGTCACAGGAACTTATTAATAGAATTTGAAGGAAACACAGCATCACTGGGGTCACTATAGGACTCCAAATATAAAAACAGTCGATCTCAAATGTAAAGGTTAACCATATTTTTGATTCCTATCAACCTCAGAGAGAAGAAGCAAAAGGAGGAGCCTGAGATAGATGTGGATGTCTGGGAGATCCTGAAAAATGCCAAACCATGTGACTTTGAGAAGATCGCCTTTGAATACGGCATCACTGATCTCAGAGGCATGCTCAAAAGACTTAAGAAGATGAGGAAGGTGGAGCCCAAAAAGAGTGATGGTGAGACATGCGATGGATGCACACAGACATAGTTCTTCACATACAAGGTCCCTGGGTTCAAGTCTGACCCTAATATGTAATTTTGTTGACAAACCAAGGAAAAATGTTTTGGCATTGGTGGTTGAGAATTGTGTATATTAGTGCTGTTTCTGTTTCAGCTTTCCTAAAGAAGATGGAGCCTGCTTACTCTGTGGAAAAAGGAAAGAAAATAGTGCTTAGTGTTGATCTCTCTGACCCCAACGCTCAAGTCAAATGGCTGAAAAATGGACAGGAGATCAAACCTTCAGCCAAGTATGATACAGTGTGTTTGTGTGTTTAAAAAAATGCTATCTTGTATAACACTTTGAGAGACTAAAAGGAGTACTGGTCATCATTGATGATGATTGTAAGGATGGGGAACAGACAATGTTACAAGAGTGCATGATGCCTTACATGAGGATTGTGTTGAATTTCTCTCCCTGTTAGATATGTCTTTGAGAGTGTGGGTAGTATCCGCAAGCTCACTATTAACAAGTGCACCCTTGCTGATGATGCAGCATATGAATGTGTCGTTGGAGAGGAGAAGAGTTTCACTGAGGTCTTTGTTCAAGGTACACTGTCTTTATCATCTTCATCATCATCACTGGGATCATTAGCACATCCCGTCTTTGTAAATTCAGCTGTTTCATTTGTTCTGTCTTCTTATCGCCGTCCTGTGTCCCATCTGTCCTTGAGTGGTAGCCATCTGCCCTATTGATTATTTTAAAACTCTATTTTAAAAGTATATTCTGTCAGTCCTTAGTTTTTACTCAACCATTTGTTTTGAGCCAGGTCTCTGCTTCTGTCTATTTTATTTTATGTAAGGTGTAATTTTTGTTTTATTTCTACAGATACAGAACTATAATGTGGTCCATATTCATTCTGCTGTAAAAGTGTTTTTGTTTTACTGTGTGTTTGAATATATTAACCACTTATTTGTGTTTATATGAGCAGAACCCCCTGTCACCATCACTAAGATGTTGGATGACATCCATGTAGTGGTTGGGGAGAAGGTAGAGTTTGAGGTTGAAGTGTCCGAAGAATCAGCTAATGTGAAATGGTGAGATACTGGACCAAACTGGTGACACTGACCTGGTCAATTGTGACCAGTTTATTTTGTACAGTCAACAGGCCTACAAATAAACTGGCCAGCTGCACAAATTGAAATGCTCAATAAATGACTAGCTGACTAAATTAATTCCAGCACTGTCAAGGTCAATATCGCTAATTATAGTCATTTAGTATTAACAAGCTATTATTAACATTAAATAGGACTAAACTGCAAATTATCTGACTGTTTTTTTTTTTCAGTTTATTACCAACAATTATAGAACACAATGAATAATTTAATAATGATTATAGTCATGTCAAACTCCACAAAAACCTATTAGCCTATAATAAATGGCACATTTAGTTTTAGATGATGCATTTTCTCTGTCATTACCTCTCTCTATTTAAATGAGCAATGTGACTGAGCGCTGTCTGTGACTGCTAGTGCTTTCTAACATTTCTGCTGTTACACAAGCAGATGGAAGGTTTCCAGTCTTATATCCACTTTAAAGTTTAAGAGTAAATTAGTTCTCATTCTAAATAAATGATAAAAGCTCTGGGATCAATCATCTGGATACAATATGAGTATTATAGGTAGCCTACATTTCGAGATTGATCCTCTTATCACTACTTATCACTACTGCCTTCTGCTGTATCCAAAGGCCAGGACAAAGTTTATATTTTCTTTTTCTGCACATTTTTTCTGTCATGTCCCATTTTGTCCATCCATGTTCCCTTTGTACCCATCCCAATCTTTCCCATTTTATCTTCAGTCACCTTGGCATAGATTGCCTTCCTCAGTTTCTCCTTATGAACATTATTTCCATCTTTACCTCTCTTCATCTCTCTCAGGATGAAGGATGGAGTGGAACTGAGCCGAGATGGAAAGTATCGCTTTAAGAAAGATGGGACAAAGCACTGGCTCATCATCAATGAGGCAACCACAGAAGACATAGGAACATACCATGTGTTCACTAGCGGAGGGGAGTCCAAGGGAGAGCTGGATGTGGAAGGTACTTCTTTTGAAAGATTAAAACTCTCCCTTCTCAGCCCTTCCCCCGTTTGGCTGATATTTCAGTATTTATTTTTAGTGTTAATTGCCTCATGGCCCCTTTTTCTCTATTATAGAGAAGGAACTGGAGGTATTGCAGAGTATAGCTGATCTGACAGTGAAGGCAGCAGACCAGGCTGTCTTCAAGTGTGAAGTGTCTGATGAGAAAGTGACTGGAAAGTGGTACAAGGATGGGGTGGAGGTCATTCCCAGTGACCGCATCAAAATGACACACATCGGCAGGTATATCGGTCCACTTACGATCACCCTTATCAATTCATGCATAAGCAAGCTCATCTTGTCCCTCACCACACTAATATTGTTTTATGTTTGGACTCACTAAAACAGATTAGTCATCGAAATGTCCATTTTGTTCCATCATTGCTTTTTCGAGTGAAAATAATGTGGCATACACTTCTAATGTCGTGGTAACATTTTTGACCCTTATATCTCAGGACTCACAAGCTGTTGATAGATGAGGTGAAGCCTGAGGATGCAGGAGATTACACCTTCGTACCAGATGGATATGCTCTTTCCCTTTCAGCCAAACTCAACTTTTTGGGTAAGAGAGAGAGAATCTGATTTTTTATTTCTTTTTTATCAGACTTTCAATTTAAACGTTGACCTAGATCTATATTTTGGTTCCCAGAGATCAAGATTGATTATGTTCCTCGTCAAGGTAAAGATCTTACCTGCATCAACAAATTTAACATTAAAGTTTTGTTATATGTTATTTAAAACTGTTATTTAAAATTCTTTCTATTATCATCTAGAACCACCCAAAATCCACCTGGACACTACTGGCAGCATGGCCAACAAAAACACCATTATCGTCGTAGCAGGAAACAAGCTCCGGTTTGATGTTGACATTTCAGGGGAGCCCCCTCCCACTGTCTGCTGGAAAAAAGGAGATACTGTGAGAGCTTGCTGGCAAACTGTCACATTCTCTCATCTTAAGCAACGCCAAGAACACATAAGCACTTGTTTTCATTTTAGATTCAGTGATAAAACCCTGCAGTGCTGGTCACCAGCATGTTTTTCGAATTGAGTCTTTACCAGCCTACCTTAACCATCGAGACTTCCACAGTCAACCAGTTTATCTAAATTAGGACCATGCTGGATGGATTCACTCAAATAGACAATCAGTCTTTCCAGCAGGAACACATTCTCTCTCATTTTCTTACATCACATAGTAAATGGAAATCAACTTCGAATTGTTACATCTGAATATATAACACATGCTTGAAAACATGACGTTTGTATGATGCAGGAGATCTCTGAGGCTGAAGGCCGTGTGCGAGTGGAGACCAGGAAGAACCTAAGCTGCTTTGTGATTGAAGGGGCAGAGAGATCCGATGAAGGCCTTTATCATATCACTGTAATCAACCCAGCAGGAGAGGACAAGGCTGATATCATGGTTAAGATAGTTGGTGAGTTCAAACATGTTAACCATCTGCAACTTCTTCTTTCTGTCCGCATTATCAGCTATCTCCCATCTGTTTCATACGGCTCCTCATGCCTGTATTTATTCTGTGCGGTGTTCAGATGTGCCTGATCCACCTGAGAATGTGAAATGCACTGGAGTGGGTGAGGACACTGCTGATATCAAGTGGGATCCACCCAAATTTGATGGTGGAGTTCCAGTGAAAGGTAAAACCAATCCTTACCGTTTATGTTGAACTTGACATCCAATATTTAGGGATGCACTGATATGAAAATTTTGCCCGATACCGATAATTCTTTATATTTGAAAGTCGAAAACTGTATTTTCCTTTTTTAAGTGATTCCAATATTTCAAAATATATTCAAAACCATTATGGCGAACAGTGCACAGGAAAGGAAAGGAAATAACCCACTACCTATCGGTTTTAGGATATCGGCCAGATTTTCTTATCATGCCTAAACGATCATATTAAATTATTAGTTAAATTAACGTATATCGGCCGATGCCGATATGGTGGCCGGTATATATCGTGCATCCCTACCAATTTGGAATATTTTGACTATGTTGTCAGTCTTGCTTCTTGGAAATACTTAAGAAAAGATTTAAGTAGGTTACGAATCTTCTCACATGTGTAGAATACCACTTACTACTTTAGTTGTAATTCCAGGTTACCTAATGGAGAGGAAGAAAAAGGGCTCTTCCAGATGGACAAAGCTGAACTTTGACATTCACGAGTCCACAACATATGAGGCTAAGAAGATGATTGAGGGTGTGCTATATGAGATGAGGGTGTTTGCGGTTAATGGCATTGGGATCTCCCAGCCCAGCGCCAATTCCAAACCTTTCATGCCCATTGGTTAGTTCTCATCAGACTGTCTGCTGCAACTTTGGATTTATTTAACTACTTTCTCAACAAACATATTTCAATCTGCATTCATTCTCTTTGTTTTCCTACTCCTTCATAGCTCCAACTAGTGAACCAACACGACTGTTGGTGGATGACGTTACTGATAGTACCTGTGCTTTAAAGTGGCTTCCCCCTGAGAGGATTGGAGCTGGTGGCATTGACGGGTACATCATTGAATATTGCATTGAGGGAGGTGAGGCACAAGGCGACTTTGCTATAGAGCTGACATAGAGTGCCATCTCAGTTTCAAACCGTCACAGTGAAGTTATCTTTTTTGATTATTTTTTGACATGTTTACATATCTTGCTGGTTTTCTGCTTACTTTGCCCCTGGTGGAAACATCACAGCCACTGAGTGGGTGCAGGCAAATGAGACTCCTGTTGAGAAGAATAGTTACAGGGTCAGAGGGCTGCCTGTTGGAGAGAAGATGCTGTTCAGGGTGACAGCTGTGAACATCGCTGGCCGTAGCCCTCCAGCTGTGTTGGCGCAAGCTGTCACCATTCAGGAGATTGTTGGTGAGACTCTTACGCAAACAACATGCAACACACTCGCAGGAGTATCTCTATATTCCTCACTGAAATCTCAATGGGAGTTTGTAGCTTTTAGTTCATGTCAAATTCCTGAAAAATAAAGAAAATGAACCAAATACATGCATTTAAAATATACAGTTCCTTTCTCTCAAAAAAATAGAGCAAAATTTTGCTCACTGACTTTCATTGTGTGGACAAAAAATTAGACATTTTTCAAAAGATCTTCTTGAGTAAGTGATGACAGAATATTAAGTTTTGGGTGAACTATCCCTTTGACTACTCAAATACAGATTTAACACAGACGCAACACACTCGTCTACGACACACTGAACACAAAGTATATAAACACCCCACCGTGTGTGTTGTCATTTTCAGCACGTTTTCTTCTGTCTTTTCCCCCACTCAATCTCCTCTCTCAGAGCGTCCTAAAATCCGCCTCCCTCGGCAGCTTAGGACTAAGTACATCAAACAAGTGGGTGAGAAGGTCAACCTTGTCATTCCCTTCCAGGTCAGTAATGCACGTACATTGTTCTGCTCTGTACTTGTGTAGTGCTACTTTTCTCTTCAGATGCTGGTCTTCACACCAGTTCAAATTATTAACTTAGACCATGTTAACTGTTATCAGGGCAAACCACGTCCAACCGTGACCTGGTTCAAGGATGGCGGACCTCTTGACACAGGGCTGGTGAATATCCGCACAAGTGGTGTCGACACCATCCTGTTTATCAGGCAGGCGGTCAGAGAGCACTCCGGCCAGTACACCCTCTCCGTGCAGATTGAGAACATGGAGGAGAAAGCCACCATTGAAATCCAGATTGTTGGTTAGTGCCAAGCCAACAAAGTGATTTGGTTAATGTTTTTAATTGGGATGTGCACAACAACATACTTTCAAGTTCAAGAGTTAGAGAGTTGTAGGTTCCCTGAATAATTGTCTTAGTTGAAAGACATGGGTATTAATTTTATATAATTTTGAGTTGAGATAATAAGAGCACATGAGGAGAAACAGGAAAAGCAGCAAGAGATGAGTAAGCGGAATGGGATATGACCTCAAGCTTCCCAAAGCTATGTTGAGTGATACCCTCAAGGCCTTCTCTCTGAGTTTTTTCAACTTGACATGCCGTCATGAAGATGCAATGCTCTTGGCACGATGCTCAAAAAACAGCATGAGATGTGATGCGATGGCTAAAGACATCCTTCACAGTGTATAGAAATAGTGGTGATGGTTTTAAAGGTGACATGAAGGTGAATTTAAAGACACAGGGTGTTTTACCTTGCCAAAAAGTTTAGATAAAAAAACGGATGAGAAAAAAATCTGAGTGAGCCGTTCCTAATTTTAAGTGGTATTGAGGCTGGTTTCTCCCAAGGATTTTTGTCTATTTCTGACACCTTAATGGAGTCTGGGTTCCTTGTCACTGTCGCCTTTGGCTTGCTCAGCTGGGGTTTTATACATTATATTTATAGGGTCCTTGCATGACACTCAAGGACACCGTACAAACACAATGAAACAATCAACAATAAACAAATACTCATTATTACAACCTGTATACCAACATTAAAATGCAAAAGTAATCACATAAAAGTCTGCCAAAAAAGATTGGTCTTAAGGCGAGATTTAAAAACACAAATACTTTCACTGTTTTGCACATCTTGTGGCAGAAGGTTCCATAAATAAAGAGCTGCATGAGTCATGACTAAAGGTTC
Organism: Pimephales promelas; assembly: GCF_016745375.1. The sequence continues at coordinate 14,421,780 of NW_024121321.1, forward strand.
GGGACCACGTAGAAGTAGTGCAAGTTTAAGGGATGATCTTAAAGTCCGAGTTGGAGTGTAAATATGAAGATAGTCAGATAAGAATGAAGGAGCAAGATTGTTGAGTGCCTTGTAAGTAAGATTAAAATTAGTCTGATATTTCACCGCTAGCCGGTGTAAGTGTTGTAATATGGGAGTAATGTGTTCAGCTAGAGGAGTTCTGCTCATGATTCGAGCCGAGTTCTGTACTAGCTAGAGTTTGTGGAGTAGCTTTGAAGGCAGTCCATAAAAAAGAGCATTGCAATATTCTATACGGGAAGTGACGAAGCATGAACAAGAATTGCCGTGCTTTTTACTGAGAGAGCTGGACAAAGTCGGTTAATATTACGTAAATGGAAATAAGCAATGGGAATGACACTGTTTATGTGTGCTTCGAATGAGAGAGTACTGTTAAGGATGACACCCAGACTTTTAACTTGTTTAGATACAGACACTGGTAAGTTGTCAATATTCACAGATAAACATGTGGATTTCATCAGATTGGTTTTGAGGTAACAAGAAGAGTTTCTGTTTTACTACTGTTAAGTTTAAGACGATTTGAATTAAACCATTCTTTAATCTCTGCTAAACAATCTGAGAGGACAGATTGAGGAAAAGAGGTAGGTTTGGATGACAGGTAAAGTTGGGTGTCGTTGGCATAAAAGTGGAATTGAACACTACATTTCCTAAAAATATTACCAAGGAGTAAAAGATAAATAATAAATAAAAGAGGACCCAATACTGAGCCCTGGGGGACACCTGTATTGACATACAAAAGCTTTGAACGAAACTGCTTCAACTGTACAAATTGAGTATGACCCATACCAAGTCAAGGAGGTACCAGTAATTCTTATTGACTTCAGTCTGTCTAAAATTAATAGTTTAACACAATCTTCAGTATAGCTGCTATACAGCAAAATTTTAAATTCCTTGTTATTTTCTTGTTTATTACTGTGAAGCTGCTATAAAGCAAGCAATCTGTATTGCATAAAGCACTATATAAATAGGTTACTTGACTATTTGGGGTATTGAAGATGTTGCAAATTCATTTGTAGATCACTTACATCAATATCATAGTTGGCCACAAATACAGCGATGACATAAAATTAAAGGATTAAACTGCTTTGTTCAAAAAGTTAATTTCTCTACAAAGTGAAGTGTTAGTCAGGATAATTTTGTTAACCCATGGAAAATGTTTGTGGATCACTTTCAAAAGTGATGCTGAATTTCTAACTCTTAAACTGGCAGAAAGGTTTCATATTAAACATTTACACTTTCATCAAAATTGAGGATGTCATAGGTCAGTTCGGTTGCAGGGATTATTCTGCAGGGTTTTGTTTGGATTATTCCTGGTGTTGAACGGGATTAGGATAGGATTAGGACACACTCACTCGGTGTTCCCGCTGGGAGGTAAGCTAATGAGAGTGCATAAACCCTTCAGATGAGCCAGACAGCCATTTAGTCACAGTTTGCTGCCAGCATCCCAGCAGCCTGGCCAGGATTAATGCCAACCGCTCCCAGCCGCAAACTCGAACTCTCCTGCTCTCAATCTTTTTTCTCTTTTTTTTATGTAGCTTGATCTCACTATCTCTACCTCACGCTCAAGTTTTCACCCTTGTCCCCATTTCATTTTATCCCTCTTTCATTTTTATCATTCCTCTGCTCATTCACTTGTAGCTTCTTCTCCAATTAGCATACATTAATTAGTCTCATGGTTCAAATTAGGACAGTGTATTGGTGTCAAGCTCTACAGTAATAACTACAGTAATTTTTTTCTTTTCATTTTCATACAGACAAGCCTGGGCCACCGATGGCTGTCACTGTAACGGATGTTTGGGGTTTCAATGCTGCTTTGGAATGGAAGCCTCCAAAAGACAATGGCAATGCGGAGATCACTGGCTATACCATTCAAAAGGCTGACATGAAAACCAAGGTAAACCTGGACCAGCAACAGGAATGTTTGGGCCAAATATATGTGGACACTCCTCTCTAATTTAGCTTTGATTAGGTCCCTAAATCTTAATGCTATTGCATGCAGTGACATTATACAGAATTGTGTATTTCCAACAGTTTTAGAGGACCGTTTTCTGCTCCATCTACACAAAGTGCGAGCACCATGAGGAAATGGTTTAATGAGCTAATAGAGTCTGGTGTAAAAGAACTTAACCAACATGCACCAAATATTTTTGGCTGTTAGAAGTTTCAAATCAATAAATAAACACAATTGAATGGTTGTAGGTAGCCTAGAGTATGGATAAAAATTAATACCCTATGGCCTGGGGCACGTTCAAGTCACATGACAGACATGGAACATGACATTAACAAACCAAAACGTGACAGAGACAAGACCAAATCGTGACACAGTGCAAGTTTCTTTCAGTTAAAACAGCTCAAGCATTTTAGTCTGAGACTAGGCCTTGACTGTGAAATCGGGGGTATATCTTGCAAAAAAAAGTTATGTGTTTACATTGAATATAAAGCAACATTTGTGTTGTAATAAAAAAAATTGTATATTTAGAATTTTTGACAAGAACATCAACTTAGGGGATATCCTAGCAGATGGTGGATAGAGAAATGGAGGTCTGTATACCTACAAGGCCAATGACAGCATGAAAGTAATGCACAGAGCAAACATACAAATGTACTGTTTGTTTGTCAACAATACTTTTTTTGGTGTTTAAATGTCTCTTCAGTGTTTCTAAATTCAGAGGTTTAGTTATTTGCATGGCTGTCTCTCGACAAATCTGTCTCTTACTTGTTTTAGGAGTGGTTCACGGTTATTGAACACAATCGTAGACCTAGTTGCACCGTGTCTGATCTGGTGATGGGGAATGAGTACTCCTTCCGTGTGTTCAGTGAGAACATCTGTGGCATGAGCGATGATGCCGGCGTCAGCAAAAACACAGCTGTCATCTGCAAAACAGGTGCCTGCATACTGGCAGTTTAAAAATTAATCTCAAAACACTGTATGTTGCATTACATGACGATTAGTGCACGAGTGTCTCTCTACTGAAGCGTTGCATGTCTTTGTGTAATCCTCTTCCTGCCTCTTTCTCTTAGGTCTTACTAATAAAGCACAACCCTACAAGGAAAAAGATATGGCCAGCTCTCCTAAATTCATCACACCTCTTGTGGACAGGTCTGTCGTCGCAGGTTACAGCGCTGCCATCAGCTGTGCTGTCCGTGGGTACCCGAAAGTACGTGTTAGATTATTGTGTGACTATATAAACCAATGGCAATATACCCATGCAGTTGTTTGGAGCCATTTAAGCAACATTGCTCTCTCTTTCTCATTCTCTGTTGTTCTCCTCTCAGCCAAAGATTATATGGATGAAAAATAGGATGATTATTGGAGAGGATCCAAAGTTTCTCATGCAGAATAATCAGGGTGTGCTGACTTTAAACATCCGTAAACCCAGCTCGTTTGATGGAGGGAAGTATACATGTAGAGCTATCAATGACCTAGGAACAGATGAAGTGGAGTGCAAACTGGAAGTTCGAGGTACGGCCAAAAGCCATAACATCATGTTTTAGAAAGCACAATGTACTCATATTTGTTGATGGTGGATATTATTTCTCCTATTTTTACATTTCAATTACCAGTGCCTGTCCTAAAACACTAATGATTGAATAACTTATTCAATTATTAGTGTGAATAACACAAACAATGTTAGACGTAACTTTCAACAAATCCCAATTTTGTCATACTGTAGATTATAATGTTGAGATGCCTAAACTCACTCTCACCATTTAAAACAACTCAATTTAGTTTGTAGATAAAAACTTCCCAAATGTAATACTTTCTGTTTTTCCTGTTTAGCTGTAACAGAAAATGTGGGGGTGAAGAAGTGAACGCACAAGCATGAAGATACCCTAAAGATGACTGCAAAAGAGGGATATGGACACCATGAGAGTGTCAAAAAGCAATACAAATTTGAATTAAAATTAGAACAAAATTGTGACAATGCTGTCCTTTCTCTGCCTTTTTAATTTTGACTAACAAAAAGTACTGTGATGGTACTCGGATATCCCTTACTCATTTCCTTGGTATTTACATGGCACTTAAAAGAAACACCAAACAACTCCCTGTACTGTTTTGTGTTAGTGTAATCAGACTAATATGTGTGATAAACTAGTTTTTTTCCCCTTGCCCGAGTATGCTTTTTCTCTATGTCAAGTTAAATTGCTTGAAATAAAAGTACATGAAAACAACTTAAAATGTTTTAATGATAGTCAATTTAAAGTAAAAGCCACTTGAACGTTGTCGTTAAAGGGGGGGTTGACTGCGATTTCACTTTTTTCATTTTAAATAGTGTGTAATGTTGCTGTTGGTGCATGAACAGTATCTGCAAAGTTGCAGCGCTGAAAGTTCAATGTAAGCAGAGATATCGTCTTTTAAAAATCAGGAAGTATAATTGCATACAAAAACGACTCGATGGGCTCTATGCACGGCGGTATTTCCGGTGAAGCATAGGGATGCTCGATAACTTCCGCCGATCGTAGAGTCCAATGCAATACCGAGAATTTATATTGAATTTTATACTCCATGGTTATACTAAAGAAACGTTAGTCACAAAAACAGATAAAACAGACACCCCTCGTTGTGTTTATGCTTCTTTTTAAAATTATATTAAATAAAAATAACTATATATAAAATTACATCTAAACGTACATTTCATTTCAAAGACTGGAGGACAGTAAATTTTGAAGACTCTGCCATAATCCCGTTTTCCTCGGTTTTCCTCCGCTTTAATCTCCACAACCGGAAATGGACGAGCATCCTTGTGTCAAATGCGGAATTTATGCGTGCATATAGCCCATTGGGACTACAGCTGGGTTATGGTACGTCACTAACCCGCACATTTGCATCAACCCCTCCCTCAGAATATGCAGAAAATGGCATGCGTATATTTCTGAGGCACGTCGACTCGTCGAGTGTGTTGTTCACGCAGCTGTCAGGTCTTCTGTGTTTCGGGCTTCCCATACTTCCTCAACAATGGATACAATTTATGTTTGATTATGTTCCTGAAAATGACGATTGTAATCTAGCTCTCTGTGCTGCGCATTTTACGGAAGACAGCTTCCAGAATATACACGAGTTCAACTCCAGATTCAACAAGAAACATGAAGCAGTTCCGACTTTAAAACAAGAGGCAGCAGTGTTGGGCCACAATCTGTAAGTAGGCTAAGACTTCATCATTTTAAATGTATTTGCATGTATAATTCCAGACGTAACGTTAGCCTTGTGTTTTATTTTATTTTTTCAAATGCCAACGCTGGCTTTATAGCCACTACTAGTTAGCCTATGCTATTTTGTGCTATTTAGTAGCCAGTCAGTTGCTATTGTTGCCAGTCAGATGCTATTGTGTAAAACAAACGTGCAAAAAGTAAAAAAAAAAAAAATGTGGCAAATTATCATTCAGAAACGTTTATTAAGAGCCGTGTGTGGTGAGGTTCTGCTTGACTCTCTTCATCGCGGGTTTCTCGGTCTGATTCTGCCTCAAACTGATACTGCAGTTCGACACATATTTACATTCTGGACCGGAGCTCAGGTTCCGCCCGTAAAGGTAATGGGCGTTAAACCTTCCGGACAACGTGAGCGACAGTTTAGCCAATTACAACACACCGGGCCAAACTAACCAATCTGAGCCCACTACGTGTTTCTGAGGGAGTGTTTTCATAGAATCAGGAAGTTAACCTCTCGTTCAGGGGACAGAGGAGAGCGCGGCTGACAATAAAGCTGAAGTTTATGAAAAATAAGACTTTAAAAAAAAGAAAAAACACGAATACATGTTATATTGCACCCCATAAATACAATTATGCAAAGAAAAAAAAGCAGTCAACCCCCCCTTTAAGGTTTGTGAAAATTATATCATTCGTACCCTGTGTCTGCTGCCTGATCCAGGAGAGTTGGAGAATCAGGGTCTCATTAGCATATCACACTAGAGACTCATTTACGCACCCATCAACACTGCCCCAATTAGCTCTCTCCCACGTCATTACTGAGCAAACGAATTATGGCTAATTTACACACCAGTAAAACAAACACACCACCGCAGCTCCGCTGGGAGAATCTGCTGCTGCCCGCCGAGGTTCACTCGATCCAGGACAGTGTTTCTGAATCCATGATCCGTGCGACAGAAGGTATGGTTTAAGAATTGAGAAAATATTAGAGTTTAACAGTATTTCAACAGCAACATAAAAATATACAATTAATTTCGCAAGGGAAACATGTTAGGAGGACACAAACAGAGACCGTTGAGTTTGAAAGTTTTTGAACAACCGAAACTAACAAAATCTTCTCGAAGTGACCAGCAGATAGCGCACCTCACTTATTCAACAATCGCTTCAGGACATTCAAATGTTAGCTGTAATGAAGTTAGATTTGCCCATTACTTATCTCTGAAACCATATAAATCAATAATTTGCTGACAGTACAGCATTTAGGTTTCTACTAAGGCTCTCTCGCTGTGTTATGCCTTTCTCTTTTTGCTGAGAATGTGTGATGTGATGATAAGAGCATCAACAGACATGCGCAATCCAATCTTTCACATGTGTGAAAATATGTAGGCCTACAGTGATCATACAGCAAGGTAGGCCTATGATATTAGCTTAGACTACATAGGCCTAGCCTATAATAAAAGATAATGAATTTCAGACCTGATTCAAACATACTTTTATTCAAAGATCAACAGTCTGTCGTCTGTTTGCTATAAAAAACAAAACAACAACATTAAAATCATCAACTCAAATGTCATTGTGAAAAAAAAAAATGTGGAAATCAGACCTTTCAAGCTATAACCATTCATATTTTGCATGAACTTTAGCGTATCACAATGCATATCTAAATTCGCACCTACGGTATCTTTGTAGACCTTCAAAAAAATAAAGAAATAAAATAATAATAATAATAAATGTTGCAGCCAATTAGCAACCTCCAAGGAAAGTTTTTAAAGTTTTATCAGATAGTAACTACTCAAGATTTTGCTTTAGTATACATTTCGGGACAATTAGGGCCGGATTCAGAATTCGTTTAGATTTCGGGATTGTCCCAAATTTTTCGGGACGTCGGTCATCCAACCCTCACACACATATTTGCATTTTTAGTTTTCCATCAAGACATTAATTAGTGTTTATTAAGCCCTTTCTGTTGGCTGTTCCTCAAACACATCTATTCTACTAAAATATTTTTTGTTGGTTTTGTTGCATTTTTTATATTTTTGTTTAGATTTGGCTCCCTTCTACCTACATGATATTTTAGTTTAAATTGTGTACCAAATGACATATTATACACCATACACTTATGAACTATTTACTAAACCATGTAGTTTACGATTTTTTTTAAGATTATTTTGTCATCCAGTGGAGTCTGATAACACCTCCTAAACATACAGGGGTTGGCAGAGGGACTTTGAGCCATTCCTCTTCCTAAATAGTGCAGGTCACTACCTCGTTTCCACCAAAAAAAGAAAAAAAAAAAGAAGAAAACACTGGTTCGGAACTGGTGCTGGTTTAAAGTTGGTTCAACTTGCGAACCTTCTCAGAACCTGTTTTTTTTTCCACTGACTAGAGAGCCCAGTGAATGACGTTATTACGTCACGTCACCACACGTCATAGCCCTATACCTAAGCATGACTTGGTAAAAGTTCTAGTCCAGCAAAAAGTTGATGCCGCTTTATAACCAATTTTCCTGGCCAATAACTGCCTGGTTCTTTGGCTGTCGAAACACAAATAACTGGTTTGTGAGTAGGCACCAGCTCTCAAAATGCTTTGTTGGAGAAGGGGTATGCAGGTGGAGGAAAACATTTTCTGTCTCGCTCCTCCAAAATACCACAAAGTGGCTCAAAATATATATCTGGTGACTTTGCGGCCCATGGGAGATGCTCAACTTCACTTCCATGTTCATCAAACCATTCTGTCACAAGTCTTGTGTGTATTGGTGGATTATAATGTTGATACACGATCTTCATCCCTGTTGCTTCACCCTGCAGTCCAGGTGTTAAGCCTTTTTGGGGCTTCTCCACACCGTAACTCCCATGGATGTGGGGAAGACGGTAAAGGTTGACTCATCAGAAAACAATACATGTTTAACATTGTCCACATCCCAAGACATGCACTGGTGGCACCATTGAAACTGACATTTGACCTCGGCACAAGTGACCAAAGTTTTGGCAGCATCAATCCTGACTCTCGACGTATAGTTTTGGTGGAAACGTGAGAGCTGATGTGTGCATTTAATTTTGCAGTGAGTTGAGCAGCTGTGGTTTTACTTTTTTTTTATACAATCTGAGTTGGTACCTGGAAATCCCTTTCAGACATCTTCCTCTTGTGTCGACAGTTACTTCTGTTGGATGGGGTTCATTCGTTGGGGTATGCCAACGTTACCGTGCCATAGTTCTCAATACACCACAAATCACAGATGAGCCAGTGAGACAAGCACCAAGAATTTGTCCTCTTCTGAACTCTGATATGTCTCCCATTATGTTATGTGGATTGCAATATTTTATGTACAGCATGTGCTGCTCTGCTAATTCAACCTGCACACTCCGCTCTTACTGATGGAATCAGTGAAGATGGCCACTAGGCTGCACATAGGCATGAAACCTCCAACACTATATTGGCCAACTATATTTTCCACGTTCTTTAACTTCATAATCAGTCTTGCTGATTGTACCTGCTGCCTGGGACATCACATTCACATTCTCCCCATAAAAATTAAATGGGGAAAGTTGACAAAGTTGTGTCTCTCTTACCAAGCTCTTTGAACTTCAGAGCACAAGGACTGTGTACAAGTGTACAAATAGGGAGAGTGTGCCACTTTTTCTCAGACAGTGCTCAGGAGAGGCACTGTGAGCCGCTCGATAACCATTGCGATACAACAGCCTATATGATATGTTTCTCAGTCTGAGCGAAATAGAGAGAGAGAGAGAGCTACGGTGAGCAAGACAAAACTATAATGGCAGAATGGAGAGAACTATAATTATGCTAGTAATTATGCATGAATTCCATGAGAGAGAGAGAAAGAGAACAGAGGGAGATTTTCATGCATGTAATTACAGTATAGAAACTTGGGAAGGCAGAGGAGTGAAACTCTGTAACATTATCCACCTCATAACCTCATTTATGGCAAACAATCGCACACAGGCAGATATTCTTCACTGTAAAAATTCAGAGAAATTTAGGGTAAAAACGCTGTGGTTGCTAGAACTTTACCGTAAAACAATACGGTAGCAACATTTACAGATTCATCTTAAATTTACAGTAAAAAGTGTATTTCATTAACTGATATAATATTAATAAACCTACCTATTGGAGTGCTAATATCTGTTTTAATACACCGGCATCCACCAAAAACAGGTGGTGATGAGAAAGTCACCTGATGAATCAAAGATCATTGCCACAAACTGAGTAAATAGACTAAAACATGCACAGTGTCATTCACACAAACACAAAACATCATCTGGGTAAATCATATGACACTAACGTAAAGCAATAAACATTAATTTAAGAACATTATATGTAACATAAAACCTTGATGTACATAACCGATAAGAAAAAAATAAAGTTATTTCAACAAAAATAAATCAAAATAAGTGTCTCACACAGGGAATTTTGGGAATGGCAATTTACGTTTTTTTTCACTGTAAATGATACAATGACCAAATATACAATCCAAAAACTAAATTTAACAGTATTTTCTGTAAAATTACATTAAATGTACAATATTAGATCAATTACATTGCATTTTTACAGTATTTTACCGATAAAAAACCCCAATAATTTTTCAGCATGTACCGAATTGTCTCACGCGAGCTGTAGTCAAGTATGAACACACCAACTCAATCTTTTAAGAAAACTGTGAGTTCCTATGAATTCATACTGTGATTTGTTCAGAAATCTTAAAAGCTTCACCCTTCACACCATTCCTGAACCTAACAATCAGTAGAGCTTAAAGCATATCGTATGAAAACCTTCAAATTCGAACTTAGGAATTAAAGTTGCAGTCACATGAGTAAAATAAAAAAAGTCCATTGTCAAATGCGTAGAGATGTATGAAGCACAGCTAATACAGAATTCGCTTTCAAACCAAGCAGCTTTCCAGTGGTCGCCGCGGCGAATTCGCATAAACGATTTCAGCGAAATCTGTGTGGGGAATTTTTTCGCCTTCACTCAAAGCTTTCAAGTGTGCAGATGGAATGACTTTCGCCTGGGAAATTTTATACAGCAACAGTAAATATGACCGCATCTTTAGCCACCAATTCGCCAAAGCATTAAAAAGTTACGATTGTGTTTGGTAAATGCACAATTTCCACATATTTAATGTTTTATCCTCTCCGCTCTTCTGTTCATGACCAGTGTAATGAGCTAACTGTATCAGATTGAGTCTACTCATAATACAAGTCTTTATTTAATTTCAGAGTAATACAGACTGACTGAGTATACATGAAATGTTACTTAAAGATTACAGACATCTAAAATGTAACATAGAGCTGTCATTTTTATCAGCCCATTGAAAAAAAATTTCCCAACCCGCCGTATGAAATCCCTCTTCATTTTCATGTGAGTGCAGTCAAATTGTGGAGACTGCATGGTTTTGCCCTGTTTGGCTAATTGTCAGTGACACTTCTGCTGTAAGTGTGTGGGCTCATCTGCTATCACAGACTGTCTAAAAAGGCTCTGAGGTCTTTTAATTAAAAGAATTACGCTAATTACAGTTTAGTGGCTGTGGGAGAAATGGAAAAAGCCTTTTATTTCTGGATGAAAATGGTAGGGAACAAAGACAACACACACTGACAATCCTGGGGCGTCATCCAACTGACGCTTTACCTTTAGTGTCAGTTAGGTGACGGTGTAGGTTTAGGTCTGGGGTAGGGTTAGGATTAGATAACGTCATCTAACCGACGTTTAGGGTGCCCTAAAACGGCGGATGTTGACGTATGGTCAAAAGCGTCAGTTGTATGATGTCTTGGGATGAGACTGCGCTGCAAATAATCTACTGAACCTTTCCTGTCCTTGGCGGTAGAAGTAAACAAACAAAAATCAATACAACTCTTTCTAGAAATACATAGTTTTGTCATGAAACTGTAGATGGTACAGACTGTTGGGTCATTAATGCAAGCTAATAATAATTACAGCCTTAACTACTTAGTTAACACTTGCTCGTTACACTTCTAGATTTACAGGGGCTGCGTCCAAAAGCTTAGGCAGTTGACTTTTTTGGACACAAAGGTACCTCACGAAACTGATTTCGGACACGCGTAGCGGTTTAATGATCTACAGCAAAAGTGCATGATCTTTGGTGACCACTAAGCAAATGTTTAATTTCTCACTAGAAATGACATCAGAAGTGGAAACGTTGGTAAAAAAAAACAAAAAACTTACCTTTACACACAAACTGACCAGCAACCGCAACTTTCCGACGGCATCTTTAGCTCAACTGTCCCTACTTTGCAATGCGTACTCCGAAGGAAGCTTTTTTAAGATTTTGGACACAGCCATGGGTTTGCTCGACCCTTTAATCAGTTACTGCGTTTAACAATGTTTATTAATGCTCTTTTGAAGCTAATCTGACTGGGCAGTCTTTCACAGCAAAACAAATTTATTTAACATTCAGCACTGAGCACTATCCCACCAAGGAAATACTATGTGGGGATGTTAAAAAGAAATCTATATTTGCAATTTCTCTTTAAAAAGAAGTAATAAATATAGCCGCTTATCTGCACTGAATCTTCTCTGCACGCAGTCCATTAGTGGTGAGAGCCTATTAACAAAAGGCCAGTGAAGTGTATTGAAAATGTTCAGTTTGCTGCATTACAGTTCTGTTGTATTTCTGTTTTTTTTTTTCAAGTGTCTAGGAGGCTCAAAGTGTAGAATTTAAGAACGTTCACCTCTATTCTGAAACTATTCTCGATTTAGAGAAAAAGCATAATGCATGGTACACATCAGTTCTAGAAAACAATAAGTTGACTATATATTCACAATCACAATACAAGTCCTTGATGGTACTAGAGAGCTACATTGCATCTCTGTATATCATGGAGTACCAGTGGCAGAGAGAATCTGTAACTTGTAAGTTAACTTTAAATACCTCTATAATTGAAGACGAGAAGCATTTCTTGTATGATTGTACTTTGTATGTGGATCTGCGTAAGAAATATTTTGGTGATTTCACTCATGTTGGTGATGTTTGTATTGATGCGTCACATGTTTGTGATTTGGAGCATGAAGATTGGCACTGTATATACCATGGAATGATAAGGATAGCATCTGCCATGCTATTGTGATTCTGTTGAACTATAGGCCAAGAGGCCATGTATTCCTAAAATTAATCTGAAACTGAGATTTTTACCAAACTGTGCATTTCATTCCAACATATTTTAAAGGACAACTCCGGCGCAAAATGAACTTTGGTCTAATTACACATTGGTACATAGTCAACATAGTCTCTGAGATTTGTTTTCATGATTATCGAATGTAAAGAGTTTTATCTCTAAAAACTGTTTAGCTTATAACGCTAGTATATGGGGCATAGAGTAATGAAAATAAAAAATAGCTAGTTAATACCACTAACAAGGCTCAAAATAGCCCAACATTAACACGGTAGCATAATCAGGGTCCCTACATGCAAACCGAAGCATTGCGAACGTTGTAAGTGTACAGACCGTTTAATAAGAAGATATTTTATTAAGACAGTCCACTTCGCGAATACAGGCAGGTGCCATGTTTGGAAAACAGTCTCAAGCAGTCGAATCACGAACGCCGAGCCAAGTGCCCTCGTGAGATGTGAACGAGACAGAACTTGGCTCGGCATTCGTGATTCGACTGCTCAAGACTGTTTTCCAAAGATAGCACCTGCCTGTTTTCGCGAAGTGGACTGTCAAAAATATATTTTTATTAAACAGTCTGTACACTTACAACGTTCTCAATGCTTTGGTTTGCATGTAGGGACCCTGATTATACTACAGTGTTAATGTTGGGCTATTTTGAGCCTTGTTGGTGGTATTAACTAGCGATTTTTTTTTTTTCATTACTCTATGCCCCATATACTAGCGTTATAAGCTAAACAGTTTTTAGAGATAAAACTTTTTACATTTGATAATCATGAAAACAAATCTCAGAGAACGGTTGAATATGTACCAATGTGTAATTAGACCAAAGGTTCATTTTGCGCCGGAGTTGTCCTTTAAGTTATAAAATCCAAATTTAGTTAGTTCAGACACGGTTGTGTAATCGTCCTTGAACAAAACACATTACTCTCGGGAAATTCTTGTTCCCCATCCATTATCCTGCTGCTCTGGGACAGTGAGAGCAAGTACACATTCATGCTTAATCATTAATTCTGTTGAGCAAGAGTTCATACATGTTAATTAGCAGAGAGGTGGAAAGGTCATTACTAGTCCTCTCATCTTTCCAGATACTGAACAATGTATGAATGCTAGACATCCAGACTGAGCTGAAACAAAAACACAAGCAGAACTTAATGGTAATTAACAACAGGAGTGAGCAGAGATGTCCACACATACAGAAAAGAAGAAAAAACTAAAAAAATTGTCAAAATGAGAACTGGTAAACACATGCATGTAAACCTTATGATGGTTTCTTCCGGGAGACTTAAAAAATGAAGAAAACATTTGTTTTAAACAACAATATAAACTATTTAATACTACAAAAAGGGAAAAAATATAACAATGATGCTCAAAATGGAAAGTGCCTGAGAACCTAATTGCATCTGTGCTGTTTACTGAACATCTGTTGGCTTTAGAAAGTGTTATTGTGGTAAAAAAATATGAATGTCATTATATATAAATATAGTAATGCTTTTGTTACTGTATTATTGTAGGTACAATTTTTGGGGGGAGGGAAATATGATGTGGTTTTAATAAAAAGCATATTAAAATTTAAATAATAATAATTGATTGCTTATCACCATCCTAATCGTTGCCTTTAACCTGCAAAGTATTTAAACCTGGAATAAATGTCCACCCAAATGCAGAGTGGAAACTTCTGCCAGCATAAACCACCCTAGACAATTATTTGTTTTAAAGCAGGAATCTGCTGAATTTCCTCTCTGACCTGTGCGATGCATAGGTGCGATGTCTGCCATATGTTGTTAGATGATGTCTACATTCAGAGAAGGATGACTGCACATTTCCCACCTGATTAATTCAATCTAATTCCACTTGTATCATGCGTTCGTGGCACCTGTGGATTCTGCATGCATGTGTTTGCACGTACAAGGTAGATAAATCAAGCGTTCACATGCAAGTCTCATGCTCATATTTGCATCATGCATACATTCACTGGCTGACTAGACGCGCAGAGAGAGAGTGTGGGGGGAGGGGGGAGGGTCTTGAATGCAGCAGTTTTGAAAGAGCGTTTGGCTCGCTTCAAATAGTTTCCATGGTTTCAAGATGTTGCCATGGAAACACAAGCTGCCAATAAAATAAATCTGAACGCAATATTTGCAGGGAGAGACGGGATGAAGGGAGGAGAAAGGTAAAGTGAGGCTGGACGGGAGAGAAAGCGCGAGCCCCTCCGGAATTGCGTCCCACAGTAAAGTGAGCAGTACGGCGGAGGTTTGGAGGGGTGGGGAATAGGATAAGTGCGGCTAAAAGAGAAGAAAACAGCGCCACAGAGAAAGCAGGGGGTGAGCGCTAACTATTTTAGGCAGCCAGTCGTCATAGTAACGACAGCCTCTCCATAGCATGAGGAGGTAGTGAGGAATGTGACGGGAGATAAACAAATGGCAGCAGCGCTTTGGGGCTCAGAAAATGTGTCCTACGTGAGTCACGCCGATGACTCCTCAAAATGTCATAGCTTCCAGCTTTCTGCGTGCGCGCGAACGATGAGACCCGCAACTTTGCCTGTTCTTCTTTGGCCTGTCGGCAGATCTCGTTTCTATGACCGCGTCTATTTGCATCTCTCGCTCACTGTCCCCTCAACCGTTTCTCACCGACTCACCCCCCACGCGATTTTCTCCCGAGCCTCGCGGTCCCTCTTGCTCCCTCTCTCTGAAGGACAGAGGTATTCCCACATTTCTCGGTCGCCATGGCAACGCTGCAGCAAGAAAGGAAGAGAGGCCGCGAAAGGGAGGAGGAGGGGAGAACAGACGAGGCTGGCTGGGGATGTGTGAACAATGCTAATGCTTCTTCACTGATCAGTGATCACCAATTGTGTATTTACTCCTCCTCCGCTCTCTTCTCTTGCTGTTGATCTTCTTCTCCTCAGCCGCGCTCCTGTCTGCTCTCCTCGCGAGCTTTAAACAGTGCTGCCATTGTTATCTGTGTTATTGTTAGGCCATTTAGACGGGTATCCAGGGTATCTGGGGAGATGTGACATTGGATCCCCACGTGAATACAAATATAGACAAGTATTCATCAATATGTCCAAGGCATTCCTGTTAGATCGCTCTATAAATAATGCAGTTTCATTAGAATCCCGCTGCAAGTCCACCAGACTTCATTTGAACCTGATTTTGCTCTCTCTCTCTGTGAGTGTGTGTGTGTGTGTGTGAGAGAGAGAGAGAGAGAGAGAGAGAGAGAGAGAGACGTGTGTAACACGTAGAATAAGTAGCCTAAATAAAACCATGTCAGTAAATCAACTCAGGTACTGCATCTGGCATCGACAACAGGTGTGAATAAGGCCTAAAACTAAATAAATAAATACAACTTTTTTTGCCTCACCTGCCAATGTCCAGTGACTTTAAGCTGCAGTCCGCAGTTTTTCCTTGTTGTCACCATGTCGGTTCTGCAGTTACAGTCATTCGCGGAATTAACAACTTTACGTGGGTTGTGCTTCAACACGGCACAGCGCGGATGAATCCAATGTTTGAGGAGAGTGTTCAGCTGTCAGTCACCGCGCCGGTGTCGATACTGACGTTCAGAGTCACAGATTTGACTCAACTAAGAAACATCAGGGTGGCCGCGGGTCATTAAAAATTATTAAAAAGTCTTAAATCAATTTTCCTAAAAATAAGGCCTTAAAAAGTATTAAATTGTCTTAAATTCAGATTGGATAGGTCTTAAATATGTTAGTCATGTCACCGCAAAGATGCAGGCAAAGGCAATCGTTCTGCCAGCCAGGTCAAATATTTTCTACAAGGTAACGTAACCTGTGTGTGAGACACGCGGGTGCGATCAAACAGTGGAGTCATGTAAAACATCCTTCATTTTGTTCATACAGGACAACATTCAGTCTGCAAAGTGTTTACTTATATTTGGGTAGGCCTATACTCGCATTAAAACACACTTTTAAAAGCAAAACATATGTATCCAACCCCTGTTTGAAACAGTCCGTGTATTGTAACGTCTGTCAGAGTTTGAGGTCCCAGAAGAAGAATAGGAAAGACGGTGCAAACGAACTGGTTGTTCCACGAGTCCTTTCTTTGTCTAGTTGCTTTCTTTGTTAAGCACACTCTTCACATACATGTCGAAAGAGCGGATGTTAACAGGTTAAAGAAAACACTCTGTAAAACGCTACAAATCAAAGTGGAAGTAAACGCAAAACAACAGCCCGCGATAGATCGGTCATGTTCTTCCTCTTTGCGCGAGCATTAAGCTTGTTTGAGATGCGCCTCGCCTCGCCTGCAATAGAGCATCACAGTCCCGCCCACAGCCGGTGCCGGAAGTAAAAATTCAATACAATTTCTCCATTGACATTTGAGATATAAGCCATAAAAACGTAACCATAAATGGTAGACTTAAAACCAGCTACGGCTGTACTAAGCGATTGTATATGCTCATATAAACACCAAAAGTTCATGGGGGCACTAACCTTGTTTTAAGATAAATGCCTTTTATTCGCGATGTATTGGATAAGTACTTAATTACCCACAAACCAGAACAATCCCACAATCCAACAGTGATGCATCTGATTGGTGGAAGTCGTGTCACGTGTCTGAAACCCTGCGAAGGTACGTGAAAACTGAAGATCGCGTTATGACGTAGGGCTAAGTTCATTGGTCGCACTTCTGAGACGCCCGCGCGCCATTGGATGTGCAGTTGCCACAGCTTAGCTAATGAGCGAGCCAGATACTCAATGCTTTAGCATGTTGAGCTGCAAATGCGTTTGCTTCAGTAAATCGAGGAAAATGAGTTTCCCTGCACATTCACTATATAAAATTCACTGGAGGAAAACGTTCACGCGGCTGTCGTCAGCTTTGGAAGTCACTCAATAGGCTCTTTCACGGTGGCTTTCAGACGACTTCACTGAGGCGCGGTGGTTTATGGGAGGAGTAGTTCCTTTGCTCGGAAATGAAAACATGTACACAGGTTTGTACCCTCTACTTTTTTTTTGGATTTTCTCTTCGTTTTTTCACTCGAAATGATATGTTGTATGCTTATGAGTTCAGCCGTAGCTGATTATCCTCAGACATGCTCTAATACTCTTTAGATATGGATTTTACAAAATGTCAATGGGAGAAATGAATGGGAAATTTACTTCCGGCACCAGCGCTCTCTCGGGCTGTGGGCGGGACTGTGATGCTTTATGTAGTCGAGAGTAGGCGGCTGCAGTGAGAGGAAGAGTGAAAAAAACGCAGGCAAGACGGACAAATCTCGGTTCTCGAAGTGGGTCTGACTCCTGTGAGATCAAAGTCTGATATCGCGGGATTCACGGGATTCAAGCTCGTGCACATGTTGCTAATAAACTGGATGTAACGTTAGGTTTCTGTTGCTTTTATATGGAAATAAATATAATGAACAAGACAAAAGTACTTGTTATTTAATTATATTCCAAATATGTGTTTATCAATATTTTTTTCTTTAAAACAGATATGTGTTTTTATATATTGTTTTTTAATAAAAATATCATGTTTATAAAAATATCATATTTGAAATCACATAATAGCCCATGTGGCACTGTCAGAGAGTGTATTCACCCATAACAAATATGCATACACATAAAACATGATATCAGAGTTTTAAAATCAAACATGTTAAAAGAGAAAAATACATCACGGTTGTTTAAACCAATGAACATTAAGCTGTGTCGTCAGCAAGTCGTTTCCCATCATGCTATTGATCAGCGCAGTCGGTGGAGAGCAACTGCGCGCGACTGCAGAATCCGACCAAGGGGGTAATCCATCAGCCGGAAGCCGAAGCTGCCTCCGGGGGCCGCCATTGTAGCGTACTATCACCTGCTGTTAGCATCCCATTGACTCCCATTCATTTTGGCGTCACTTTGACAGCGAATAACTTTACATCTGAGGCGTCCAAAGACTCCATTTATCCATTATTTATTTCTAAAGAAACACGACAATGTATAAAAGGCTCCATTACTTTGTATGTTACGTTATGGCCACGTAGAAGCCGTTCTTGTAAAAATAGGCTAAAATTGCGTCATAACCACTCGACTGTCCGTCCTTACAGTAGAGAATTACCGTATAGACAGGAGGAGAAGCTCGCACAGCCTCGCAGGCAATCTTTTACTGTCTAAAGTCAGCCCATGGCATAAATAGAAGCAAAATGACAAAATAACTAATCAGAATACTTACCAAAAGTTGCTCCAGGTCGCGCTTCGCCGTCTCTGTGCACGATTAAAATTTCTCTTGGTACAGCTACTATAAGTCAGTCAGTTTGCTCACGTGACATCTACGTCGTCAAGCTCAGTTTGAGCCTGCGCAGAACGCTTGGCTATCAGGAAGTGAGTGCCCATTTTGAGCTTCAGCTCTCTCCGTTGAAATCAACGGGGTCGCTGTGTCCATTTCTTTTACTGTCTATGAATCCGACAGGTGCGCCTTGCGCTCGTGAGAGTTTTTTGACATACGACGGCATGACATCAGAGCCAGGCGGTGCGCTCTCGGACACATTTCTAACCGGCATGCATCTCGCGCTGATCACCGGTGATCAATTCTGCGCAGATTTTGCTCATCTCAAACAAGCCTATTCTCACTCTCACTGAGCGTGCGCGCTCACATAACAACATTACACATACAATAACGAACGCCATAGAAGAAGTCATCTTAAAGGCATATCAACATGTCATGAACACTACTGGACACTAGGTGGCCAGTACAGTGGTCTTTTGGACATTCATCATACCGGATTGGTTTTCATTTCTTGTCCTCAAAACAGGGCACTAATCTGTTTATTTTTAAGTGTTTGTAGTATTATTTTATACGGAAATCAATTATTTATAATTATTAGTTTAATTAACAAATTGATTATATGAAACTATTATCGGTACACTACAAATAAACAGAATCCAGAGTTTCAAGAAGATCAGAGAAACTCAAAATTTTGACTCCAAAAAAAAAAAAAAAACAACAACAATGGTACCCCAGTTTCTCCAATTTTCTCAAACCTCTGGATTCTGATAGAGGCTCATGAGACTTAGACCTGAGAGCAAAAATGGAGTCTCTAGGCCCTTCCAGAGCTGAGATATTGAGATCCCACGTAGCATTTATGCCATTATAAATATCTCAATATCTCAGCTCTGGAAGGGTCTAGAGCCTTTATTTTTGCACTCAGGTCTAAGTCTCATGGCCCTCTATCAGAATCCAGAGTTTTGAGAAGATCAGAGAAACTCAAAATTTCGACCCGAAAAAAAAAAAAACGACAGTGGAACCCCTTTCGTTTTTTTTTTTTCGAGACGAAATTTTGAGTTTCGATATCTCAGCTCTGGAAGGGTCTAGAGCCTCCATTTTTGTACTCAGGTCTAAGTCTCACGGCCCTCTATCAGAATCCAGAGTTTTGAGAAGATCAGAGAAACTCAAAATTTCAACCCGAAAAAAAAAAAACGACAGTGGTACCCCTTTCGGTTTTTTTTTGGTTCGAAATTTTGAGTTTCGATATCTCAGCTCTGGAAGGGTCTAGAGCCTCCATTTTTGCACTCAGGTCTAAGTCTCATGGCCCTCTATCAGAATCCAGAGTTTTGAGAAGATCAGAGAAACTCAAAATTTCAACCCGAAAAAAAAAAACGACAGTGGTACCCCTTTCGGTTTTTTTTTGGTTCGAAATTTTGAGTTTCGATATCTCGGCTCTGGAAGGGTCTAGAGCCTTCATTTTTGCACTCAGGTCTAAGTCTCATGGCCCTCTATCAGAATCCAGAGTTTTGAGAAGATCAGAAAAACTCAAAATTTCGACCCGGAAAAAAAAAACGACAGTGGTACCCCTTTCGTTTTTTTTTTTGGTTCGAAATTTTGAGTTTCGATATCTCAGCTCTGGAAGGGTCTAGAGCCTCCATTTTTGCACTCAGGTCTAAGTCTCATGGCCCTCTATCAGAATCCAGAGTTTTGAGAAGATCAGAGAAACTCAAAATTTCAACCCGAAAAAAAAAAAAAAAACGACAGTGATACCCCTTTCGTTTTTTTTTTGGTTCGAAATTTTGAGTTTCGATATCTCGGCTCTGGAAGGGTCTAGAGCCTTCATTTTTGCACTCAGGTCTAAGTCTCATGGCCCTCTATCAGAATCCAGAGTTTTGAGAAGATCAGAGAAACTCAAAATTTCGACCCGGAAAAAAAAACGACAGTGGTACCCCTTTCGTTTTTTTTTCGGGTCGAAATTTTGAGTTTCGATATTTCAGCTCTGGAAGGGTCTAGAGGCTCCATTTTTGCACTCAGGTCTAAGTCTCGTGGCCCTCTATCAGATCCAAGAGTTTTGAGAAGATCAGAGAAACTCAAAATTTCGACCCGAAAAAAAAACGACAGTGGTACCCCTTTCGTTTTTTTTGGGGTCGAAATTTTGAGTTTCGATATCTCCGCTCTGGAAGGGTCTAGAGCCTTTATTTTTGCACTCAGGTGTAAGTCTCAGGGCCCTCTATCAGAATCCAGAGTTTCAAGAAGATCAGAGAAACTCAAAATTTCGACCCGAAAAAAAAAACGAGAGTGGTACCCCTTTTGTTTTTGTTTTTTTTCGGGTCGAAATTTTGAGTTTCGATATTTCAGCTCTGGAAGGGTCTAGAGCCTTTATTTTTGCACTCAGGTGTAAGTCTCAGGGCCCTCTATCAGAATCCAGAGTTTTGAGAAGATCAGAGAAACTCAAAATTTCAACCCGAAAAAAACAACAACAGTGGTACCCCTTTCGTTTTTTTTTTCGGGTCGAAATTTTGAGTTTCGATATCTCCGCTCTGGAAGGGTCTAGAGCCTTTATTTTTGCACTCAGGTGTAAGTCTCAGGGCCCTCTATCAGAATCCAGAGTTTCAAGAAGATCAGAGAAACTCAAAATTTCGACCCGAAAAAAAAAACGAGAGTGGTACCCCTTTTGTTTTTGTTTTTTTTCGGGTCGAAATTTTGAGTTTCGATATTTCAGCTCTGGAAGGGTCTAGAGCCTTTATTTTTGCACTCAGGTGTAAGTCTCAGGGCCCTCTATCAGAATCCAGAGTTTTGAGAAGATCAGAGAAACTCAAAATTTCAACCCGAAAAAAAAAACGACAGTGGTACCCCTTTCGTTTTTTTTTTTCGGGTCGAAATTTTGAGTTTCGATATCTCAGCTCTGGAAGGGTCTAGAGCCTTTATTTTTGCACTCAGGTCTAAGTCTCATGGCCCTCTATCAGAATCCAGAGTTTTGAGAAGATCAGAGAAACTCAAAATTACGACCCGAAAAAAAAAAAAAAAACCGACAGTGGTACCCCTTTCGTTTTTTTTTTCGGGTCGAAATTTTGAGTTTCGATATTTCAGCTCTGGAAGGGTCTAGAGCCTCCATTTTTGCACTCAGGTCTAAGTCTCATGACCCTCTATCAGAATCCAGAACTTCAAGAAGATCAGAGAAACTCAAAATTTCAACCCGAAAAAAAAAAAACGACAGTGGTACCCCTTTCGTTTTTTTTTTGGTTCGAAATTTTGAGTTTCGATATTTCAGCTCTGGAAGGGTCTAGAGCCTCAATTTTTGCACTCAGGTCTAAGTCTCACGGCCCTCTATCAGAATCCAGAGTTTTGAGAAGATCAGAGAAACTCAAAATTTCAACCCGAAAAAAAAAAACGAGAGTGGTACCCCTTTCGGTTTTTTTTTGGTTCGAAATTTTGAGTTTCGATATCTCAGCTCTGGAAGGGTCTAGAGCCTTTATTTTTGCACTCAGGTGTAAGTCTCAGGGCCCTCTATCAGAATCCAGAGTTTCAAGAAGATTGGAGAAACTCAATATTTCGACCCGAAAAAAAAAGACAGTGGTACCCCTTTCGTTTTTGTTTTTTTTTCGGGTCGAAATTTTGAGTTTCGATATCTCAGCTGTGGAAGGGTCTAGAGCCTTTATTTTTGCACTCAGGTCTAAGTCTCATGGCCCTCTATCAGAATACAGAGTTTCAAGAAGATCAGAGAAACTCAAAATTTCAATCCGAAAAAAAAACGACAGTGGTACCCCTTTCGTTTTTTTTCGGGTCAAAATTTTGAGTTTCGATATCTCAGCTCTGGAAGGGTCTAGAGCCTTTATTTTTGCACTCAGGTCTAAGTCTCATGGCCCTCTATCAGAATCCAGAGTTTTGAGAAGATCAGAGAAACTCAATTTCGACCCGAAAAAAAAAAAAACGACAGTGGTACCCCTTTCGTTGTTTTTTTTTCGGGTCGAAATTTTGAGTTTCGATATTTCAGCTCTGGAAGGGTCTAGAGCCTCAATTTTTGCACTCAGGTCTAAGTCTCACGGCCCTCTATCAGAATCCAGAGTTTTGAGAAGATCAGAGAAACTCAAAATTTCAACCCGAAAAAAAAAAAAAACGAGAGTGGTACCCCTTTCGGGTTTTTTTTGGTTCGAAATTTTGAGTTTCGATATCTCAGCTCTGGAAGGGTCTAGAGCCTTCATTTTTGCACTCAGGTCTAAGTCTCATGGCCCTCTATCAGAATCCAGAATTTCAAGAAGATCGGAGAAACTCAAAATTTCAACCCGAAAAAAAAAAAACGACAGTGGTACCCCTTTCGGTTTTTTTTTGGGTCGAAATTTTGAGTTTCGATATCTCAGCTCTGGAAGGGTCTAGAGCCTTTATTTTTGCACTCAGGTGTAAGTCTCATGGCCCTCTATCAGAATCCAGAGTTTTGATAAGATCAGAGAAACTCAAAATTTCGACCCGAAAAAAAAAACGACAGTGGTACCCCTTGCGTTTTTTTTTTCGAGACGAAATTTTGAGTTTCGATATCTCAGCTCTGGAAGGGTCTAGAGCCTTTATTTTTGCACTCAGGTCTAAGTCTCATGGCCCTCTATCAGAATCCAGAGGTTTGAGAAGATCAGAGAAACTCAAAATTTCAACCCGAAAAAAAAAAAACGACAGTGGTACCCCTTTCGTTTTTTTTTTGGTTCGAAATTTTGAGTTTCGATATCTCAGCTCTGGAAGGGTCTAGAGCCTTCATTTTTGCACTCAGGTCTAAGTGTCATGGCCCTCTATCAGAATCCAGAGTTTTGAGAAGATCAGAGAAACTCAAAATTTCGACCCGAAAAAAAAAACGACAGTGGTACCCCTTTCGTTTTTTTTTTTGGTTCGAAAATTTTGAGTTTCGATATATCAGCTCTGGAAGGGTCTAGAGCCTGCATTTTTTTCACTCAGGTCTAAGTCTCATGGCCCTCTATCAGAATCCAGAGTTTTGAGAAAATCAGAGAAACTCAAAATTTCGACCCGAAAAAAAAACGACAGTGGTACCCCTTTCGGTTTTTTTTCGGGTCGAAATTTTGAGTTTCGATATCTCAGCTCTGGAAGGGTCTAGAGGCTCCATTTTTGCACTCAGGTCTAAGTCTCATGGCCCTCTATCAGAATCCAGAGTTTTGAGAAGATCGGAGAAACTCAAAATTTCGACCCGAAAAAAAAAAACGACAGTGGTACCCCTTTCGTTTTTTTTTTTCGAGACGAAATTTTGAGTTTCGATATCTCAGCTCTGGAAGGGTCTAGAGCCTTTATTTTTGCACTCAGGTCTAAGTCTCATGGCCCTCTATCAGAATCCAGAGTTTTGAGAAGATCAGAGAAACTCAAAATTTCGACCCGAAAAAAAAACGACAGTGGTACCCCTTTTGTTTTGTTTTTTCGGGTCAAAATTTTGAGTTTCAATATCTCAGCTCTGGAAGGGTCTAGAGCCTCCATTTTTGCACTCAGGTCTAAGTCTCACGGCCCTCTATCGGAATCCAGAGTTGTGAGAAGATCAGAGAAACTCAAAATTTCAACCCGAAAAAAAAAAACGACAGTGGTACCCCTTTTGTTTTTTTTTTTGGTTCGAAATTTTGAGTTTCGATATCTCAGCTCTGGAAGGGTCTAGAGCCTCCATTTTTGCACTCAGGTCTAAGTCTCATGGCCCTCTATCAGAATCCAGAGTTTTGAGAAGATCAGAGAAACTCAAAATTTCAACCCGAAAAAAAAAAACGACAGTGGTACCCCTTTCGTTTTTTTTTTTGGTTCGAAATTTTGAGTTTCGATATCTCAGCTCTGGAAGGGTCTAGAGCCTTCATTTTTGCACTCAGGTCTAAGTCTCATGGCCCTCTATCAGAATCCAGAGTTTTGAGAAGATCAGAGAAACTCAAAATTTCGACCCGAAAAAAAAACGACAGTGGTACCCCTTTCGTTTTTTTTTGGTTCGAAAATTTTGAGTTTCGATATCTCAGCTCTGGAAGGGTCTAGAGCCTGCATTTTTTCACTCAGGTCTAAGTCTCATGGCCCTCTATCAGAATCCAGAGTTTTGAGAAAATCAGAGAAACTCAAAATTTCGACCCGAAAAAAAAACAAAAGGGGTACCACTGTCAGTTTTTTTTTTGGGTCGAAATTTTGAGTTTCTCTGATCTTCTCAAAACTCTGGATTCTGATAGAGGGCCATGAGACTTAGACCTGAGTGCAAAAATAAAGGCTCTAGACCCTTCCAGAGCTGAGATATCGAAACTCAAAATTTCGTCTCGAAAAAAAAAACGAAAGGGGTACCACTGTCGTTTTTTTATTCGGGTCGAAATTTTTTGGGAGAAAATTATTTTTTCGCACCAAAAAAAAAAACGAAAGGGGTACCACTGTCGTTTTTTTTTCGGGTCGAAATTTTGAGTTGCTCTGATCGTCTTGAAACTCTGGATTATGACAGAGGGCCATGAGACTTAGACCTGAGTGCAAAAATGGAGGCTCTAGACCCTTCCAGAGCTGAGATATGGAAACTCAAAATTTCGACCAGAAAAAAAAACGACAGTGTTACCCCTTACGTTTTTTTTTTTTTGGGCGAAAAATTAAGTATCCCCAATTTTCTCGAAACTCTGGATTATGATAGAGGGCCATGAGACTTAGACCTGAGTGCAAAAATGGAGGCTCTAGACCCTTCCAGAGCTGAGATATGGAAACTCAAAATTTCGACCAGAAAAAAAAACGACAGTGTTACCCCTTACGTATTTTTTTTTTGGGCGAAAAATTAAGTATCCCCAATCTTCTTGAAACTCTGGATTATGATAGAGGGCCATGAGACTTAGACCTGAGTGCAAAAATAGAGGCTCTAGACCCTTCCAGAGCTGAGATATGGAAACTCAAAATTTCGACCAGAAAAAAAAAACGACAGTGTTACCCCTTACGTTTTTTTTTTTGGGCGAAAAATTAAGTATCCCCAATCTTCTTGAAACTCTGGATTATGATAGAGGGCCATGAGACTTAGACCTGAGTGCAAAATGGAGGCTCTACACCCTTCCAGAGCTGAGATATGGAAACTCAAAATTTCGAACAGAAAAAAAAAACGACAGTGTTACCCCTTACGTTTTTTTTGGGGGGGGGCGAAAAATTAAGTATCCCCAATTTTCTCGAAACTCTGGATTATGATAGAGG
This sequence comes from Pimephales promelas, assembly GCF_016745375.1. Next base: position 14,447,488 of record NW_024121321.1, read on the forward strand.
GCCATGAGACTTAGACCTGAGTGCAAAAATGGAGGCTCTAGACCCTTCCAGAGCTGAGATATGGAAACTCAAAATTTCGAACAGAAAAAAAAAACGACAGTGTTACCCCTTACGTTTTTTTGGGGGGGGGGCGAAAAATTAAGTATCCCCAATTTTCTCGAAACTCTGGATTATGATAGAGGGCCATGAGACTTAGACCTGAGTGCAAAAATGGAGGCTCTAGACCCTTCCAGAGCTGAGATATGGAAACTCAAAATTTCGAACAGAAAAAAAAACGACAGTGTTACCCCTTACGTTTTTTTTGGGGGGGGGGCGAAAAATTAAGTATCCCCAATTTTCTCGAAACTCTGGATTATGATAGAGGGCCATGAGACTTAGACCTGAGTGCAAAAATGGAGGCTCTACACCCTTCCAGAGCTGAGATATGGAAACTCAAAATTTCGAACAGAAAAAAAAACGACGTTTTTTTTGGGGGGGTGAAAAATTAAGTATCCCCAATTTTCTCGAAACTCTGGATTATGATAGAGGGCCATGAGACTTAGACCTGAGTGCAAAAATGGAGGCTCTAGACCCTTCCAGAGCTGAGATATGGAAACTCAAAATTTCGAACAGAAAAAAAAACCACAGTGTTACCCCTTACGTTTTTTTGGGGGGGCGAAAAATTAAGTATCTCCAATCGTCTTGAAACTCTGGATTATGATAGAGGGCCATGAGACTTAGACCTGAGTGCAAAAATGGAGGCTCTAGACCCTTCCAGAGCTTAGATATGGAAACTCAAAATTTCGACCAGAAAAAAAAACGACAGTGTTACCCCTTATGTTTTTTTTTTTTTGGGCGAAAAATTAAGTATCCACAATCGTCTTGAAACTCTGGATTATGACAGAGGGCCATGAGACTTAGACCTGAGTGCAAAAATGGAGGCTCTAGACCCTTCCAGAGCTGAGATATGGAAACTCAAAATTTCGACCAGAAAAAAAAACGACAGTGTTACCCCTTACGTTTTTTTTTTTGGGCGAAAAATGAAGTATCCCCAATCTTCTTGAAACTCTGTATTATTATAGAGGGCCATGAGACTTAGACCTGAGTGCAAAAATGGAGGCTCTAGACCCTTCCAGAGCTGAGATATGGAAACTCAAAATTTCGACCAGAAAAAAAAACGACAGTGTTACCCTTACGTTTTTTTTGGGGGGGGGGGGCGAAAATTAAGTATCCCCAATTTTCTCGAAACTCTGGATTATGATAGAGGGCCATGAGACTTAGACCTGAGTGCAAAAATGGAGGCTCTAGACCCTTCCAGAGCTGAGATATGGAAATTCAAAATTTCGACCAGAAAAAAAAACGACAGTGTTACCCCTTACGTTTTTTTTTTGGGCGAAAAATTAAGTATCCCTAATCGTCTTGAAACTCTGGATTATGACAGAGGGCCATGAGACTTAGACCTGAGTGCAAAAATGGAGGCTCTAGACCCTTCCAGAGCTGAGATATGGAAACTCAAAATTTCGACCAGAAAAAAAAACGACAGTGTTACCCCTTACGTTTTTTTTTTGGGCGAAAAATTAAGTATCCCCAATTTTCTCGAAACTCTGGATTATGATAGAGGGCCATGAGACTTAGACCTGAGTGCAAAAATGGAGGCTCTAGACCCTTCCAGAGCTGAGATATGGAAACCTCAAAATTTCGACCAGAAAAAAAAACGACAGTGTTACCCCTTACGTTTTTTTTGGGGGGGCGAAAAATTAAGTATCCCCAATTTTCTCGAAACTCTGGATTATGATAGAGGGCCATGAGACTTAGACCTGAGTGCAAAAATGGAGGCTCTAGACCATTCCAGAGCTGAGATATGGAAACTCAAAATTTCGACCAGAAAAAAAAAACGACATTGTTACCCGTTACGTTTTTTTTTTTTGGGCGAAAAATTAAGTATCCCCAATCGTCTTGAAACTCTGGATTAAGACAGAGGGCCATGGGACTTAGACCTGAGTGCAAAAATGGAGGCTCTAGACCCTTCCAGAGCTGAGATATCGAAACTCAAAATTTCGACCAGAAAAAAAAACGACAGTGTTACCCCTTACGTTTTTTTTGGGGGGGGCGAAAAATTAAGTATCCCCAATTTTCTCGAAACTCTGGATTATGATAGAGGGCCATGAGACTTAGACCTTAGTGCAAAAATGGAGGCTCTAGACCCTTCCAGAGCTGAGATATGGAAACTCAAAATTTCGACCAGAAAAAAAACGACAGTGTTACCCCTTACGTTTTTTTTTTTTTGGGCGAAAAATTAAGTATCCCCAATTTTCTCGAAACTCTGGATTATGATAGAGGGCCATGAGACTTAGACCTGAGTGCAAAAATGGAGGCTCTAGACCCTTCCAGAGCTGAGATATGGAAACTCAAAATTTCGACCAGAAAAAAAAAACGACAGTGTTACCCCTTACGTTTTTTTTTTTTTGGGCGAAAAATTAAGTATCCCCAATCGTCTTGAAACTCTGGATTATGACAGAGGGCCATGAGACTTAGACCTGAGTGCAAAAATGGAGGCTCTAGACCCTTCCAGAGCTGAGATATGGAAACTCAAAATTTCGACCAGAAAAAAAAAAACGACAGTGTTACCCTTACGTTTTTTTTTTTTGGGCGAAAAAATTAAGTATCCCCAATCTTCTTTGAAAC